>JAJPUD010000375.1:532137-556873 GCA_023553655.1 Myrmecobius fasciatus | reverse complement strand
GAGAGAGAGAGAGAGAGAGAGAGAGAGAGAGAGAGAGAGAGAGAGAGGAAGGAAAGAAGGAAGACAGAATGCAAGCAAGCAAGAAGCTTGGCTGGAATACCTCTACTGTTTTTCAGACTAAGTGCTGTCTCGTATTAAATATTAGAGTATTAAGGCAGAACTTAATCTGTAATTTGATATTCTGTTCACAAGACTCTTCTAAATACTGCTATTGGTCAAACACATTTCTCTCTCCCAACAACATGCAAACTATAATAGCTATCATTGAAGCAAGTTGGGTTGAGAATCACAACCTTCCTTTTTCAATCAACCAGCTAACTATGGGATTGTTTTAAATGCACCATACCCCGGTAGACTTTATTGTTGCAAAATCCTGTCCCTTTGTCTCTGTCCCATACCCAGTTCTAACAGTAAAAAAACTTTGTGAGCAAAATTGACATACTCAACCCATTCAATTTATAAATAAGAAAACTGATGTCTAGTTAAACAGTGTATTCAAAGCTGCCCAGCTTTGTGATGGCAAAATCATAACTGTATGCTGGATATCCTTTTAAATCCTGTGCAATATTCACTTTACCATACCACCTTGTATTAATCTCTTACTCTCTTTATCTACTTTGTTTCTTCTCTTCTTTTTGAACACAATTATTTAGAGAGAAATTTTATCCTCATTGTTAATAGGAAAAGTTTCCTAACCATCAAATGAAGTAATTTTCTATCAATATGATATTTTCCTATTTAATTTTCATAACTAAAATACTCTTAACCATGATAAAAAAGCTCACTTTTTCAAAAGATAATGATAATTAATATTATCAAGATGTATGTAACATGCAAGTCAAACCTTGGGTATTCAGCAGGAATACCATAAATATCATTATTATATTTGAATAAAATTAATGTAGATTTAAAGTTAAAGGTTGAAGTTAAAGTAATTAAGAACATGTTCTATATTATTTTTATTTTATGATTTTTGTTTTCTTTAAATTTATGGCAGAGAAAAATGAAAGATTTCAAGGAGCAGTGTTAGGTCAAAATTCAATTATTCATTTTGTTTTTAAAAATTCAGATAAGATCATTGCTCTAAAGATTACAGAGACCCACATGGGTAAAGTTATTGCCCAAGATCATATTGGTAATAAGCTGTATGACTAAGATTTGAACTTGGATCCAATGACTTCAAGTTCAGAGCTCTTTCCATTGCCCTATGATACTGTGTCATTAGTAGCTCATTTGTTGTTTTGTTTTTATGAAACTCACTATCAGTTAACTAGTATTTTTTGATTCTACTTTGTGCCAAGCACTATTTTAGGCTAGTTGGTTGGTGTCCTTCATTCTCAAATGAATCACTATGCCATCACTGTGTTGGGGGCAAGGTACCAGATGTCCAACTATGGCTGATCAGAACAGGAGGGGAACCCTACTACAGGATGGGACATATTGTTGCAGCTGTCTTTTAAGAGCTCACCTTGTATGAGCCCTTTGATCTCAGAGGTGAGATGAATGAAGCAGGGGAACTCATAGGGTGTGAAAAGAGCTCCATTTTATTATGCCACACAGCCTTGTTGATATCCATTTTTCCAAGCGTGATCCATGCATGAACAATAGACAATCCCCAATCACCATTCAGCGAAGCAGCTTGTGGGCTTTGTGTATATATGGTATCTGCCAATGGGAGGAGAGCTGTCCCAGCCACGTCAGCAACCTGCTCACAAGTCAGAGGCCTTGTCAAGGCATCCCTGCCCATGAACAACTATCTGTGACCCTCAGGCTCAACCCATTCCCATGCTGTGCATCAATGCTCCTTGCTCAACAAGGACATTTCTGCAGAAAATTTCTTGTGCACCACAAGTCAAGATGACCTCTGTACTCTCTTGTACTCCCTCTCAGCGCAGGGTATGTACTCCCATACCCTAGCAATATATAGTCCTATGAACATTTGAAGTGTATATATCTCTAAATTTGTGCATCTCATTTTTCCTTTGATCTACTGCAATTCTGCTTTTCTCACAGAGCAGCTTCTTCTTTGAGGTGGGTGCACCATGCTGAACCCAGAAGGAGAAAGAACTGATTTCAAACCCAGGCTCAGATAGGTACTAACTATATGACCCTAAATAAGTCACTTAACTTCAAATGCCCATTTCTGTATTTGATAGTCTTTAGGACTCTTGCAGATTTAAAATCTTGCATATAAAAAAATCTATGTATATAAATATAAACCTGTTATGTAATTATTTTTTTTTAATTTCAGGAGAGAATAAGCATTGAAATAGGGATATAGACAGGAGTCATTAGAATAAGTCAAATACAGAAGGTGAAATCTGAACTATTCTGCAAGTAAAACAGAGGTGCAGAGAAGCTGCATCCAGATGTGGGAAAATTAGTTTTGCAAAGGCATTCATGAAAAAGAAAGAAGCCCATAAAATCCCAACATCTTTTTTTGGGGGGAGGAGGGAGAGGTTTCTTTCATTTGTTTTTATTGTTGCTGTTGTAGTTGTTCAGACCTATGATTTAATTAATATAGGTATCCTCCAGTGATAGGGGATAAAACGCCCTCTCTCATTTTAGTGAGCACCTGCTGTGGATCTGAATCTCAAAATTCTCCCTGCCATATTGTAAGGTTTCGCAGGCTACCACAGTCAAAATATGTCACAGGAAGGACTTGAGCACAAGGTTGCCATACTCCGTGCTTTATTTTTCAGTGTAAAGGAGAAGAAATTGAATCAGCTCACTCTGAATTTCAGTGGTTGAATTCAAGCCAGTCAGTCCAGAAAAACAGAACAAGAAAATCAACCAACAAGGACAAAACTCATTATGATTGATTTTGACTAAAAGGATCGTGCTGTTGTCAGCCAATCCTTGCCATCTATGTAGTAATATATTTATATGTATACATACACTCATATTTGAACATTCAGGCAAGATGCTTCTTTAATGCAGTTAAACTGCTATTTCCCTTTTAGACTGATTGTCATGCAGTTCTTGCATTGAACTAAATGCTACATTAGCAATAGATTCAAATCTGAGCTACAATGCTATATCAGTAATAGAAAGACAATGATTTGGGGAGTGGGAAGAAGGTTGATAGCACTTGTAGTCCTTAAGTGCAGAGGGATGATTTCACCTTTTCTCTTCACCACCAATCTCTATTTCCCCAGAACATCTTCATTTCACTTCCCTAACATATCACCTTTTACATGGATTCATATTTTTCTAACATACCCAGCCCCCCAAACAACATGTCCAACTTAGTTTAAGGGTAATGGTTATGTTTCTTAACCTGTATATTAAATTTTAAGGATCTATTGGGGAAATTATCTACTAGGAGATAGATATATGACAGATACATTTGTGTGTGTATATATATAGAGAGAGAGAGATAAATATATTATATACATACACTGATACACAGATATAGAAATTATTATAAATATCTATATGTATATGCATGTTAGGGTATATATATGCTGTGTGTATAATATATGTTCCCCAGCACATATGTTGTATATATGTATATACATTATGCATGTGTGTTGGTATACATGGAAGCTATACCTATATGTATGAACACGTGTGTATAATTTTTTTTTGAGATAATTAAGATATAGATATTTCTATAACACATATTTAAGTGTATGGCTATAGGTAATGTAGATATATGTATATATGTGTGTATATCTATATGCATATATATATGAAGTAATGGATAGAATCACTGACTTTGTATAGCTGAATAGGAATTTAAAAAAAAACTGTTGAATCCTCTGAAAAACAAGGAGGCCTCTAACTGTAGTATGATTGATTTTCTAAAGCAGAGGGTGAAAGTTGTAGGCACTCTGGGATCCCAGCTGATTGATGGTATGTAGTTTGTACAGAATCCAAGGAAGATCAATTTGGGAAGCACATTTTCTAATTTATTTAATTCATTTCCCCCAAATCATTGCCACTCCTTGTGCTAAAAATATCATATGGTTTACTCATTAGCTTAATTAATTACAGAGATGTAGGCAATTGCCAAGTCCTAATAAGGTAATTGAGTCTGTTCTCTGCTCTCTTTGGGAAGTCAAGATGGTGAGAACTGACATCTCCTGGCCCCTATCTGAGGTATTAAAAATGCTGCAAAAGTGCCTGATGCTTTCATTTGGGCACTGGCTGGAATTCCAATAATAAATTTTTTTTGAAATTTTCCCACATTTTATCATGGAATTATTAAAGTTGGGGAATTGCTAGATTTCACATAATAATAATTAATAATAATAATAATATCATCTCACCTAATCAGATGGTTTGCAGAGAATTTTTCACCATCTTATTTGATATAACTCTGAAGAAGGTGACAGGATTTTATTTATAAGAAAAGAGAGTCTCAGGGGGAGCTAGGTGGTGCTGTGGATAGAGCACCAGACCTGAAGTCAGAAGGACCTGAGTTCAAATCTGGTCTTAGACACTTAACACTTCCTAGCTCTGTTACCCCTACTCTGTGGCAAGTAATTTAATCCCAATGGCCTCAAAAAAAAAAAGAAAGAAAAGAGAGTCTTAGGGAAGTCAAATGATTCATATAGGAGTGTTGAGACAGAATTCTTAGTCCAAAGAGCATTTATTGAGCACCTATTGTCTTCCAATCTCTACACTAGGCTGCTGGGACTATATGAAAGATAATATCAAAACATTCTGTGTTCTCAAAGAGTTTATGTTTTATTGCCAAAGATAGATAAATATATAAATAAGTATACTGAAATATTGGCAAGTTATACTAAGGAAGGACAGAGGGCCTAGCAGCAGGGCAGAAGTCAGGTGAGGGCTTCTTGGAGGAGGTGACGCTTGAGCTGAGCCAGAAGAAAATTGAAGATAGATTCTCAAAGAGGGAAACGTCAAGAGGAAGGACACCACAAACCAAAGAAATTTAGAAAAGGAATAAGAAATTCATTTTAAGTAGTTATTAGGCATCTATTAGCCAAGCAGTCAGCCTGGGGTCAGCATTCAACATTCAAAATGTTATTCCTCCATGATCCTCCTATTGACTATGTATGTGAATGGGTGGGGAGGAAGGAGAATATAGATAATACCTGTATTTCACTCCTGAATCTTCAACACCAGCAACACCAACAATAACACTGTTCATGTAATACCACTTATGATCTGCCAGGTAATCTGCTAAGTGTTTTACAAATACTCTCACATTTGATCTTCATCAACAACCCTGGGAGGTAATTATTATCCCCATTTTACAGATGGGGAAACTGAAGTAAATAGGAGTGGCTTGCCCAGAATCACACAGACCAGTACATGTCAGAAACCAGATGAAAAGTCATATTTTCTTTACTCCAGACTAAGCAGTTTATGTACTACATTGCCTAGCTATCCCTCTAACTGAATTATATCATTTGAAAAAATCACTTAAGTGCTGAACTTGTTTTGTCATCTCTATATTAAAGAGATTGAATGAAAAGCACTCCCAGGTTAATTACGGATAGCACATTTTAGGAAGTTCATTGCTAAGCTGGAAAGTCTCCAGAGAAGAGCAACTGGGAAAGGACAGGGTCTCAAGTATGTGCCATATGAAATCCATTAATAATTTCTAATTGACTGAGTGCTTGAAGGAAAGGAGTATTCAGCCTGCAAAGAAAGGACTTCACCGGGTTCTGACAGCTGTTTTCAAGTGTTTGAGGGCTGTCAAGTTCTACTTGGTTCTACTTGGACCTAAGGGATAGAATAGGGACCAATAGATAGGAATGACAAAGATATTACTGTCTAAAGGATGAAGGGAGTTAAAAAAAAAACTCCTCATAATTAGGACTCCTTTACAATGGAAGAAACTGCCAGGAGAGCCCTGAAACTCTTTCTTACCCACATTGTTGGTAATCTTTGATATGGATGGCAAACTATGAGCTCCACCCCCCCTTTGGGTGGAATGGGATAATTCCTCATTGGAATATAAACTCTTTGAGAACAGGGATCATATTTTGCATTTTATTTTTATCACTACTGCTTGGCACATAGTAAGGCCTTCATTTATTCACATAGTAGGGACTGGGCCATTCCTAAATATTGTATTTCCTATGCATATTTCACAAATGTTATAGAATTGACAGATTTTCATTTGTAGATATGATCAAAAGGGTCAAATTGAACATGTTTAGCCGTATCTGTTCATTGAATGTTCATAGATAGGCCATATTTTCTGAGTCTCTAGTTCATCTGCTTATGGGCCCAAATGCCAAAAGGCTGTATCACATTGCCATCCTGACACATCTGAGGAAAAATTTGGAGCCCAGAGTGCTCTATACATTAACCTCAGGTCTAGCTAGAGATATGTTTCCAAGGTGAGTTAAGGAGAGATCCAAACTGTAGGCAATATCTGGGGTCAGCATGTCTACATAGTAATAGAAATGACATTTTCCCCATTTTGATATTATTATCTTCTATAGCATCACAGCCACAATTCACCTGATACCATGTTGAATGACATTCTGTTATAGGGCCAAACCAGAAACAACTGTCACAAGTTGCAAAAAAAAAATAAAAATAATAAAATAAAAAAGGCAAACCTGTGCCTGATGTCAGAAAACACTGTATAGCAATTAGGATTGGCTGCTCTGCAAGGGGAAGTTCTCTCTTACTGAAGGTCTTAAAAGATCAGTAACCTCTTAGGGGTTGGTTATATGGGAATAGTTCTACGAATAAATACTGGATCATATGGCAAGTGATGTTGCTTCTAATTCTGAGTTTCCATGATTCTCAAATCTGTTTGGGCTTGTTATTTTTCCTTCTAATACATTGAAAAGCAGGTTCTTTTATCAATACTGTCTTAACCTGGTTTAGTGTGGAGTATACAGCAAAAATTGCTTTTAAAATAATGTTGAACTGTGTAATACATTAGAATGACATGTCATTTATCTAGGAAAATCTAAGCCAATTACTATTTCCCACAACAGTATTCCTTTCCTTCCAATTCCAAACAGCCCATTCAACAAAGTTTTTCCTCTTTAAAGTTTTTTTCCTCATTGGCATTTTCCTCAAAAAGAGAATCTTCCAGCATTCTGTCCATGAAATAATCTTTTCTCATAAAATAAATATTTTTTCTTAGCTCTGGAAATATAAAAATGCTGGATTATCCAAGACATAGAAGGGTTTTGAAAATGGAAGGAACTTTTGTTGAAATCAAATGGAAAAGTAATTGACTCTCATAACTGAGAATTTCTAAATAGAAATTTGATAGTCTTCAAAACATTATCAGCTATTGGAAATGAAAAATGAAGAAATGAGAGTTCATTCATGGAATAGCCAGAGTTTTTTTTTTTCCTTTTCCTGCGCTTATTGGTAGGATGTGTATTTCAAAGTATGCTTGAACTCCATTGGGACCAAAATCCTTTCAGTATCTGCATGTCTCTCAGATGATTAAATGTTTAACAATCCAAGGGATTATTATCTTTTAGGTTAAGCATGCATTACCCTATAGAAGGTTTAATATATTGCACAATAGAGATGGCCACGAGTATTGTCTTGTATTATGTTTCAAGGACCATATACCATTTCATATCCCCAATTTGTCCCTTGACAGGAATAATGATACAAAATACTCTTATCAATTTCTGAATACTTTCAAAACCGAGGGCAACTCTACAAATTGGTTAGCCAGATAATTCAGGGAAACAAAACTCAATTTTGTCTGAATTATCCAGTTCATTACTCAAGTCATCACTTAATTCTGTTTTGTAGATTTGACAGAGGAGTTCTATAATTCTGGAAAGATACAAAGAGAATAAAAGAAATTCTTCATAAATTCCATTCATCATATTCTTGGCTGTTAAAATGAACTTTTATTTTTATTTTAAATTAGCGGTTACTTTTCTTTGCAATTTGTTTGAATCTGAAACCTGAATAATAGCTATCAGCAATGGAAAATGGAATTGGAAGAATCAATAGAGGTGGGGTTTCAAACCAGCCCCCCCCCCCCGCAGCAACTGGAAGATATTATCTCCTTCCTCTGCTTTGTCCTTTATAGTCTTTCTATATACTCTTTCACTTCATACCTTAATTATCTTTTATGACTTTAATTAACATGTCCATGCAAATTATTCACAGATCCATGTATTCTTCTATAGTCTTTCTTCTGCTCTCTGGTCCCACGTGGGCAACTGCCTATTAAACATTTTGAAATGATTTTTGCCATAATAATCTAAAACTTAAATGAAAAGCTGACTATTTTTATCTCTCAAGGTCACCACCATCTTCTCTGTCACCGGAGTAAACACCTTGGTAACATCTTCAGATTCTTAATCATTAATCAGTCTTGTATTCAATCAGATGACAAATTGTGCCTTCACTAACTCAATAGCATTTTCTTTGTCCATGTGGTTACCACACTATGCTAGTTTTTCTTTCTTCACCCCTTTTCCTGGATTATGACAAAAGCCTCTTCCTTCCTTAAGTTTCTCCCTATTCTAATCCATTCTCCCCTACCCCATAAATTCCAGTGGTTCTCTATTGCTTCTTGGATCAACTATAAAATATTCTAGTATTTGAAGTTCCGTACAACTGAACCCCAATCCATCTTCCCAACTTTATCATATGCTATGTTGCAACTACAATGGTCTTCTTCCTGTTCTCATAGCAGAAACACCATTTCTTTAGTCCATGTCTTTGTCCTAGCTATAGTAAAGTACATTTCTTCCTCACTTCTGCCTCTTAAAATCTCTAGTTTTCCTCAAGTGTCAACTTAATCATCAGCTACGTGAAATCATTTCTGATTCTCCAATTAAGAACACTTATCCCTCAAAAATGAGACATATATGGTATATATGTTTTATATATACTTTTATGTACAGCTTTGGATAGAATATAAGCTCCTGGAAAGCAGAGACACTTCTCCTCAGTGCCTATCAAAGTGCTTGAAACATACTAAGCAACTAATAGATATTTATTCATTCATTCAGTGAATTAAATTAAATTAATTTTAACAAACATTGATTGAATGCCTATTATGTGCAACATATTATAAATATTGAAAAGTTAAATATGTCATGATTCAGATGGAAATACGAGGTCAAGGAATGACCAAGTAAGAATCAACAAGAAGGTAATATAATTACGGAGAACCAAATTAAAGCCAAGTTGAGTCTCATCTGCATATTAAATAACAAGCAAGAAATAGAATCCAAGGAGGTAAACTGACACAAGTGTTTCAAAATTTAAAGTTTTAAAAAATATAACGTCAGTTTAGGAAAGATCCTTGGCATCCACATAGCCAATCTGTGGTCTTAAAAGAAATCTCTACTATCATATAACCAATCAATGTTTATCCTGTCTCTAGGAGAATGATATCAACTATCTACTGAAGCACTTAATTCTAAATGTCTGAAAATTTGGTTTTGTTTCCATCAAGTCCAGTTGTCCCCTCTGTGGTTTTCATCCAATTCTCCTAATTCTACCCTCTTGGAATAACTATCTCTCCTCCTTTTTTTTTTCCCTCAATGATAGTCCTTTAAATACAATCCTTTGAAGATAGCATTCACATCCACTCTGTCTAATCTTCTCCAGGCTAAATATCCTTATTTCCTTGATCTCAACATTATAATAGCACTTAAATCCCAGGATTGTTGTATTAAATGAATTAATATTTGTAAAGATATTACAAATATTAAAATATATAAATGCTAGTTATTATTTTTTTGTTGTTACTGCTATTTTTATTCTCATTCTATTCTAAGAACTGAAAATCTTTCACTGTCTTCATTGCCCTTCTCCAGATAGTCTCCAAATTATCTGGAAGAGAAAATAATACTCCAGATGTCATCTAAAACAGATAATAATATCATTTCTCCTTTCTTGGAAGTCATTTATTGCTGCATGTCATTTTAAAGACATTAACATTTTTTTGGCTACCTTGCTATCCTGTTAACTAATATGAGATTTCCATTCATAAGATCATAGATCTGGAACTATAAAAAATTTCAGAGACCATCTTATTCAGTCTGTTCATTTTTACACATAAATAAACTGGGGCCCAAAAAGGTTAAATAATTTTCCAAGGTTTTGCAGGTATTATCAAGAGTGACATTTGAACATCGGTCCTGTGACTACTGAGACAGTGTTCTTTGCACTGTAAATTTTCTGGCTCTTTCTAAAATCTTCAATTAAAAAACACAGAGCATAGAGGGTCCAAGTGCAAGCCAACCTTGATTTTAAACCTTGTATAGTACAAAAAGGCTTGTTAGGCTTCCATCTCATGGCTAGAATTAAGGTTAGTTCACACAAGGCAAGAAGAGAGCATAGGTGAACATGCCTTGTTGAAGAAAAGAAGTACAAGAGTAGGGAGAGTGAGAGCTCCCAAGGATAGGTTACCATGGGCAGCACTGCCCCTCTCTGGACTTTGCTCAGTGGTTGGACTCTCAGGGATCAAAGACATTTGGGGACATTCACTATTAATTGCAAATTTGAAAAAGTAAAAGCTAAAATAATACTAACTCATATTTCCATGATGCTTTACAGTTTTGTGCTTCCCTTGCATGACTCCTACAAAGGATATAAATAGTACATGTGCTTTGTCTCCATTTTATATGTTAGGAAAAAGCACTAAAAGGTTATATGATTTGCTTATGGTTAAATGTCTAGTAAAAATCAGAGCCAGAATTTGAACCAAGCCTCCTAGGTATAAGGTCTACTCATTAATTATGAATTGAGAGGCAGGATAATGTAAGAAAAACATTGGCTTCTGATGCATGCGACCTGGGTTCAAATGCTTATCATTCAACTTGCTTCCTGTGTGACTTCAGAAAACTCATTTTAGCTCTCTGGGTACAGTTTTCTGATATGTGAAGTGAAGGGATTGGACTCTGTGATCTCAATGGTCCTTACAAGTTCTAGATCAATGAACTTATGAGATGATGATTCCATCAAAGATATTATAGAGGGGCAGCTAGGTGGTGCAGTGATAGAGCACCAGCCCTTAAGTCAGGAGGACCTGAGGTTAAATCTGGTCTCAGACACTTAACATCCCCTAGCTGTGTGACCCTTGGCAAGTCACTTAATCTCAATTGCCTCAGCAAAAAGCAAAAAAAACAAAAACAAAAACCTTATAGAGTCAAGTTTTCTTCTCCTAAGTTAGTACTGCTTTGAGACATAGATTGCAAATTTCACCCAAAGTAAACATAATCTAGTGACAAAAGCACCCCAACCATTTGGGCATCAATCCCTACTTTTAAAACTAGATAGCTGATCCTTATTTTCAGAAATCACCATCAATCTCAGTATGAAACACTTGGCCAAACCTAGTTCCTGTTGACAATGGAGTGGAGAAGCAATTAGAAGAGTTAAGGAGCTGAAATCAGAAAGTTTTCCTGCCTCAATAAATGTTTGGCTGAAATCTGCTATTGAAATGTAACATCATTTATCTTTTCACTAAAAGTATATCACAGAGGAGTGTTCAGTTACCAATTCTATATCTATTTAATGGGATAGTCAATTCTCTTAGGCTTTAGAATTGATTAGATCAATGGAAACCTTTAAAGGCTAGATAAATGTGCTTTAAGTTACATTGCCTATTCCATATTAAGCTGAGAATATAAAGGATAGAAGGTATCATTTTTTGTCAGTATTTTATCAGATACTTGATTATTCTCTTTCCAAAGCTGATAGCAATAAAAGCTTTTTGTAACTGCTCTAACTCCTTTTGATTTGTCAGAGAACATGATTAAGAAGGGTATACTCTGCTAAGATGAGATCACAATTTAGAAACAGGGATCACAATGTTCTACCTCTATATGTCACTGGAAACATACAAGACATCTAGTCCTTATTCTAATTTTACAGATAAGGAAACTGAGATCCAGGAAGCAAGGTACATGTGTAATAAGTTTCAGAACTTGGATTGGAACTCAAATCCTAGAGATAAAGATGGATGCAGTAGCCAGAGAGCATTGGACTTAGAACTAGAAAGATCTGGCTTCAAATATTGTCATGAACACTAGCTGTGTGACCCTAGCTTAATTGTGGTCCCTCAGTTTCCTCCTATGAAATGAGTCTTGGACTTGATGCTTGCTGAAGCTCCTTCCAGCTGTAAAGGTGTTATCCTATGTCCTTTAACACTGAGTTCAATATGCAACCCACTTCACCACTTTCTAGAGAATATTGCTCATCAAGTCCTTATTTCTTCTACTGTTGATTTTTCCTTCTACTGTTGATAAGAAAGCAGGGATGGGAGAGACCAAGGTTTGCAGGAGTCTGACACTTCTCATTACTGTAAAATTTCATTAAATGCAATGAGTCTATTAAAGGCCACAATTAATATATGCAATCACCGGGAATACAAAAAAAAAAAAAATGAGAAATCATCCCGGTCAGAGAATGTATATACTTCACTGTAAGCTTAGATGTGCATGTAAGGAAGCTGAAACAAGTTAATCTGAAATAAAATTTGATAGGAATGAAGAAAATTCTAGTAAGATGTGGTCCTTTAACTAGTCTAGGAACAGGCTGAGCCCCTCTCAACAAAGAATTTCCAACATCTTCCTTCTCAGTAGAAGATCTTCCCTTTTCTCTACTAAGAGATCATCTATCTCCTATGTTTAGACCTTCTTTTCATAGGAAAAACCTTCTACTGCAATGAAACAACCAAAAATTATGCAATAACTACCTAATTAGACCAAGCACTGTGCTAGGCATAGTGGAGGATACAGAAACAAAAATGAAACATTCTATTATTATTAATTGTAGTCATTATTCTAGTCCTTCTACTAATTGTAGTCCTTTTACTCTTGGAACCCAACCTTTCAATAACCTCAAAATAATTTAAATTCAGTTGTTCCCCATTCTACTGTCTAAAAATATGTTCACATGTCCTGCAAACTTAAAAAAATGTATTTAACTCCTATTATTCTAAAACCTTGTCTCTTTTCCCAGTCATACTCCAAAACAAGCAATAAAAAACTGCATTAATTATTTTGAATTTATGTCTACTTCTTATTTCTGCAATCCCTGGGGTCTGACTTCCAGCAATACTGCTCCACTGGAAGAGCTTTCTCAAAGGTTAAGACAAAAACAATCATTAGGTTGAATGACTTTTTATTAGTTTTCATATTTTCTCATCTTCCTCAGATTTTGATCATGTCAGCAATTCTTCTCCTCTTAGATATTTTCTACTCCCTGGGTTTTTATCTCATTGCACTCTCTTGGAAGTCTAATTACATTTATGACCAGTCCTGTATATTTTTTTTTGAAGAAAACTGTTCTTTTTCTTACCTCCTAAATGTGAATAATAATCCCAGCTAAAATGTTTTTCTGTTTAAATATTTGATATGCAAGTGTAGTATAAATTAATTGAAGTGAGAAACTATTTTGTATTTTGATTTCATATTGATAACACTTAGCACAATACCTGCACATAGTGGTTCTTTATAAATGTTTACTGGTTGAGTTCAATCAAAGTGGATTAGCTGCCATATTGCAATGCTCTTAAGAGAATGGATATAAATTGGAAAACATGAAAAAGAAAATTATTTACAAAATGTAATTTATGGATAGACTGGGAAAAAGACTGATGTACAATGTATATAAGTAAAGTGTGCAAAACATAAAAGAAAAGCTGAAGACTGATGATAAAAGTGATGCATTATTATGGCATCATTATCAAGTGATTATAATAGTGAGAAATTGGAGAAAAAAGAGAAAGAAAGGTACAGAGAGTTAAAGATAAGATCAAGAGGTATAGGTAGAAATTGCGATAGAGACAAAGACAGAGAATAAAAATAGGATGAGATAGATAGACAGAGAGAAAATGATAAATGTGTGAACAAAACCATCATCTGACCATCATCTTGAAAGGGAAGCAGAGATCAAGAAAAAGGATCATTAACAGAGAGTATGAAGTCTTTTCTTATTGGAAAGTTATCTTGAGAAGACTGAACAACCTTTCTCCAAGTAAATAAATCACAGCATGGAATAAAATCTCTTCTGTCATGTACATCCAATTAATGGTATCATTTTATAATCAATCCTGGGATCATGAAAATTAAAGCTAACATGAAAATAAAGGGCCTCTAAGTAAGAGTGCTTTTTACCTTCATCTTCTTAGCAAGGGATGTCATTCAAGATTCTGAAATTTTCATTCAATGAAGTAGAAGGATTAGGGCAATGAAATCTACCTGCCTGAATGGGAGTCTACCCTAAAGTTTAGCAGAGCAGGCCTTGTGTTCAGGAAGACTCCTGGGCCTGTAACACATAATTGTTCTGTAACAATAACTGAGACATTCATATTTGCAGTGCCAGGAGAGATCAAAGACCCTAAATGACAGTCTAATAGTCAATTGACATTAGTGGCAGGATTTTGACACAAGAATTTCTCTAGGCCAATAAAATCACAAGTTTGTTCCTACTAACGATAATTAGGATGATGAGTAATGTTCCTTCTGCTATTTTACAATATGCCATGAATTTTCACTTTAACAATAAGGTTAGAATGAGACTGGTAATTTTACAAGTCTGGATTAACTCCTAGATGAGGAAACTCTCTCTACCAATGCAGATAGGCAACCTTGCTAAAACTATAGTCTTAGAGCATTGCCTAGAACCCCCAAAGGGTGTGCTCAGGGTCACATAGACAGTCTAAATTAGAGAGAATATATGAAACCAGGATTTTTTTGCCGTGGAGGCCAGCCCTATAATCCCTACACTATGCTCCCTCGAGATAAGGATGTCTTCATTCAAGCCCTAATGAATCATGAAATTGTTTTCGGTATTCACTTTCAAAATTAAGAATAGAGTATGACATTGTCATGAGACATCTTTAAGAACCTGTAAGATTAAACAGATTAAATCTTATTCCCCATATATGCTGTTTTAAAAGTAAGGTGCCTTTCTAGAATGTCTTAAGAGTTATCGAGGGCCATGCTCTGAAGAATCTTAAAAGGTAAATGTTATTAATTCCCTTTCACAGACAATGGCACAGAAGTTCTGAGGAGTTGAGAGACCCATCAAAAGTCGTAAGGTATTAAGTAAATAAGGAAGTATTTGAATTCAGGTCTGTTCACTTTTCATCTTATATGTGCTCTGATTTGCCACCATATTTCTCCCTAAGGCACAAAATTTAAAAAGCCAATGACAGATAGATACAAAAAAAAAGTGAATAAGCACATTAGTTTTTTTTTTTTCCCCTGTGATTAGGGGTCAGATTAATTAACTATTAGTTATTACAAATAGAAATACTGTAATTACAGGAAATAAACATCTAAAATTTTCTTAGGACTTGAATTCATTTTTATTTTGGCTTATAATCACTACAGTGGTTTTTCTAATAATTTTTCAATAACCTTAATTTACTTTTTAATTGCCTAAATTGGAGAAATATTAATGATTTTTATATAGACTAAATAATCCAAAATATAATCAATCCCCGAGAAATTGATGTTAAAATACATTTCAATCACTTCCTGTCTACCAGCTACTTCTGTGCTACCTATAACCATGCCCATTATCCTTAAAAAACCCTCATTTGATCCCTCCATCCCTGTTATATCTCTTTTATGGCCACACTCTTTGCAAAGGCTGTTTACAATTAATGCTTCTACTTGTTCTTTTCTCATTCTCTTAACTCTTTGAAGTCTTCTTTCTGACTTCATCATTCAGCCAAAACTGTTATCTCCAGAATTACTAATGGTCTCTTAACTGCCAAATCTGATAGCTTTTTCTCCATCCTTCTTGACCTTTCTGCAGCCATTGAAATTGCTGGCTACCTTCTTCACCTTAATGCTCTCTTCTCCCTAAATTTTCTTGATATTTCCTTCTCTTGGTTTTCCTCCCATCTGACCTCTGATAATTCTTTGTTGGTTCTTTATCAACATAATGCCCAACACCCAAATGACTCCCCAGGCTCACAACCTAGGTATCTCCCTTGAATTCTCACTCTCTCTAATTCTCCATATTCAATTTGTTGCCACGATATATCATATCCACCTTTGGAATATGCCTTCTCTGAACCTTCAACTTCCCTAGAACAGAATTTAATCACCTCAGGCCTGGATTATTGGAATAGTCTGCCAGTTGGTCTCCTTGCTTCATCTTTCCCAATTCCAATCTATCCTTCATTGAGCTCTCAATTCTATCTTCTTAAATCTGAGCATTTCATCTTGTCCACCATTCAATAAAACCTATTACCTCCTGGATCAAATATAAAATGTTCTATTTGGCTTTTAAAGCCCTTTATAATCTGACTTCTTTCTATCTTTCTAGTCTTCTTACAAATTACTTCCCTCCACACACTCCACAATGCAGTGATCCTGGAATCTTTGTTGATGGGCATGGTCTCAATTTCCAGTTCTTTGTTACCACAAAAAAGAGCTGTTATAAACATTTTTGTTCTTAGAGGTCTTTCCCTTTTTTTTGCTATCTTTGGGATCTAGACCCAGTAATGGTATTGCTGGTTCAAAAGGTATGCATGGTTTTATAACCCTCTGGACATAATTCCAAATTGTTCTCCAGAATGGTTGGATCAGCTCACAACTTCACCAGCAATGCATTGGTATACCTATTTTTCACATCCTCTCCAATATATGTCATTTTTCTTTTCTATCATTTTATCTAATCTAATCAGTGTGAGCTGGTACCTCAGAGTAATTTACATTTGTGTGTCTCTAATCAATAGTAATTTAGGGAATTTTTTCAGAAGCCTTGATAGCTGTGTAATAATATTCAATTTGAAGTCAGAGCGCCCTAGTTCAGACTCTGGCTGTGTGATCTTGAATATTTCACTTTCCTGGGTATCAATGTAAACATGTGCAAAATGAGTTAGTTGAACTAGATGACTGAATATTCCTGAAGCTTTAAATCTGTTGTAATGTTCCATACTCTCAGTGAATGCACTGTTTCTATAAGGATAATGATATTTTATTGGTCATATTTTATTTTTAAAAAACCTCATTCTAGATGTCTCTATACTTTGTACATAGTAGCTACTTAAAAATCTTTGAATTAATTTAATAAATCAAATTTCTCATTTAATAAAAATATTGTATTTTTAATTAGTAATCTTTAGAGAGGCAGCTAAGCATATGGATGGAACATTGAACCATTTTCTGGATACTACAGGAGGTACAGCTTCCTGTTCTACCTCCTATATACTTACCCATAGATATGTTCCCCCTCCCACTACATATATCACATGATCATTAAAATGATTCTAAGATCCTCCTTGGAATGATCAGTTAGTATTCATATTCATATTGTCCTTGACATTTCTATCCATCCATTTGAGATATCCCAGAGATAGTGATTTATTCATATTTTACTATGAATGTCTATATAAGGGACTTCAAATGAAGTCTATATAAGGGAAAGACTATTACAGAGAAACTGAGTGCTTTGCTCTGGGGCATGAGTCTATTCAGAAGTAGAATCAGTGTCTAAATCAGTGGAATTCCCAAAACACTTATTTGTTTGCTAGTTTTGCAAGATAATTGGGGTTCAATGGCTTGCCCTAGGTCACACAGAAAATAAGTGCTAATATTCATACAGCAATTAAGCCTGGGTAGTTCAGTTAAGCTGCAACTTTACCCTACTGTCTTGTCTTCATAACTCTCAGCTAGTTTAATATGGTTTTAACTATAAATTCAAGACGTAATATCTACAACAAGATGTTGTCTTCACAGTATGTTTCTCTTATATATTTCTGTGGAAACAGAAGGTCTCCTATCCCACACTATATGGTCTAGAATGTGTCACTTAAGGTTCCAGGGCCTCAGTTTCCTCCCCTGTAAAATGAAGGGATTGGATTTGGTGAGGGTTTAGGTTCCTTCTAGTTCTAAATCAATGAGCCTATGAATCATTAAATCTCAGATTTGAAAGAAAACTCAGTGGCTATTTATTTCATCCCCCATGTGAAAAACCAGCTTATTTTTAAATAACATAAAAATCATGAAAGTTTAGATTTATTTTAACAGCTAATGTGGAATTTTTCTGGGATAATATTTTCTTTGATGTTTCTATCCATTCTAGATATTCCAGATAGAGTGATTTATTCATATTTTAAATCCTCAGATAAAGTCTATATAAGGGAAAGAGTATTACAGCTGCTTTGCCCTGGAGTCATAGGTCCACTCAGAAGCAGAACCAATGTTTTAATCAATGGAATTCCCTGACCATTTATTTGCTTGTTTATTTTCTGAGGCAATTGGGATTAAGTGACTTGCCTAGGTATACAGAGCTAGTAAATGTTTGTGTTTGAGGCCAGATTTGAACTCAGGGGCTCCTGATTTGGGGTGCTGTGCTCTAGTCACTGTGCCAAGTAGCTGTCCCCCTGAACATTTATTTAAATCCACATTTAGCCCATCTCACCTGTGTAAGTATAAAGCTGAGCCATTTCTTAGAAAGACATCAGTGAACCCTTTCCTACATGGAAACATCCTTCTAGATGTTAAAAAAAAATAATTTACATTGAAAGAACAAAGGCTTCATAAAAGAACAGGGGCTCAAGCCTTTTAAGGTAAGATTTACCTAGGTAAGAAGAAAGATGAGATCAGTTAAATATAAGAAGAAGCATTGCCAAATATCTACTGTGTATACAAAGTGCTGTTTTGCTCACGCTTAGTAAGAACACTTCAAGAAAAAAGACTGGTAAAGTAAGAGGATATGATACATAGAAAATAATACAAGACAGAGGCCTAAGAAATGAGCAAACTGAACATGATGTTAGGTCAAAAGAGGGAACGGCAGTTGTTGCTGATTTCTCAAAGCAGGTTTCTTAGAGCAAGACTTCTTAAAGTTTATCCACTCACAGACCTTTTTTGCCTGAGAAATGTTTGCATGACCCTGGGTATAGTGGTAATTTGCAATAAGTATACAAATTAAAAATATACTGATAAGAAATCATAATGTTGGGGCAACTAGTTGGTGCAGTAGATAGAGCACCAGCCCTGAAGTCAGGAGGACCTGGGTTCACATCTAGCCTCAGACACTTAATACTTCTAGCTGTATGACCCTAGGCAAGTCACTTAACCCCAATTACCTCTGCAAAAAAAAATAAATAATAATTTTGCAACTCTCACATTCAGTTATAAGACCCCATCTAATGAAACAGTTTAATAAGCTGGGTTTGCAGAATGAGGGGAAATTCCTGTGGATAGAGGCAGCAAATATGTACTGTAAGCATTAAGACCATCATGAGCTAAGGTACAGAAGAAGGAAGGAAAGTAATACTTCACAAAAGGCAGTCTCAACAGAAAAGATGGAATCACATTGGCAAGAAATTATGTGCTCAGAGAAGTAGGAGAAGTTCAGCCTGGCTGCAGAAAAGTGAACATGTAGAACTTAGAATGGACGGGGTGAGTTCAGATTAGCAAATGCTATTAGGTAGTGCTCAAAACTATTGGATCTGGGCCTAGAATCAAATCACTTAGAAGCTGTGTGACTTTAAGCAAAGTTTGGTCTCCCTAAATCTATTTTCTTACAAAGCGATTGTATATCAAATGTGACTCTATTAAAGGAATTTTGTAATGAAAAAACAAAAAACAAAAAAACAAAAAACTTTCTCAGAGCTAAAATGTTGACTGGCATTTTGACATAAACTGTAAATTGAGATTGAAATGGATTATCTTTTTCCTCAGAGAGCTCAATTTTTTGTTTTCTCATAATAATTGTGCTAATAGCAAGAAATTCTCATTTCTTTTCTTCTTATAAAACTTGAAATTCATTCAGATAATTGAATATTTACTTATAAGAACACATTATATTTAAGAAAAGGGCGTACCCTTTTTGAGGGCAGAGAACCTTTTATCTCTCTATACTCAGTGACTAGTATATAGCATATTGCATAGAGTAAATACTTCATATATGCACATTTAACTGGACAAAAAGATGGAGCTTGGATCATGGCTCTAGAGATAGAAGAGAACTTAGAGTTCATCTAGTCCAATTCCTTCAAAATTCCTGCAAAATGTGTGTGATGGAAGTCACTTTACAAACAATAATGTAGGGCAATGCAGTAGACAATTTAGCATGTTCCAGATTTGCAGAATACTTTAAAAAGAGAGAAATTGTTAAAATGAGAAAAATAATCTGAAAATAAAAACAAACAAACAACAACAACAACAACAAAGGCTGGACTGCCTCTGATCTTTGGCAATAATACAACAAAGGAAAATTATGTCTATTTTTACAGATACTATTTACTATAATGAGAAATTTGAAAGACTTTAAAAATATGATTTTCTTTCATTTTTCTGAAGATGATCTGTTCTTCTATAAGATAATTTCCATTCATATACTCGCTAAAAGATACTAGTTCTGTGACCATGTGGAAGTCACTTAACTTCTGAGTACCCTAAGACTATAAATTACAGAATGTACTAACCCTTTAGAGATTAATAGATCAAAATAAAAGTGGATGGCAGGCAGTGGAAGATTTGATGTGGTTTGGAGAAGAGTAGCACAGTCTACCTCATCCAATTAATGAATGAGGAATCTTAGGAAAGCTGTTGAAAGTCTCTTGAACTGTTTCCTCTTTTCTTTTTTTTTTTTAATAAAGCTTTTTATTTGCAAAACATATGAGTGACCTTTCAACATTGACCTTTGCAAAAAAAATTTTTTTTCCCAAGCTTTTCCTTTCCCTCCCCCCGCCCCCCACCCCTAGATGACAGGTAATCTAATACATGCATTATATGACAAATACAATAAATGTATACATATCTATACAGTTATCTTACTGCACAAGAAACATCAGATCTAGAAAGAGAAGAAGAAAAAAAAACAACCTAAGAAGGAAAACAGAATGCATGGAAATATTCACAGAAAGCGTTAAAATGCTGTGTTGTGGTTCACTCTCAGTTCCCACAGGCCTCTCTCTGGATGTATATGACTATCTTCATCGCAGCACAACTGGTTTGAATCACATCATTGTTGAAGAGAACCATGTCCATCAAAATTGATCATTGTATAGTCTTGTTGCTGTGTACAATGTTCTCCTGGTTCTGCTGATTTCACTCAGCATCAGTTCATGCAAGTCTCTCCAATTCTCTCTGAAATCCTCCTGCTGGTCATTTCTTACAGAACAGTAATATTCCATAACATTCATATACCATAATTTATTCAGCCATTCTCCAATTGATGGGCATCTTTTCAATTTACAGTTTCTTGCCACTACAAAAAGGGCTGCCACAAACATTTTTGCACATGTGGGTCCCTTTCCCTCCTTAAAAATCTCTTTGGGATATAGGCCCAGTAGAAACACTGCTGGGTCAAAGGGTATGCACTGTTTGATAACTCTTTGAGCATAGCTCCAAATTGCTCTCCAGAATGGTTGGATCCGTTCACATTTCCACCAACAATGTATCAGTGTCCCAGTTTTCCCACATCCCCTCCAACAGCTATCATTATCATTTCCTGTCATTTTAGCCAATCTGACAGGTATGTAGTGGTATCTCAGAGTTGTCTTAATTTTCATTTCTCTGATCAATAGTGACTTAGAGCACCTTTTCATGTGACCGGAAATAGTTTCAATTTCTTCGTCTGAAAATTGTCTGTTCATATCTTTTGACCATTTGTCAATTGGAGAATGGCTTGAATTCTTATATATTTGAGTCAATTCTCTATATATTTTAGAAATGAGGCCTTTATCAGAACCTTTGGATGTAAAAATATTTTCCCAGTTTACTGCTACCCTTCTAATCTTGTCTGCATTCATTTTGTTTGTACAGAAACTTTTCAACTTGATATAGTCAAACATCTATTTTGTGATTAATGATGACCTCTAGTTCTTCTTTGGTCACAAATTCCTTCCCCCTCCACAGGTCTGAGAGGTAAACCATCCTACATTGTTCTAATTTCATTCTTTATGCCTAGATCATGAATCCATTTTGACCTTATCTTGGTATATGGTGTTAGGTGTGGGTCAATGCCTAATTTCTTCCAGACTAGTTTCCAATTATCCCAGCAGTTTTTGTCAAATAGTGAGTTTTTATCCCAAAAAACTGGGGTCTTTGGGTTTATCGAACACTAGATTACAATTGTCATTGAGTATTTTGTTCTGTGAACCTAACCTATTCCACTGATCCACTACTCTATTTCTTATCCAGTACCAAATGGTTTTGGTGACCACTGCTTTATAATATAGTTTTAGATCTGGTGCAGCTAGGCCACCCTCATTTGCATTTTTTTTCATTAATTCCCTTGAAATTCTTGACCTTTTGTTTTTCCAGATGAATTTTGTCGTTATTTTTTCTAGTTCAGTTAAATAATCTCTTGGGAGTTTGATTGGTATAGCACTAAATAGATAGATTAGTTTAGGTAGTATTGCCATCTTTATTATATTCGCTCGACCTATCCAAGAGCACTTGATGTTTTTCCAATTGTTTAGATCTGACTTTATTTGTGTGGAGAGTGTTTTGTAGTTTTGCTCATATAGATCCTGACTTTCCCTTGGCAGATATATTCCCAAATATTTTATACTATCGATAGTTATTTTGAATGGAATTTCTCTTTGTATCTCTTGCTGTTGCATTTTGTTGGTGATGTATAAAAATGCTGATGATTTATGTGGATTTATTTTGTATCCTGCAACTTTGCTAAAGTTGTGGATTAATTCTAATAGTTTTTTAGTTGATTCTCTAGGGTTCTCTAAGTAGACCATCATATCATCTGCAAAGAGTGATAATTTGGTTTCCTCATGACCTACTCTAATTCCTTTAATCTCTTTTTCTTGTCTTATTGCCAAGGCTAGCATTTCTAATACAATATTGAACAGTAATGGTGATAGTGGACAACCTTGTTTCACCCCTGATCTTATTGGGAATGGTTCCAGTTTATCACCATTACATATGATGCGAGCTGATGGTTTTAAATAGATGCTACCAACTATTTTAAGGAAAAGTCCATTAATTCCTATACTCTCTAATGTTTTTAATAGGAATGGATGTTGGATTTTATCAAATGCTTTTTCTGCATCTATTGAGATTATCATATGGTTTTTGTTAGTTTGGTTATTAATATAGTCAATTATGTTAATAGTTTTCCTAATATTGAACCATCCCTGCATTCCTGGTATAAATCCTACTTGGTCATGGTGTATTATTCTGGGAATGATTTTCTGTAATCTCTTTGCTAATATTTTATTTAAGATTTTTGCATCAATATTCATTAAGGAGATTGGTCTATAATTTTCTTTCTCTGTTTTTGTTTTACCTGGTTTAGGTATCAGTACCAGGTCTGTATCATAAAAAGAGTTTGGTAGGAGTCCTTCATTTCCTATTTTTTCGAATAGTTTATATAATATTGGAGTTAACTGTTCTTTAAATGTTTGGTAGAATTCACATGTAAATCCATCTGGTCCTGGGGATTTTTTCTTAGGGAGTTGATTAATGACTTGTTCTATTTCTTTTTCTGAAATGGGACTATTTAAG
This sequence comes from Myrmecobius fasciatus, assembly GCA_023553655.1. Taxonomy (NCBI): domain Eukaryota; kingdom Metazoa; phylum Chordata; class Mammalia; order Dasyuromorphia; family Myrmecobiidae; genus Myrmecobius; species Myrmecobius fasciatus. Next base: position 533,492 of record JAJPUD010000375.1, on the reverse strand, counting down.
TAATTTATTTCCTCTTCTGTTAATCTGGGCAATCTATATTTTTGTAGATATTCCTCCATTTCACTTAGGTTATCAAATTTATTGGCATACAGTTGGGCAAAGTAACTCCTGATTATTGCTCTAATTTCCTCTTCATTGGTGGAAAGTTCTCCCTTTTCATTTTTTAGACTAACAATTTGATTTTCCTCTTTCCTTTTTCTAATTAAATTAACTAGAGGTTTATCTATTTTGTTGGTTTTTTTCATAAAACCAACTTTTAGTTTTATTTATTAATTCAATAGTTTTTTTACTTTCAATTTTACTAATCTCTCCTTTTATTTTTAGGATTTCAAGTTTGGTATTTGATTGGGGGTTTTTAATTTGTTCTTTCTCTAGCTTTTTTAGTTGCAAGCCCAATTCATTGATTTTCTCTTTTTCTATTTTATGCAAATAAGCATCTAGAGATATAAAATTTCCCCTTATTACCGCTTTGGCTGTATCCCACAAATTTTGGTATGTTGTCTCATTATTGTCATTCTCTTGAATGAAATTAGTAATTGTGTCTGTAATTTGCTGTTTCACCCATTCATTCTTTAGGATAAAATTATTTAGTTTCCAATTGGTTTTTGGTCTATTTTCTCCTGGCCTTATATTGCATGTGATTTTTATTCCGTCATGATCTGAAAAAAATGCATTTATTATTTCTGCCTTCCTGCATTTGATTTTGAGGTTTTTGTGTCCTAGCACATGGTCAATTTTTGTATAAGTTCCATGGACTGCTGAGAAAAAGGTAAACTCCTTTCTGTCTCCATTTAATTTCCTCCAAAGATCTATCATACCTAACTTTTCTAACATTTTGTTTACCTCCTTAACTTCTTTCTTATTTATTTTGTGGTTTGATTTATCAAGTTCTGAGAGAGAGAGGTTGAGATCCCCCACTATTATAGTTTTGCTGTCTATTTCTTCTTGCATCTCTCTGAACCTTTCCTCTAGGAATTTCCATGCTATACCACTTGGTGCATATATGTTTAGTATTGATATTGCTTCATCATCTATGGTACCCTTTAGGAAGATATAATTTCCTTCTTTGTCTCTTTTAATTAAGTCTATCTTTGCTTTTACTTGGTCTGAGATCAGGATTGCTACCCCTGCTTTTTTTTGTTCACCTGAAGCATAATAGATTCTGCTCCAGCCTTTTACCTTCACCCTGTATGTATCTCTATGTTTTAGATGTGTTTCTTGTATACAACATATTGTTGGATTCTGGTTTTTAATCCACTCTGCTATCTGCTTCTGCTTTAAGGGAGAGTTCATTCCATTCACATTCACAGTTAAAATAACTAATTCTGTATTTCCTGTCATCTTATTTACCCTAG
>JAJPUD010000375.1:424252-517701 GCA_023553655.1 Myrmecobius fasciatus | reverse complement strand
TCTCTCTCTCTCTCTCTCTCTCTCTCTCTCTCTCTCTCTCTCTCTCTTTCTCTCTCTGTCTGTCTATTTCTCTGTCTCTCTCTCTCTCATAAATACACACACAACACACACACTGTTCTAGGTTTGTTGTCATGGCCTGGGGAGCATTAGAATCCATGGGTTGCTCTTCAGTTTTCCTTTATTCTTGCCATGCGACTGGCCCATTTTCTTTTCTTTTCCTACACACTTCTGGTGACCTCTTTGACACCATCTCTCCTGTGCATGTCTTGGTCAGTAATGGATTACAGCTTGCCTGTCCATGTGCTTTTCACATTTCTCCCTGATGATCTTTAACTTCATTGTAAAGATCTCGTATTCCATGACTTTGAAGCAGTCAGCATCATGAACTAAGCTCACAAAAGGCCCAAGCTACCATTACTTCTTTCCTGATCATTTGCATGGAGGCTATAACTTGAGATTTTCCTATTCTAAGTTATATTTTCCTCATTAATGGCTTTCTATTTAAAATTCATAAGCCATATATTATATTGCTAACTATATGGTGTTATGCTAATGTGGTACACTTGGCAATAATAATGATAACTGGCATTTATATAGCACTGTGAATTTGATAAATCCCTTTATATACAATACCTCATTTGAGGATCAAACCCCTCTAAGATGGATGCAATGGGGGTGACTATCCCCATTTCCTACATGAGGAAACTGAAGTTTAAAAAATAATGGAATTGAATGCACATCTTACAATAAATGTCAGAAGCAAAAGAAAATAAATTTATATGATGTTAGCTACTTGAAGTAATTCTTGTCTTTCTATCCCTGGTGCTTAAGCCAGTGCTTGGTACATTATAGGAACTTAACAAAATGCTTGTTCAAATAGGGGGTGAAGTGTGAAGAACATTGAGGATGGGGGCAGGAAAAACTGTATTCAAATACTGCCTTAGATATTTACTAGCCACATGACCCTGGGCAGGTCACTTAGCATCTGTCTGCCTCAGTTTCCTCATTCATAAAATAAAAATAATTATGTTTACCTGCCAGGGTTGTTAATGAAGGGGAAAAAATAATAGTATTTGTAAACCTTAAAGTATTAAAGAAATTCTATGATTAACTTTAATTTTTTAAGCCTATTCCTGAGATTTAAAAGCTATTTTAATGAATAAAAATTCTTTTTTTTTTACATGACATGATTAAGTAGTGGCAGTGACAAGACCATGGGGTTATGAAATAGGAGGTCTGATTCTTGGGTTGAATTCTGGGAATTATGGGTTCAAGTTTATTTCTTACTTACTTCAGGTATAAAATGAGAAAACTGGATTCTCCAGGAGGGCATAGCCTGACAGATTTGGAAGTCAAAAATATTAAATATCTTCTAGGCCAAACATCTCATTTTATCATTAAATAAACTGAGACAGTGTTTGTCCGAGCTTACGGAGGTTTTGAGTAGCAAATGAGAAGCTAGGTGCCTAACTGTAGAGACATGATTTATTCCACCATACCACAATGATCATTCAGACTTCTCTAGCTCTAGTCCCATGTTGGTCTAGAAAATATTCCTTCAGACTACGGTACCCCGTAAATACTTTAAAATCAAAGTTACATTAAAAACACCATTGATCCAGATGCTAAAACAAGACACAGCTGGCTATTTGTAAATCTTGTTTCATGGATTTTCAATGAGATTCAAAACCTCCATCTTAGAGCTCTTACCTAAGGAGACATATGTGCATATTTAAAACAGAACTACTTATAATTCATAGGAGAAAGTAAGCCTTCCATTTTTAATTGTGCATGACTCTAGTATGTATGACTGGTAGGCGTATGAATTTTTATTTGTAAATTTATGTTCTCTGATGGCAAAATGAAAAGCCACTGTGAAAAATTATGATGAAAAGAGTTGATGTTTCTGTATAAAAATGACTCACGCTAGATTTTTGTGTTTGTTTACAAGGTGCCTTCATTTTAGGAGACTTGTGCTAAATAAAGTCACTGGCTTGATTTTAATTGGAAAAAATAAATAAATCCAAAGTGGTAAAAGTAGCAAATCTGAGGTCATAAAGAATTGGATAATTAAGGAGACATGAACAATAAAAAGTCATTGAATATGGAACACCTGGATTCAAATGTAAACTGTGGGAAAGTGACCTATCTCAATATCCTCATCTGGAAAATGAAAGGATTAATCCAGATTACTTCTGTTCCAGTTTTGAACCTAAGATCTAGGATGTTGTCTTTTCTCCTCCCTGAAGCTCAGTTTTCCCTCTTGTATGATGGGAAGATTGGATTTGGTGGCTTCCATGCTCTCTTTCATCTCTAAGTCTATAATATATGCCATTGGGTAAAGCCTATGCCCTCTCTGGACCTCAGTCTCCTTATCTGCAAAGTGAAAGAATTGGGCCAATTAATCTCAAAATCCCTTTCCTTTTGGAAATGTTTGACTCATAATGTGAGCCAAGTCACTTTTCTCCTTGATCTTCAGTCTCCTCTTCTGAGAGTTAAGCTGGATGATCTCTAATTTCTTTGTCAAGTCTGGGATTCTGAAAGATTGAGTTACTTTACTGAAAACTAATGTGAATCAGCCTGAAATATGAAAAAAAAAACAACTTAATAAGCCACTGACCTTAGTTGTTTGAGTAAACTAACATGTGTCTTCATGATTTGATTATATATATTCTCTGGGATTTCACCTGGACCATAACATATGATTTCAGGAAAGCCATCTAGAATCATTAGAAGTACAAAGATTGCAGACAATCTCTGAACAATTGTAGAAATGGCTTCATGCTTGCTAATTAGAATGTAAGGAAAGTCTTAATAGCTAAAATTTGAATTTAAATGCATTTTATTTATCATTTCCCACATTGTTATTTTTATAAAAGAATAATGAGAGTATTCTATCCCCTTTGATGTCAGTAATATGAGCTGGTGCTTTGGGAGAGGATGGTATAGATGTCCCTAACATCTGGCAGGACTCCACATAGTCATTGCTTCCAAATAAAATTCAGTAACCAAGCAGTACGGGATGGCTATTGCCATTTAGCATGAAATTCCCCAGGGAAAGGCTCTGGCTTTGGAACCACCAAAAAACCAACTTCTAATCCCATCTCTAAATCCAAGACAGCTCTTTAAACCATGCTAAGCCTCAGTCCCTTTGCTCTAAAATGTTAATTATAGTATCCTAGATTTGGAGCTAGATGGAATCTTTGAGACTTTCTTATTCAAATCTCAATTTAAAATGTGAATTTCATTATTAGAATTCCATGGACCAGTGCTACACACAATCTATGCCTACCTTGTAAATTTAGGGAGATGAGCTGTCCATAGTTCGACATTTCATCATGTGTCAAAATTAAGGCTTAAACCTTTTCTTCCTCACTTCAGGCCCCAAAACATTCATTTTACAGCCCCATGGAACCTCTACTCTCAGTATTACTTTGAACAAATCACTTATAGAAGGAAAATATAAAGCTAATACACATGGAAGCTACCATAAACAAAAGAAAAACATCTATATACCTACAATTTTAAAATTAATCATTTTTTATTTTAAATTTTTCCTTTCTAGCCTCCCTCTTTCCTACCCATAGAGTAAGTGAGAAAAATAAAGTCCATTACAAATATGGAGAGTCCTATGTTGGCCATATCCCTCTCTACTGAGTATCCAAAGGGTCCAGGGCAACCAAGAGGGTGCATTCAGTCTATATGAGGAATAGTTGAAAAAAAAATGGAGATGTTCACCCCAGAGAAGACTTGACAGAACCATGATCACTTTCTCCACATATTTGACCATATATATTCTACAGAAACAATGGAATTAAGAATTACCTGTATGGATCTTTTGTTTCAATAATCAATGCAGTTTAGAGTCGATCAAAACCTGTTTGATCAAGGAGTCAGTGCAAAAAATCAATAAGCTAAAAACTCATTGATTTAATTACATGTAGGCAATCAAGAAAATTTATAGATTTTCTAGGCATTAATCTGCAACAGGAAAAGAGAGTTTCTTTCCCCTTTCCAACAAAATTGCAGGTTCAATCTAAAAATAAATAGGTATTTAATTAAGTAAGTAGATGGATAGGTGTACAATCAGATTGTGAAAAACAGCAAAAGGCAGAAAATGTTAAAGATGTTGGAGTAGAAATCCTAAGAATTGTTTTAGGTTCTAACTCCATCATTTAACAGCTATATCATCTGAGTGACAACTTCTCTCAGACTTGGTTTTTTTCATCCATATAATGAGAGTTGGGGTGGGAGAAGAATAACTTCACACTTCCTACTCATGAGATTGTCAAGATATGTACTTTATATATTATAAAGCACTAAAAGAAAGAAATGCATGTCAACGAAACATTAAAAGATAGAATAGTTCAGTAGGGGACATACAAGCAGGGAAACATGAGATAATGTTAACTTTAACATATATATACATGTGTATATATGTGTATACATGTATGTATATATGTATATATATAAACTATTCCATGATAGAGTTTCATGGTGTCTTATGCAACCCTGTTTTGTTTTGTTTTGTTTTGTTTTTCTATTCTGTAAGGGAATTTTCATGTTTGTTGATGTTTATCAAGTTTATAACAAAGAAAACTTTAATTTGCAAAATCACAAAACATTAATATTAAAAACTATTATCTAGAACTCAACTTCTTAAACTGAGAGTTGTGAGTCAATTCAATTGAATGAATGTGTTAAGAAATTATGATTTTTTTATCACAAGTAAATGTTTGATCTCTATGCCTATTTTACATGCCTATATACTTGGGATCACATAAAAATTTCTCAAGTGAATAGGAAGTGGACCAAGTTTAAGAATCCCTGACATAGAAGATGCAAAGGTAGTATGGCTTTTATTCAATGAGTATGATCATATAACCATTTATATTAGCATTATAAGGATCTCAGAGGTTCTCTGGTACAAACTTACAGAGATATAAACTGAGGCCCAGAGCATGAACTAAAGACAATCCTTTGGCAACAAGCCCAGGCCACTGCACAGTACAGAGACATTTAAACTTGTTAAATTGGATCACCTGCTTAACTTCACACAGGTATATAAGTAAGAGTTTCCAAGATTCAAATCCAGTGCTTCTGATCATTAAAAGAAATTAATCATTTATCCAAAGCATAAATACTAATTTTCTTCATATTTATTTTCTCTTCTGCTTTTCTTCTTAGGCAACTGATAAAGACACTGGTAATTATAGTGCCATGGCATACAGACTGATCATACCTCCAATTAAAGAGGGAAAGGAAGGATTTGTTGTGGAAACATATACAGGTCTAATAAAAACGGCTATGCTGTTCAAAAACATGAGAAGGTCCTACTTCAAGTTCCAGGTTGTTGCAACAGATGATTATGGAAAAGGCTTAAGTGGCAAAGCCAATGTCCTGGTAAGTAGAAAGGATTTTGGAGAAAGGTTTGGGAGAGAAGAGAATGAATGTGGCAATGAAGGTAAGAAGGATATACCATGGAATATGCTATTGGGAATTTCTCAGTTCAAACTAGAGATCAAGTATGTGTCATAAATTCATTAGAAACCTTAAAAGTGACTCTGCCTTCCATTATGATAAGGTTCTGAAGAACTTGAAAAGTTCTGCTTGGAACCATTTTGATAATATGATCTAGTTTGTTTTCTTTTAATATGACTTTGGTTTTTGGGAGGATGGGTCTCCTTTTTAAATTTCTTTTTTATGAGTCAGTTTATGTTTTAAAATTTAATTTACTAGTGAGATAAAATGAAAATGGATATCTCTATAGTTAGACAGCAGAAATTAAAACAATGGGAATCACTCCTATTCTCCATCAAGCCAATGGAGCTGTCATATATCAGAGTTCCTTTCAAAGACTGAGATCCACCACCTACTCAGAATTCCTAGTCAAAATAAGGGAAACCTTCCTTGTTTTCTCTAGGTTCCCTTGAAGAAGTGACTATTATTGTTTTATTATTAGACATGTCATAATTATCAGTAAATCGAGGTTCAAAGGTAAAAAAAAATATGAATAGTAGGAAGCTCAGTTTGGCTCAAAAATAGAAAGTATGAAGGAGAATAATAAATGATAAGCCTGGAAAGGTTATATGACACAGACTGGGAAGTACTTAAAACTAGTAGGAGAGGAAATTAAAAATATCTGGAATGTTGATTCAGGGCATTTTTGTTCCATGAGACAAAGAAAATGCTATAGGATTAAAATCTCACTTCAAAGAAAAATTTTAGTAGCGTTTTTGTAGCAATTAACATGCCTAGTCACTTAACTCAAAAAAAGTCTAATTTAATTTATGTATTTTTAAAATGGAAGTAATAATGGCACCTACCTCCCATTGTTGATGAGGATGCAATTTGATATTTTTGAAGCACTTTGAAGACATAAACCACTGCATAAATGCAATTATTTTTCCTATTTGTTTCCTTGTTATATTAATATATACTTATGGAATAAAATGAGCATTTCTATAACAATATTAAAACACTGCATAAATGCTAGTTATTATAATTTTTCTTGTAATAAATGTGGAAACTTAATCAGTTGTCTCAACCATGATGAGTTATTCCATAAATTACTCTCCTTAGCTTCTCTGAAACTTGAGTTCCTTAAGTTTCAAACAGTGATAATAAAGTATGTAATGATATACCTACTTCAAAGGGTTATTTTTGAGGACAAACTGGAAAATTGTATGGAAATAACTTTGCAAACTTTGAAGCAATATGTGTCTGTGTCTGTTGTTATTATACATATAAACATGCTTTATCCACCTTGTTTCATAGGAAATTGGTAAAGGATGAATCAATAAATCAGTGAATCAAAAGCAAATGCAGAAGAAATATCAGCATTACAATTATGCATATAAATACCCTTAGCTCTCCAATAGAAATGGACAAATAGAATGATTATTATTGTAATTCTAGACAAGGTCATAGTGACTTGAAAAGTGGGAACCATGACATAGATTTAGGATCTTCATGAATTTATTATAATGTTGTCATTTCTGTTCTTGTTAGAAAAGTTCCACAAGGTCACAATTCTTTGGTAAATTCAACAAAAGTCACGTCAGCAGTTATGAATGAAATATTTTAGAGATGCAAAATCTAAACAAAATTAAATACTGATATCAGGATTAGATAGGAAATAGGCCACAAAACAGATATGAAGTTTCTCTGCTGTATTTTCATACTAAGAAAATATTGCAGGAGAATAAAATTATATCCTCAAACTCTGGAAAATTGATTGGCAAAGAATCTTAAACTCAATTTTAAGGAATCGTAATGTGATTCACAGAGTTCAGTCATGCCGACAACATCAATTACAGCAGTTTCTGATTGAATCAGTTGCCTCAACCATGACCAGCTATTCCAATCATTAAGAATCCCAGGTCAGAGCAGTGATTTGGAAATTGAAACTTTGATCAGTGATCAACCTACAGAAAGTTAATTTTAGCAAGTGTACGGGCACATTCTCCAAGCATTTAGTGTAGCAGATCAATCAATACATGCTGAATACACATGTTCTCTCTATGTTTGACTCGGAGCTATAATGCAAATGCCTTCTGAAAGCAAAATGCCCTGTAAATCTTGGAAATTCGATCACCAACAAAATGGACAGCATCTATTTCAAGCTCCCTCATTTGCTTATTTAAAGTTTTTTTATATTTATGATGAATTCAATTAGTGTAAGAAAACAGATTGTTATTTTTCAAAAGGGAGCTGTAAACAATAAGTTTATATTAAGTTAATAATAAACTAAGTTAAATTAAACAAATAGTCCCATGTAAAAAATTCTCATACAAAAGGACATGCTAACATCACTGTAACAAGTGAGTAAAGGGAAATAGGTTACATTTTAATGTAACTTCTAAGATTTCTCATTCTAGACTATGCATAACTTCCCATATGATGTAAAAGGAAAGAAAATAATATTTCACACAATCATTAAAATCCTTTACACAATTGAAAATTATCTGTTAATTCAATATCATTGTGAGAGCTTAGTATTGGGGGAAAACTATTGTAGGAGACAGAGAACTTGATTTTGAATGCCAGCTCAGTGACTAACTACTCCCTGTGTGGAGCCAGGCAGTCATTTTGCTTTCTTGGGTCTATTTTCTCCTCTCTAAAATGTGGGGGTTGACACTGAGTTCCTTTCTTGAATTAAACTGCCAAGCATTTGAACTTTATTGTGGAAAACACAACTCCATTGGGCTGGCCACCTGGTTCAAATGCTAAATTTATGCTTGCCAAAAAAGGTTATTTTATGGAGAATTCACACATGGCAAGCACTCATAAGGTGCTCAGAAAAAGCAATACAAGGACACTCTCAAGGTCTCGCTTAAGAACTTTAGAATTGATTGCATGACATGGGAGACACTGGCACAGGACCACCCAGCATATCACGCCCTCATCAGAGAAAGTGCTGTGCTCTATGAGTAAAGCAGAATTGAATTAGTTCTGAAGAAATGCAAGATATATGAAATTGGAGAGTCTACCCAAATAGGGGTTTCTCCTACTCTTCCCCCCTTGGGTCTTTTGGGTTTGGGTCAGCCAGAAATAAGCTCTGACCTTATTTATTTCAAGTCTTTGAAAGACAGGAAAGTCAGTAATCACTATTGAAAACAAATATTTGAATAAATAAGTCTTTGTAATGCTCACACTTCTGGCCACTGTCAGTTAGCAGGGGAGTGACCCCAAAGTTTTAAGTGAAGCCTCCTAATCCAGGAATCAGGAGAACTGTATGCTTATCAGAGGGATTATTCATGTTCAACTTGTAGCAGAGCCTTCTGATCAGCTAGTTGAATACACTGTAACTCAATTCTAATATAGTGACGTCATTTTGGTCCTCTTCCAGAACAACGAACAGTAACCCCAACCCAAAATGAGGGATGGACGACCTGAAACATCCCTTACGGTCCTACAGATTTCTATTTGCTTTGTGAGATCCTCCGGGTCTTCAATTTTGATCCAATAATTGTTTGTTCAGCCAAAATGAAAATGAGAGCTTTTTCCCAGTGTCAGTTTTCTTTTGTAGAGTTCATCCTTTTAAAAAATGACAAGACTAACACATTGGAAGAATAAGGAAGAAGGTGGACATGTTTGTCACAATAAACACTACTCCTGATGAATTCATGTAACATTTGTTGACAAGTCAGCAAGAAATGTTTTCTCCATCAACATTTTATGCATGATATAACAATAATACAAAAAGTGATTAAGGCAAAATCACTTGATAAGGAACAGCAATTGGTAGGGTATAAATTATTGTGGTTAATAATATGAGCCCTCTGATAGCATCCTATTTTGATTTATTGAAGCAGCTAACCAGTTACTTCATTTAGTGATTTCTACACTACTAAATGTATGCAATCAACATATAATTTACTTTTTTAATTTACAATTTTTAAGAAGTAATATAGAGACCTATACACCTACAAATGAAGTTATATTTTATATAATATATATACATAATATATGTATATGTATACATATATGTATATAGGAAAATAGATAAATGTTAATTTGTAGGGATATGATACTCCTATCCAACTAGGGGCAAGGGAAGAGAGTTATTGCGATGGATGATACCTGAGCTCTTTTGAAAGAAATAAGACATTCTAAAAGGCAGAGATGAAGATACCTAATGCACTAAAAAGTGTGGGAAAAGTTTTTAAAAATGTAAAAATAATACAAAATAGGTCCCTCCTACACTTGTAGAGCAAAATTTCAAAGAACTGAAAGAATAATCCTTTTTTGTTGTTGTTTAAACAGTATATTTGTATATGTGTACTGACCATGTTTCCATCAAGTGTCTACCTTTCTATTGTTAGTAGATGGATTAGCATTCAAATTTTCTGAGATCAAGTCCAATCTGATGCCAATTATGACATGTAGCCTCAGGTGGCAAAGTGTAAAGAGCATTTCTTTTGTGGAGCAAGATCTGCATTTAAATTCACTCTTAGACACTGTGTTATCCATCTCAGTTCCTTAAATTTTGCTTGCATCAGTCTCCACATCCATAAAATGTGTCTAGTGATCACAGCTACCTTCTAGTATTGAGAATAAAATCAGATGACATTCATAAAGTTCATTGACAAATTTAAAAAAATTAAAAAGCTAGCTATTAACATTATTAAGGTGGTTTTCAATTGTCATGTCCTTCTCCACTCCCCAAAATGAAAGAAACGCATTTTCTTTCTCCAGTGCCTAAAATAGGACTCAGCACATAATAGTTAGGAGACATGCTTGTTGTTTGATGAATACACAAGTGCACAGATTGCTCAGTTGATTTTTCCTTAACTTAAAATGAGAGATGTCATATCTAGACATGTTGAAGAGGCAAGAACACAGCCTGGAAATTTGCTCTATACCAATGTGCACATGGAAAAGCTCCTTTGACTCTTGTGTTGATTCTTTTCAGGTGTCTGTGGTCAATCAGCTAGACATGCAAGTCATTGTCTCCAATGTGCCTCCAACGCTCGTGGAGCAGAACATTGATGAACTGACAGAGTAAGGCATTTATATTCATTTCTTTTTATTCTTGAAAGTGTCAAGTAAATTTATGTGTACATGTACACATATGTCTACATGTGTGCTTATATGTATGTATATGGTATTATACATATACCATAAAGGCTATATAATATACATTCATAAAGACTCATATATGTATTTGTTAAAAGTAAGGCACCATAAGTCACCCTGCCACATTGAAAAGTAATGATCTTTGTTAGGAAAAAGAACTTCGTGATTTAACTTATCAAAACTAGGCGTAAACAGGGCTTACCCACCTACTTGAATCAGTCAAAGGTAATGAGTGTTAAACTTTACTATATATATCAGGAATTTGTTTAAAAAGGAGGAGCTATCTCAGACCAGTTAGAGAATCCAAGGTTTTACAGCAAAGGAAAGAATGAGATCATATAGTGTGGCTGGAAAGTATCAGTAGTTTGGGGTCTACCAGCAGAGTTGTAATGGGGAAGGTTGAGGGGAAGCAGGGTTATTAGCTCTACAGGCATCTCGGAGTAAACTATTCTGCCTGATACCACTATACCTAGAAAGTCCTGAGAAACATCTATTTTCCTCAACACCTTGTACCAATGTATAGGAGAGGTAGAACTATAACCAGTTCCAGTATGATTTTAGATCTAAATGAAATACTTATCAGTCATTAATTGAAGAAAATAAGTTACTTTGCCCTAATATAGTAAAGGGATGGACCAAGGGCCACAATCCAATGTACCTTTACCTTTAGTAGAAGCTACTACCCTTGCCTCCTCATGAGAATGTATATGGACATCAAGTCATCAAGAGATGAGTGGTTTTTTGTTATTATCCAGTCATTTCAGTCATGTTCCACTCTTTGTGACCCAATTTGGGGTTTTTTAGCAAATATATTGGAGTGGTTTGCCATTTGTTTCTCCAATTCATTTTCCAGATGAGGAAATTGAAGCTAATGGTGTTAAGTTTCTTGCCCAGGAAAGAAGTTCCCAACTAGGAACTGTCTGAGGCCAAATTGAACTCAGGAAGATGAATGTTTCTCATTCTGAGTCCATTGCTCTATCCATTATGGTGCCATATACTTACCCATAGTGCCTTGTCACAATATCCGATTTAGTTTTGTGTCTCTGTATCCTATTTAGTTAGCCAAGTATTTCAAATAACTCGAATTTTATTTAAATCACCCAGAGGGAAAGAGATAATTATAAATAGATATAATATAAAGTTGGGCAGAGAGTCCAACCTTTTAGTATACATTTTCCTAATTGGAGGCTCTAAGTAATTATTATAACTTTTAATCGAAAAGAGGCTCCTTAAAGCAAATAGAGGGAACCATGTGTTCTTTACAGGCTATAATATTGCCCCTAACATTAAAATGAGCTAATTATTAAAATGAGATTTAGGACATATTTTTTCATGGTAGAAGCAATAAGGTAGTAGAGTGGATAGAGTACTGGGGTTGGAGTTAAGAAATTAAGTTCAAATCCTACCTCAGTCATTCATCAGCTCTGTAACTCTATACAAATCATTTAATTTCTCTTAGTCTCTTAGTCTGTAAAAAAAAAATAGAAATGATAATAGCATCTAAAAATAATATTTGTAAAATATTTAACATGATTTCTGGCATATAGCAAGTTTTTAAGTTTTTTGAATGACAATACAATTTTACCAACTTTTTGCAGGAGATAGGAGAAGCCTGAATGGCTTGAGACAACTATGCACATGATTGTGCACACATTGCTTTGGATCTTGATGTTTAATCATTTTTCTTCTAGTTTTCATTTTCTTCTAGACCTGAACATTCAAAGAACAATTGGAAACATCCTTTGTCCTTAGGAAGCTTACATTTCAAATGGGGATACAATGTGCATAATCATAAAAGAATCCAAAAGAAACACACAAATTAAGTATGAGATAACCTTGGAGGGATTCCAGAATGGGTATAAGGAAGTGGCTATAGAACTATTTAGACTAAGGAAATCTGGTCATTGAATTTTAGAGTTGTATGTAAAACATAGGATTAAGACTCATAAAAGTCTGACCTCTTAGTTCCAGTTCCATTTTAGGTCTAAACAAAATATTGATAAGTCATTTATTGAAGAAAATAAGTTACTTTGCCCTAATACAATCAAGGTATGGATCAAAGGCTACAATCCAATGTACCTTCACCTTCAGTAGGAGTTGCTTCCCTTGCCTTCTCATGAGAATGATGTGGTCATCAAGTAATCAGGAAAAAATTACTTTTTTTTGCTAGCAACAAAAGGTTTTACTATTAGAATCCCATCCAGAAAACATAAAGCATTGAGAGAGAAAATCCGTTAAATAAAGGGAAGAATTCCTTGGTCTATATGGAACCCATTCCCCTGCTATCAGGTAGATGATTTATCCCCTCTCTGTCTCTGTGACCACATTCTTCCACTATACGACTAATGGAAATGTCTTACAATGTCATGATACTGGCAGAAATAATTAGGCCAAGCTATGGGAAACCTCTGAATATCACCCGACTCCATGGTGATGACATCTTTTCTTCCATGTCTAGAAAATGCATTCTACATAAGTGGGCATGTTATTTTGCAAAGCTATTTTTGTTGCTTTCCCCCCTGATGCTGTCGGGTCACTTGAATCATCGAGTTGCTCGGCAATAAAACATCTGTCATTGTTATACTTGGAAAATGTCATCTGGCAATGTTAGGAAACAACATGAGAGAATTCAATTAAAATATAAGAAAACCCTTTGCGTTGAAGTGAAAATGTCTTTAAGAAAAGGAAACTCCTCTTTTGCGACCTGTTAACTTAATCAGTGCTGGAGTTTGAATGGAAAGGTGTAAAATATGGCTCTGTGAGACAATAAGAGATTTGGAAAAAGCCAGGTTGATTGGGTAAATGACTAGGTAATGTCCAGTCAGTTCTGAGACCAAGACCAACTGGTAGTTCTTAATTTATTCAATTCCCCCTGGGGAAAAAAGGAATTATGCTCCCAAGGTCAACACTAGTATTGACTTACTTCTCATTAGAGACAATCTTGAGTAAATTACAAGAGGAACAAAACCACATGATAAGAAAGATTTGAATTAACCTCATCTCTGAGAGATCTCTTGTCCTGCAGCAGTGGAGGAAAGGGAATCCTTCAGCAGAATTCAAGGCTGTGCAATCAACTAAGTGATTTTAAAGGAGTTATCCCTCTACTCCTGCACAAAACTATACTCAAATTGGTGCTAATATGCTTCCGACATTTGGGGAGGAGAAACAGAAGCAATCAACAGGTTAATAGTCCCCACTATCAAAATTCCTTGAGAGAATCAGCTAGATATAATGCAGAAGAGAATATCTATCTAACTGAATTCTGAAGGATATTCCTGCAATTTGAGGGATGCAACTTCCCTTTGTACAAGTTAAGAGAGGAAATTCTTAGTTTGGAAATTTAGTGGGTTTTTATTCTTAAGAAAATTACTTCATTATATGCTTTATTTTAACTAGCTTTAAAAATAAATGGGATTTTGTTTATTTAATTTCATCCATTTTTAATCTCCTTTGCTATTTAGCAAGTAGTTTTTGTTATTACATATCATATACACAAATATATATAGATATAGACATACATATATTGTTGTGTGTATGTTTGTATGTCTGTACAGACATAAATACCTGTAAATATATTTACTTACTCATGAGTAAACATGCATGCATACATGTCTATACATATATGCCTGTGTATATGTTTGTATATAATTACATATCCTTCCTTAGAGCATTATACAAATATATATATATGTATATATATATATATATATTTAGAGAGAGAGAGAGAGAGAGAAAGCTCTTATATGATAGAAGCCCAATGTGACACACTTTTATTATGTTGATATGGATTAATTCATGTGAAAACCCATCTTGGGACCTAAAAACAAAAAGTTCATAAAATAATATATGAATTCAGTTACCCCATGGTTGACTAGTATTGTATTTGCAAGTTTTGCAAAATTGCAATTTGCAAAATTGTATTGGCAAGAAAGCTTTAGCTTTATAGGCTAAATATCGAGAACACAAGGATATAAAAGGTTAGATTCATTTGGAAATATATTCACCTTTACCCAGAAAGTCATTTTTAATCAAAGAATTTTGTTCATTGATCCCAAGATGAAATTGAATCTAATATAAAAGGCCACTTCAACTAGAATATTTTGTATTCTGCTTATTTATATTAGAATCATATACTGGTGATAATTTGATGACAAAATCTCTAACATTTGCCCACTAACAGAGCCACCACCCCAATTCAAGCCATTGCCATCTTTTGCTTAGACTATTGTGATAGCCTCCTAATTTATCTCCCTGCCTTAACCCTCTCCAATGCACGTCAATCCACAGTTGACAAAATAATTTCCCTAAGGTACAGCTCTGGCTATATTACTTTCCATCACGAAACACTTAATATGTCCCTCTTGTCTCTAAGATAACAAAGAAATTTCTCAGATTGCTATTTAAATGTCTTCATAATCCAACTAGAGTCTCATGTTCCAGGGTCATTTCACATGAAAGTCTCTTCTTGCTATCTCCAAAATTCAAAGTTCCATCTCCTACTTCCAAGACTGGCCCTCACATCCACAATGTTTTCACTCTTCAGATTGAATTCTTAATAATCCTTGGATACCTTCAGGGCTCAATGAAATAACTACTCTAGAAAACATTTCCCGATTCTCTTCACCATCAGTATGCCCTTTCTCTTCCAATTATTTTAAACTTAATTTTTTTTTTCGCTGAGTCAGTTGGGGTAAAGTGACTTGCTCAGAGTCACACAGCTAGGAAATGGTTAAGTATCTGAGACCAGATTTGAACTCAGTCCTCATGACTTCGGGGCTGGTACTCTATTCATTGCATCACTACTTACATATCTTTTAGGGATCCAAATGGAATACAAGTTCCTTCAGAGCAAAAATCTTGGTTTTTTGGGTTTTGTTTTATGTTTGACTTTATTTTTTTTACTTTTATATTTAGTACATGATTATTGGAGATCAAATAGAGTTATTACAGAACTCTTGCATATCACCATTTAGCTCCTATGGTCATATAATCTGTTTTCATATAATATAAGAGTCTATATTGGCTAGACTATAACCAACTCAATCAGGGAAGTCTAGTATGACCTAGTACCTTTGAGAAAGTGAATATAACTCAGAGGGGAGAGGTAGGTGATCAGACTGGAACCAAAACGGAACTATCAAACTGATAAAGATGATTATAAGCAAAAAAGATTTCTGACTCATTCTGAAAGGCTGCATTAATAAAGAGCTATTAAGGAGAAAGATACCTATTAGGAAGCTGAGAAAGGTGGGAGAAAGTGATTTCTGAATACTCACTACAGATCTCAGAAAAGGGCTATCTAGTTTTTCAAAGAAGTAAATTCACCCAAAAAATGAAAAGGGAAAGAAAAGGAAGGAAAGGAAGGAGAAAAGAAGTTTGCATTTAAACTTGATAGATAGGTAGGTAAATAGACAGATATATTCACATACACAGACATATTCTTTCCGAAAGTAGTAATGACTATCAAAAATGGATCAGTTAAGGGACAGCTGGTTGGTACAGTGGATAGAGGACCAGCCCTGAAGTCAGGAGGACCTAAGTTCAAATCTGGCCTCAGACACTTAACACTTCCTAGCTGTGTAACCTTGGGCAAGTCACCTCCTCCTCTTCCTCCATTACTCAGAACCCTTACGGCTATACTTTGGAGCTTTGTCCCGGTGACAGAAAGGATTCCCACAGAAAGGATTCCCATACTCCCATGGGCTCTCTCTGGGACATTAATCTTTCAAAACTTCAAGGATGAAAGGAAAGAAGGAAAAGAAGAATCTGGCTCTCAGGAAGCAGAGGCAGACCTCTCTTAGTTCCTCCTTTCCAAAAACACTGCAGCGGAGTGGAACAGGGAAGTAAAATTGGTATGATCTTGCTCCCCTTACGCCCTTGCCCAACAACCAGACTGCTCTCTGTCGGCCATCCTCTCCACCTTCGTTTCACTATTGAAACATTATAAGCACTCTATGACAAGACAAAGTATAATGAAGAATTTAGGTCTTCCTCAGTTACTTACATAAATACTTTTCCAATCTACTAAATTAAATAAAATGGCTCCATGTTGGTTGACCTTCACAAAAGCCATTGTTATTGATTTATCCAATAGAAATATCATTTCCCTAAAGTACCCCCACTTTGTTCCTGTATAATTAATGGAGAGCATACAAAAGAATATTAAACAAAACTTTGTTTTAAAATATTCATTTAAAATATGTAATTCTGATATTAGATTTGGAAACCACTTTGAGAAGAAAACCCAAACCCACATATTCATCATAGGTGTGAATAAGACCATGGGATTGGATGCCTCTCATAACAACTATACCTTGAAAGGAGAAATTGAGATAAAAGAAATATCAGTTCTTCCATGGCATTTAATCTTTTTCACTAATGTTTACTATTGATCCCTTCTCTTTATTCTACTCAGGGGTGTATTCAGAATTACAGAATCCTAAAATTTTAGAATCTTAGCTATGAAAGGAACCCCAGAGATCATTTAGTCCAACACAGCTATGAATTGAAATTCCATTTTAAAAGTAGATTTCTAATGCCCATGTGTAAATTTCCCTGAAGGGAAAACTTGCTGCCTCCAGAAACATCCCATTACACTTTGGGGCAAGAGGTCTGTAGCTGGGAATCAAACTGAAACTGGTATCAAACTGAAAACTGCCTTTACTTCTATTTCTGCTCTCTTTGTTATTGCCCCATGAGCTACCGAGTATCATAAGGGATATGGCACTTTATTTCAATACAGGGAAATCAGGATTACAAACCTGCCCTACTGGCTATGTGGCTCTAGACAAATCATTTAAACACTCAATCTCAGTTTCCTAATATATAAATTGAAGGGGTTATGCTTGATGGCTCAGAGGCCTTTTCCAACTCAAAATCTATGACCCTTTGATCTTCTGAGACCATTTAGAAGTCTAGCTCCTTCTCATTAGAACCACCTTTTCACCCTTGAAAACAGCCATCATAGCTTCTCTATGGCTGTTCTCTTCCTGACTACACATCCCAGTCTCCTTCAAGCAATCTTCCAGTGAACTAAACTCTAATAACCTCATTTATTCAGCTGGCCCTAGTAGAAGGCCAGTTAAAATACATGCAGCAAACAATCCCTTTTGGAATAAATTAAAACCACTTATTTCTTCAAACTTTCTTTCAATTGTGAAATCTCTATTAATTCCTAGCTCCTAAATTTTAATTACTGAAAATTTTTGCTGACCTCATACCATTTAGAAATAAGTGTACTTAATGCAAAGACATATAGGGATTATCAAGACAGAAAAATGAGCAGCCTCATTTCTCTCAACTAATGGAGCATGGCCTCCCCCGTGGCACATCTTATTAATGATATCCTTTGCTGTAATAAGTCTGTAATCAATGTAACATAAATTAAAAGTCAACTGTAAACATTAAGCATTAGCCACACATAAAATAATAATATGTTAATGCTTTTTATTGCCTAAAATGTACTTCAATTCATTATGGGAGGAAAAGAAAAACTGGGGCCCTCTTTTCTTGATAATTTTAATAATTTGGGGGTGCTCATTTTAAGAGAGTTTAGCTGATATTTTAGGGAAATTCTTTATCTTTATTTAGTACCATTCTCTATTTTGGAGATTTAGTTTTCTTCAAAGTACAAATAAAGTAAAGTTGCATCCTGATCATTCCCACTGAGTATTCTCAGGATTTGTTTGCTTGTATATATGTGACCAGAGACAGTAAAAATAAATTCCTTGAGGAGAGGAGTTATTTAAGATTTTTGTTTTTTAATTTCTGAATCCATAATGTCCAACAAAATACATTGCATTATAGGAAGTTACTAATAAGTATTTCTGGAATTGTAATGAATTAAATTGAATTGGGAATTGAGAATTGGCTTTGGTCTAAGATATGAGGATATTAGGGGCTAAGCCTGAATTGCCCCCCAATGAGCTGAAGTAATTAGAGTTTCCACATATATTTCAATGTTTAATCAATACTTTTTTTTTTCATGACACTGGAGGATGTAATTTCTTTAAGAATAAGGACATTTTTTTTCTTTTTAAATTGCATACCCAGTGCTTGACATAATATTTAGCACATACTATTTAATAGATGCTTCTTGATTTATTGATTGATTATTATAAGTTCATAGATGAGCCTTATCTTTTCTATTTCCTGAATTGAAAAGCAAATCAATTTCACTGATTTCTGAATTAGGGGAGTTTTGGATGCTCTTGGGAAATCTGTTGGGATGCCTCTTTCTAGATCTGCATTTATTGGGCAGACGGTAGAGTTCACCTGTTTGTTGAAAAGGCAGGTGATCCATGACTTTCACTGCCTGTGCTTTATTTTAGAAGGTTAAAATGCTCAATGCAATATGAATTTTCAGGCACTCATGGAAGGGATGACATCTCACAAACAAATGAATAATTTCCTCATCCTAGAGGCTATAAGTGCTGTGTTGAGTATAAGTAAGAAAAAAAATATTGATAAGGCAACCTTGAATACTGTTGTTCTTATATATCAAGTATCTCTGGTCTCATGACTGTGAAGACTGTCTCTACCAATGCAGATGCTAATAGGCCTATGCCTTATTAATAATGACAATTAATAAGTATTTGCATATATTATTTCACTTGATCTTCACAAAAAGCATATGGAGTAGATATTATTGTCAAAATTTCCTAATGGTCAGCATGAATTTTTAAAACATTAAAAGACTTTCCCAGACTAACACAGGAACAGACTGAAGCAAAATTTGAACTCAGCTCTTCCTGACTCAAAATTAATCACTCTTTACCCACCACAACACCTAGCTCTTTCTAAGTAGATGATTTTCATGAGTTGATATGTCTGAAAACTGTGTGTCTTGATGAACACAAAATATCAGATGATGAGACTTTCTGCTCATCAGGCTAGACCCTCAGCATCTAGCAAAAGACTTTGTATGGAGTACAGACATAAATAAATATTCATTGAGTTAATTTAAGTTGAATAAGAGGAACACTGCACATTGCCAAGATTTTTCTCAAAGACAGCTCATGTTGCTAAGAGCCTGCCAGGATTTGTGCCCCTGTAACAGATGCCCCAAGCTTCTAGAATTGCCTGCACCCCACGTGTAATTATGCTGGAGGATGCAAATTTAGAGGACACTAATGACACTTGAATTTTCTTAGCAACATTTCACTGGAAAAAACAGAGTTTGGACCTAATTTACAAAAATAATTAGTCATGATAGCTATCAAATCAGACCTATTTCCTCCATCTTTTCAGTTTTGTCCTAACTGAACTCCTTCTTAGGCTAGCCTTACTATTTTCTTCAGAAGACTTTTCATTCTAATTGCCCTGTGAGTGGATTTTGTTCCTTGTCATCAGGGGCCAAAATTTCAAGTTACTTTTCTGATGCAATTTTTGCATTACTCCTATGAACAATTTCTACCTAAACCCCCTCCTAGAAGCACCACGATTATATGAAGAGGCAGCAAATATTGTGGGTAGAAAGTTAGACTTGAAATCAAGAAAATCTAGCTCAAATTTTGCCTCAGCCATTTATTCACTGTGTTCATGGCTTGTTATTTAATTTCTCTGGGCTTCCTTGTAAAATGAAAGAGTTGGAGTCTATCAGAGCTAAGGCCTCTTCAAGGTACCTATGCATAGAATACTAGTCCTGGAATAAAGAAAATTTATCTTCCAAAGTTCAAATCTGGCTTTAGACACTTTCTAGTTGTGTGATCCTGGGCAAGTCATTTCACCTTATTTGCCTCAATTTCCTCTTCTATATCATGAATCAGAAAAGGAAATGGCAAAGCACTCTGGCACCTTTCCCAAGAAAAACCCATGAGGGATCACAAAGATCACAAAGATTTGTAGAAATGACTAAAAAACAACAAAAAAGGCCCTTTCAGCTCTACATTTAAAATTCTATGAACTATAGATACTAAAAAGGATTAGAAATCACTAATGTTGCCCTACTGTTATCTATGATCAAGATCAGACCTCTCTCTGATATTCCAAAAAAAAAAAATCATTAGAAAGTAGTCCTTTAACTAAGACTTAGTGATATCATAATTCAACAAAGAAATATCAAGTTACTGCCCTAGAGCAGTTTCTGAAGTTGCAAAGAATCATTGATTACTTCTTTTGTAGCTCTGGTGAGCCCCCAAACTCAAGAAATAAGATTCTGAATGAGATGCTTCTAATGGCCATGCTCTTATCACCCAAGGAAACCACAGAATTACAGAATCTCCAATTTGGAAGGGATCTCTCAGGCTGCTCAACTAACTCATAACTGCCTGGGAATCCCCATTACATCTCCACAAAGTGGTCATCTGGTCTAAATTTTAAGAACTCCAGTGAGACATCCCTAAATAGCTGATCAAACTGGCTGGTATGAAGAAGCCCTAACATATTTGGAATTATTTTTATAACATGAACTAGTCAATCAACAAGCGCTTATTAAACATGTATCATGTTCCAGACAATGTGCTGTGTTAAGACATAATTAACATATGAAGAATGACCCATGCAACCAGTTTATGTGCAGAGATTTCCCTTACCAGCACCTAGATTCTAGCAAAAATGGATTCTTGTGGCAAAAAATACCAAAGATTAGCTGAATGCAAACCAATATTTGAGAGAGGGGGTTGTAAGAGATGGTAAGAATGGGACATTCTTGATGATCATGGAAAATCTCTGATGAATTTGATAGAAGATTGTCTAGAAAAGCTTGACGTATTATTTGGTATATTGGTAGGGAGAGGAATTGAGATATTATAGTATGAAAAAAAAATAGGAGAGGAGAAATTTTCCAGAAAGGTAAGTGCCAAATGCTTCAGAGAATTTGAAATAAGTGATTGGGAGAAAACCAATGGATGAGAGATGAAGGTCATTTACCCCATGGAGAAGTTCCAGTTCAGTGGTAAGAGCTAAAAGGCTCTAGGAGGTACGAAATGAAGGATGGGGGGAGGGGAGGGAAGGGTAGGTTAGTGAGAAAAATGAGTGATTCTTCCTATCGAAAGGATGGTGCTAGAGGGAAATGACACAATTGAGATAGATTGAAATATGGAGAGAGAAGGGGTACTTGAAATGAAAAAGGACAGTGAAGGAAAGGAGTGAAAGTAAAGATCAATATCTTTGGGGGTGGAAAAATATAAAGAGATATCACTTCAAAGGTTTCTGAGTACAGTAAAATAGAAAGTTAGCTGAATTGGTGTTCTATATTGCATTGAAAATTTACTGAAACCAAAACCTATGTTGCTAATGGTTAAGCTGGATGGAATTATGCATTTTGTTCTCTGAAATTCAGAAAAATTGATCATACATCCTAAAGGCAAGCACTGTTTCAAACACCATGTGATCTGAATGAAAAGATAAAAATAAGATTATAAATATAAACCTAGAAAGAGCCTAGAGAAAGCCCAGACAACATCTAATCTAACCTTTCTTTTTGAGAGATGAGGAAACTGAGGCACAGATGTTGTTACTTGGTCAGAGTTATACAGGAAATTTCCATTTTACAGATAAAGAAACTTATGCTCAGAGAGATTTATCTATGGCTCTATAATCACTAGATAGCCAAGATTCATAGAATATAGATTTAAGGTTATAATGTACCTTTTTAGGAATCTCAAATGATCATCAAGCCAATCCCTTTATTTTAAAGATGATAATACTGAGATCCATAGAGATTAAATGACATCCCTTAAGTCACATGGGTAACAAGTAGCAAATTTAAGGTTTAAACCAGTATCATTTCCACTAAATCCCAGTCATATTTTAATTCTAGGTCCAATTTTCTATCTATTATACTCCATGTGACTTTCTCTGCAGAGAATGTCAGGGAAGGATAATTAATGATCATTTTGTTTCTTTTGTTTTTTAAAGAAAAAGGCAATTTCAGCTTGTGGACTGTTACTCTAATGTAATTTAAATATGTCCACAGCATTTCCATGTTAGGGACTCCAATTTGGTCATCTTGATTGTCACCTGGTAAATTGTACAACATGAAAAGAATTTATTTAAAGAGCTTTATTGAGTAAACACAAATGCATATTTAGTTACAAAGTGCCTACAAATCTATTCTAAATGAAAAGTCTAAAAATGGCATTTGTAACTTTGGAGAGATCTAAATGAAATTTATAGATAATCTTGCTTTTCTTATAAGAACTTGGATTTGGTTTTATTACTCATGTAAAGAATGGCAGTTAACAAACATATATTACTGTGTTCATATCACTGTAGTGTAGGTACAATTAAAAATAATGATATTGTCCTTGCCCTCTAATAGTTCACAATTCTAAAGGGGGAGAGGTTATGAAAAAACCTATGAATTACGAGATATATAAAGAGGAAATTGGAGATATTTCAGAAGGAAGGTGCTGGGATTGAGAAGAACTGGGAAAGATTTCTTAGAAAAGTTTTGATTTCAACTGAATCATGAAAGATGTCAAGGAAACCATGAGCTAGAGATGAGGATTGTTGAGGAGCAGTTCTGATGGAGGATAGTTACAGGCAAATTTGGGGAAGTAAACATCCATAAATAATACTTAAGGGAAGGAAGATGTTGACTTTTGATATACAAGAATCTACACAGGATAAAAAATATTATTCCCCTAGTGGACATGGAACAGGATTATGGAAATAAACAGTTTGATGATTTGGTAACATTTCTGACTCATGGAATATGAGAATCAGAATCCATTTTGCTTGGAGCATACAAAAGACACTGAACCAAAAAGAAGATGTATTTGAAAAATAGTTACTCTAACTATTTTATAAAGTTTTGTCATTCAACTGATCTAATGAGAGGTCATGTGCTTTTATGTATGCTTTGATTTTTCCCTATAAATGTTCCTTTCAAACAGGAACTTCATTCTCTCTTTTCCAATGCAAGCAAATGCTGCCAGAAGATAAACAGAACTAAATGTGTTGGCATTTAGCAAAAGAAAGGTAGAGAATAGAATTTTTCTTATGATTCCCTTTCCCCCTTTCCTTTAACCACAGTTTACAAAAAATAATTGATTTTAAAAATATAATTTTTACACAGGAACAAAATAAAATGTTCTTTCACATCCTTGATTCATGACCTTCACATTTAGAATATGAATAAAGTGCCCTTTAAAACTGAATTGGCATTATCTACATTAAAAAACTACCTCAAATTCTAAGGAAACATGCATTGGTATTGAGGAATGGAGTTTTAAGTTCGTGTGTTGGTAATCATTCCATTCCAGCTAATCATTGCTCAATGTGCAGAGAGAACAGAGCCACCAGATACCTAAATAACACTTTAATATTTCAGGAACTCAGGCATATTAATGATTTACAACAACTGTTTCAGGTTGCTGACCCTCAAATAGTGCTCAACTCTGCTAGCAGTTCTGGTGCAATGAAAGCAATGCTGAATAGGAAATTGTAAAACCAGGATTCAGATCCTCTTGAGACATTTCTTTTTGGTTCCCGGGGTCCTCATGTGTTGTGTGTGTGTGTGTGTAGAGATAGTGAGACAGAGAGACAGAGACAAAGACAAAGAAATAGAGACAATTACACAAAGAGAAACAGAGACAGAGAAAAAGGCAGAGACAGAAAAACAGAGACATAAAGAGAGACAAAGATAGCTATGGAAAGAGCCAGAGAAAGAGATAGAAAGACAGAGATAGTGACACAGAGACAGAGAGAAAGAGAGGCAGAGGTAGAAGGAGACAAAAGATGGAGAGTTGGGCAAAAAGACTTATGAATTCCAAATTCTATCAAATGAGAAACTATGTGTGCCTTGAACACATTAAGTGCTTAAAAATGCTTGTCCCCCTAAATCTATGATCTTATGATTCTTTTCATTAAAAAACAAAAAAATGACCTATGTTTATTTATCGGTTGCATTGGTACTTTATTAAATGGCCCTAAACTGTGAGCTGTCTTCTGCTTCCCATTAGTGCACTTTCTTCTGTCATCTTCAGTCTCAGATTTTTCCTCTTCTTCCTTTTCTTCCTTTCACTCTCCACTGCCTCTTTATTTTTGTCTTTTCTCCCCTCTGTGTCTATATGTCTCTTTGTTTCTCTCTACAGGCTCCTCTTTACTCTGAGAGTTTGTTGTGAAATCCCTATTCTAAAACAATACAATAATAATATCTTGCATTTTCCCAAACATTTTAAGGTTTGCAAAGCACTACCCCAACATGTTTTATCCTCAAAACAAACTACAAGTTAAATGCTATTGTTACCCTATCTTAGGAATGAGCAGACTAATACAAAGATTAAATGAGCAGTGATGTCCACCTCTTCCCCTTTGGCTCCACTCACTGACCATGGAAATTTTCAAATAAAATCTCCCACCCAACATTCTCCAATATATGTTGTCTTTCTATGAGAATATACACTCTTTTTTTAAAAAAGGGATTTTTTTTGTATCCTTCAAATTTAACACCTTTCTGGGCATATAGTAAGCACTAAACATGTTTTGTTTCTTTGATTAAATGCTTGACAAATGGATTTGAACTTGTAGAAAATATTGAGGTAGGTAGCACTATGGAAACAAAGATGGGATCAAGAGCTATAACAATGGGGTTAACTGTGGTGAGGAGGATAGATACTTCTTTCTTGGAGAGGAGAGGTAGGATCAAGATATGGATAAAGACAAACCTAAAGAAATTATAGAATGGCCCAGATCCCAATAAAATCAAGGAAGGCTAGGGCATCTTTGAAGTCCTATTGTTTAGATTGTTTTGCTTTTAAAAATTTTATTAATATCAAAAACAATGCTGCTGGTGGTAAAGGTAAAGGTTCATATAATTATCCTTTGGGTTTTTTTTTTTTTTTTGAGATTTAGAGCAGCCAATCCTACAAATAACTCTATTTAAACCATCTCCACTTGCTAATAGATGCATGGTAGACAGGCTGACATTGTAGAAACTAGTAAGGTGTGCTTGTCTATAGGACTGTAAGAGTTAAAATTGGCATAGACCTTATATATCATATAGTCATGGAATTCCATATAGCAAGCTAGAATGAGCCACAGAGTCCAGCTATTCATACTCTTCTTTTTAGAGATGAGCAACTGAGGCTAAAATAAAGATTAAAACACTTGTTCAGAATCACAAAGTACTAAAGGGTAGCACTAGGATTTAAACTCAGATTTTCTGACTCTTATCCATTGACCACTGACTTAGGCAATCTTGTGTAAACCTCAGTAAGTAGGAGGCTAATATATTATCTGAGGGACAAAATGGCTCAAGATAGAAATGGAGTAGGTCAAAGCTTCCATACCAATCAGTATTGGAGTAAGACCTTGAGTGGCCACTGCAGGCCTAGCCTAGAGAGATAGGGATACCTAGATCATTCCCAAAATAAAGAAATGTTGAAAGGTCATGAATTTTTGTAACCTAGCACTTGTTCATTGTTTTTTGTTTGTTTGTTTGTTTTTGCCTCTGTTTCTCTTAGTGGGAACAGGACAAATCAGTAGCAACAAGTCTCTTTCAATAGCACTATTGTGCCACTTGATACAGGGATGACATATAACCTAATATAGAGACAGAGATCGCAATAGAAAGAGCCAGAGAAAGTAATGGAAAGACAGAGATAAACAGAAACAGAGACAAAAAGATAAACAAAGAGACTTACTGACAGAAACAGAAAGGGAGGGAGGGAGATAGGAAGAGAGGGAAGTTGTGTCCAGACTAGCTCTCTGGAGGACCTAAGTACCAGCCTGAATCCTTGGTCTTAGAAGAAAAGTGAAGAGGTAGGACTCACATGGATGGTCAAACATGGAGTCTGTTTATTCCAAATTCTCTCAGCCTTATATACCCAAATACCCTTATATAACCAAAGCACACTGTGGATGTGCTAACTATATACTGCACATGTGACAACACATAAACAAATTGCTATTGTGTGTAGATGGCTCTTTGCCACTTGGTATCACTCTGCTTCAACTACAACACAGGTTGTCACTGTCTCCTGACTTCTCAGGAAGGCTGAGAGCCCTTAGGGAAAATGGAGAGCTAAAGCAGACGTTGTCAGTAAGTTCCCTCTGAGCTGAAGGGTCTTATACCTCACCCAGAGTTCCCCCACTATCTGTTGCCCTCTACAGGAAGTAGATGGAAAGTTGAGCAAAAGGACTTCTGAATTCCAAATTCTATCAATTGAGCAACTATTTGTGCCTTGACTCCAGATGCCCATTGAAGATCTGTCAGAAAAGACTTCCTGGGCACTTGTTGGGGAGGGTGCTAGGGGAATTTTTTTTTCCAGTTGTGATTTATAGTACATGGCCCTTGAGGTATTTTTCATTTCTGTTTCTAGAGATTCTAAACATATTGAGAGAAACTGAATAGCTTTTGACTGCCACTACTCCCTAGTCCCGAAATCCCGACCATCAAGATAAAATATTCCAATACTCAAAGCCTATATAATATGTTTAAATCAGATATTCCCTCATTGCTTCAAATTTTGTCCAGCTCATGATATGAATAATAAGAAAAAAATAATAAATAATGCATCCTAAAATGGTCCCTGAGCTTCAGGCTGTGTGTAGCCTAAACCTAACAAATCAAGACAGAATGATCTATAAAAACTGACTTTTTTTAACTGAGGCATGACAAAAGTCCAGTGCATCTCTTAACCTACAATCTATTTCATTCAACTGCTTTGTTCAGATCATTGTTAAATTTCTAGTTTTCTTATTTTTTAATCTTGTGCTCTAAGACTTGTAGGGATATTTCATTGTGTTCTTGCCATTCAGAAGATACTCTTTGATGCTAATGATAGAGGCCATCCTACAGTACAGCTTAAAAGGATGTCACTCCTTCCCTTAATGAACTCCAATGAATCCTTATTGCCCATAGAATAAAATACATATGTCTCCATTTGGATATATACAACCTTTCTGATCAAACACCACCCTCCTTTTCTAAGCTTATTACACCCTGTCATAAACCTTTTATCTACTTTGAATGTCCTTAAAGGTACTTAATTATGTATATCTTATCTTTCTCATTAGAATGTAGGTGATTCAAGGTCAAAGTCTTCCTTATTTAGCTTTTTCTTTAGATTCTCCAATGCCTCACATAATACAATGCTTGCTCATAGTAGATTTATAATAAAAGCTTTATGAAGAATCTATATTCATATTCTGGCTCTAATGCCTCATTAAGCTCAACAATCATTTTAAAATATCTCCATGAAATGCACAGAGAAGCACTGAATGTTGACCTACAAATATGACCTGATACATATTTTGTTACCCTGGAGAAATCCCTTATCTTTTTTGGTTGTCCTAGGCAACCCTCATAATTCAGAGATCTAAAACTCAAAGGTATCTCAGAGGTTCTCTCCTCTAATCTGTTCATGTTCTAAGTGAATAAACTGGTAAGTTGAATCACTTCCTCAAAATCACAACTGTAACATCAAAGGAGATGATGTGCCAGAACAAGCTTTTATGGGAAAAAGCCATTTGTCAAGTTTTCCACGTGAGTACTTAGAATTCTGACATTGTCAAATGGAACAAATCATCATAATGTATTATTTCATTGATTCCTAGATTCAAGAAAGCAATGGAGAAAATGTTAATAGTTAATAATATTAATACAACTTAAAAATATGCCATGGATTTTCAGAGAGCTTTTTACTACACCCTGATCAGTACATCCCTCTTTGAAGTTAGATCCCTTGATTTCAGGGCTAGTGTTCTTTCCTATGTACCATGCTGCTTCTCTAAAGCTGTAAGCTCAAGAACCAGATTAAGTCTATACTGCTATGAAAAGTTTCCTACCTGGAAATTTATTACTATAATTAAGTCACAGATCAAATCCACTCACCCCCAATTTATAAAACACGGGATTTGAGGAGTGAATCTGGAATCTCCTTAGTGTTTAGAATATCCAGGAAGAACAATTCTTTCAACAGTGCACATTAGAAAGTTGTTTTTTGTTTTTGTTTTTTTTTGTCTTGCTTTTTCAAATTATGGTCTTAGAGAGTAGTGCTACTCAATAAACTCCTTTGGCTTCCTGTATCCCCATGATTAAATACCAAATGTTCTCTTTATCATTCAAAGCTATTCCTAACCTATGTCTTTTACCTTTCCTGTCTTCTTACACTTCATTCCCCTACATGTGCTCTTCAATCAAGTTATACTTGACCCCCAACTATTCCATAGGCAAGACCCACCATTCCATCTCTTGGCTCTGTGCATCTCCTCAGCCTGTCCCCCATGTTTGCAAGGCTCTCCCTCATATATTTCAACTATTGACCTCTCTGGCTTCATTTAAATCTCAGTGAAAACTCCATTTTTTACTGGAAATCTTCCCCAATACTTCATGATTTTAACACTTTGATTATGTTATCTTCTATTTATCCTGTCTAGATATTGTTTTTTACCTATGTTTTTACATATTTTTTACCCCATTAGACTTTAAGCCTTGTGATTGCCTAGATTGCCTTTTTTTTTTTCCTTTTCTTATATCTCCAGCACTGAGTATTGTGCCTGAAATATAGTAGGCATTTAAATGTTGATTGATGGATTGAAGTGACTTTCCCATCATCACAACACTTAGTATATGTCAGAAAAAAGCTTTGTGCTTCAAGCTTTTTAGGTCTAAGACTGGCCTTCTAGTCACTATGTCATGCTGCTTGTCAGATAAAATATAATTTACAGTATGGAAATACACCCATGTGTTATGAAGTGCTACATATAATCAGATGAGGAAAATTTTCTTCTGCTAAGTGAATTAGGAGAATCTTCAAAAGAGCCAAGTCTTAAACATGAGTAGGGAACCAACATGTAGAGACAGGACAGATAGGTAGAACTGTATCTCAAAAATAGAAAGTAAGAGTCTTGATTAATCTCATGTTATTTGGCAAATGGTTTGTCCTTTTTTAGTATTTTCTATTTGAAAGGGGCCTTAGAGTCATTTTTGCACAATAAATAACTGTCCAACTTCAGTATCAAGATTTGGATTCAAATTCTTCCTTCTACACATATTTAGTAATCGTGAGCAAATCACTCTCTCAGTGGCCAAGGTAATTTTCCTAATATTCTAATAATTCCCAGTGATCTAATAAATAATCATCATAATTTAGCACCTAGAGATAATCTAATCCAGAATTGTGATTTTACAGAGGAGAAAATTAAATAGTTATGTAAATTGCTGTTGGTCTTTAGCAAAGTAAAAGTAGTGCCTATCTCTTGACTTTAGAGAGACCCATGACTAAATAAACTACCAGATCCAGCCTGGCTCAATAATTGCAATATTTCATAGTTTTCTCTCAGCCAACTCCATCAATTGGGCCTTTGTTAAAGAAGTCACATTTCAAAAATAAGCATTCAGTTCTTTTGTCCTTTTGACAATTAAGTTGAAGAAAATACAGTATTCACTTTTTAGCCCTGAATTTTTTGAATGCATCCAACAAAATACAGGGATTGGTTGCTTTGTTTTTTTTTTCAAACTGTGGACAAGTCTGAAGACTTTATTTCTTTAAAGATCTAAGTCTTATTATATTGCTACTTACTTCCCAGATGTAGATAAGTCAGTCTTGGGCAGCATTCAAGATTGAAAAGTTAGCCCCTTCATTTAAAATTCAGAAGCATCATGATGAAATGAGTGGAGAGAAAGCAATGAAACTAGGATACCTGGATTCAAGTTACACTGCTCAAAAACCAAAGCTACCTGACCCTAGGCACAGAGTTCTGAGACAGAAGTGTCAAACTTAAAATAGAAATGGATCCCTGAAGGCCACATAATTGACTTAGAAAAGCACAAATTGACATCACCTATGTTTTATTGTATTTTTTAAACATTTCCTAATATATTTTAACCTGGGTTCCTGCCTAACTGGAATCATGCTGGAAACCTCTCTTCTAGATAACTCTTTAAAACTTTAATTTGCAGCAAAGGTGCTTACCTGCATCAGGAAATGGAGTTTCTTCTCCCAGGAGTTTACAAAACAAATTAAATTGCAGGATCAGCCTTTTTGAAATTCTTACCTAACAAATGGTTTTATGCTATGGATTCCACCATAGCATCATAGTGAATTCTCAATATAGTAAATCCTCTGATGCCTTATTTCTTATATTATTTTTTTTCAGATAAAACATTATTGCTAAAAATTTTGATGCCATATTACTGTATGATTTAATCACAAGGGGAAA
Source organism: Myrmecobius fasciatus (assembly GCA_023553655.1). Taxonomy (NCBI): domain Eukaryota; kingdom Metazoa; phylum Chordata; class Mammalia; order Dasyuromorphia; family Myrmecobiidae; genus Myrmecobius; species Myrmecobius fasciatus. Next base: position 487,008 of record JAJPUD010000375.1, on the reverse strand, counting down.
ATGCAAAAAAAAATTAAATGAAAAAGAAGAAATGTTATATTTTTTGAAGGATGATATAATTCCAAGAATTGTATTGGATTTCTACCTGAAACTGCACTTCATTTCCTTACAATTTAAGATTACTTATGCTGTTCAAGGGATGATGTTGCTTTATTGTTATTATAATTATGTATATGACTATTATTTTTGTTGTTTTTGTTATTATCATTATAGAAACTGCCATTCGTTTGTGCTTATTTCATTCTATCCTTGTCTTCTGTTCATTCTGAATTTAACTCTTTGCCATCATCTGAGTTATTATTATTATCATTATTATTCTTTTTTTTTCCTGAGGCAACTGGGGTTAAGGGATTTGCCCAGGGTCACACAGCTAGGAAGTATTAAGTGTCTGAGACCAGATTTGAACTCAGGTTCTCCTGACTTCAGGGCTGGTGTTCTATCTACTACACTACCTAGCTGCCCCTTCTGAATTATTTTTGAAGCTGATACATGGCATTTTCCTAAGGGTTCCTATTTGTTCTCATAACATTCATAGGGAAAACAGGTGTTCTATCCAATGTGATCCAATGCCTTGGCATGGAGCCCATAAGTCATGGGCCAGGGAATTTATCATCCTCCTCCCCCATGGAGAAAGGTAGAATCAAAGAGTTCTGTGCCCCTATGACTTCTATAAATTGTTGACAGTTTTATTTGTAAAACATATTCAGTATTTCCCATGGGCCATTTAAAACTGAAATGGTATCATAAATTCCAAAAGCTCAGACATAAACAAGACATGGTTGATGACCTCCCTCTATATTATTATGCTTTTGTGATCCCTGGGGCAGGTCACTGTTTAGAAAATATGGAGATTTTTTGAAAAGTGGTAAGATTTAGCTAGCAGGGACATAAAGCTAGATATCACTATCTTAGGGCCTGTTTCTTATACTTTTAAGTTAGTCTCTTCATCCAACTATACTTAAGAAACTGTGTTTGCCATCTGTTTTAATGGATAGGATTTTGGATCGCTATGTGCAAGACCAGATTCCTGGTGCCAAAGTTGTGGTGGAATCCATTGGGGCCCGACGGTTTGGAGAAGCTTATTCTCAAGAAGACTATACTAAGTCTGATCTGGTTGTCTATGCGATTGACCCCCAGACCAACAGAGCAATCAGCAGGAATGAACTTTTTAAGTAAGTACTTGAAACATATATTCAAGATTAATTCATATCAATTGATGAGCTACAAATGAAAGGTTCTCCTCCAGTAATACTGTTCTTTGCCCATCCTTTGTGACTCTTGGTTATTCAATCCCATAAGTTCACTCTAGGGAGTCCATCAAACACAGTGGGATCATTTCTTGCTTTTGCTTTGCAAATAAATCCATTAAAGCACACATGATGTCATTAGTAATCTCATACTCTTACTTCATGAATAACCCTTTTTTTTCACTGCAAAGTATTCTGCTATCACATTTTGAAAGGGCATCTGTAAGTGTAAGGGTATTCTGGGAATGGTAAGCAAGATAATAATAATTTTAATGATATCAAATAACAACAGTGGAATCTGTAATTTACATGGCATTTTGAAATTTACAATACATTTTACAAATATTACCTAATTTTATCCTTACAAGAACTCTGGGACTTAGGTGCTAATATTACTGCAGTTTTATGTAGGAAACTGAAACAGAGGTTAAATTCCTTACCAAGAGTTACATAGGTAGTAAGTGTCTTAGGATTTGAACTCAGGTCTTCTTAACTCCAGGTCTAGAATTCGATCTACTTTATTGCTTAAATGCCTCTGGTGAAAATTTTCTGAGAATCTCTTGAAGGATTTATGGCTGTTTAGATTAAACTAAAAGATATCCAAGGAAGGGGAAATAACATCTATTTTCAAGTATTTAAAAGACTGTCAAGAAGAAGTCTTAGATAGATTTGGAAGCAAAGAGTAGAAGTGGAAGAGAAAAATTTCCCCTTCATATCAGAAAAAATTCCTTTTGTTCATAACCAACCTTTTGTTACATGGACTGCTTTGGGAAATATCAGGTTTCTCAGCACTCGACAATCTTTAGATGGAAGTTGAATGACCACTTGCTGGGCTTGTTTTAGTCAGAATTTATTTCAGATATGGGTTGAACCAGAACCATTCTAGTTCTGGTATTCTGGGAATATCTGATTATGTGGATTTAATTAAACAAATAAAAGAGGGAAGCCTGCCAAAGAAACACAAATAAATGCAAATGATTATTATCCAAACCAAATCTTGAGATTTCAAAGAGTATAGAAATAATCATTCAGGTGGAGTTAATCATAAAAGCCATAAGAAAACATTCAGACATATAGGTGAAGCCTAATAGATAATTACAGTATCACTTATAACTCCAGGAAACAACTCTGAAGGCTGTCAAATCAAAAGCTCCAGATATTCGCCTTATCATAATGCATATGTCAGACCTTTCACAACAGGCACTAAACTTAGAAAAGGTTTCAGTTGTGTATCTGCAGTACCTGGTACTTGAACTGAAAATATCCCATGTTGGTAATCCATCTTGATTTCCTATTGTCCCCAAATAACATTAATGCTTTAATTAAACATTTAATGACATACCAGCGGTTTTGTCAGAACAGAACATCTTTAATTATATTTCTAGCACTTATCAAGTTCCTTAATTTTTCGAAGTGCTCTGACACTAATTACCTCATTATATTTTCATGAGTTATTTTCTATAAGTTATTTATTGCATTAATATGTATAGATATAAATAACATATGCACATTACACATATTTTAAGAAGAATGGAGATAGGATCTTTGCCCATGAGATATTGGTAAAAGTGTCTTTCTATTAATGCAGATCAGCACATTCTTTAATGTCTATAATAGTCTTGAGATTTAGAGAGCTGTCTACATACATATTGGTATGTTTAAAAAATCCATCTTTAACCAAACAAAACCAACAAAATTTCTGTGGAGGTTTCAATGACCTTTAATCAATGATGTTTCTTACAAACTAATATCTTGGTTCAAGTACACAATAAATATGAAAAATGTGTATAGACCAAAAAATATCTTTTTTATTTTCAAATAAAATCTGGCCGTTCTACCTATGATTTGACATATAAGTTTTGTCCTGCATCAAAAATACTGTTTTAATATTTTAGAATCTACAAAATTAATAATAATATTGCTTTTTAAAAACTTTATTAAATTAAGCTAATAAAAAGTTCCACTTTTAAACACTGTTTTACATATATACATATACATATATATATGTATATATATGTTTTCATAAAATCCTAATCTTTTTGGTAGTTTGGGCAGCTCCCATATGCCAGATCACAGTTGTTATATCTGAACTCTCTAACATGCCCTTAGGACAAGCAATGCAACAGAAATAAAATGAAAGATGACTTTGATAGGTATTTTTATCTCAAACTCAAGCCTTATGAGAATACATACCCCTGGTTAACCAGGGAGAGTTCTGAGCTCTGCTACAAGATTCTAGGCACACAATCATTCTTCACCATCTGCTTCAATGAATGTTGTTAGCACACTCTGGGAGAAAGACAAAGTTGTGCCCATAGCAGATAAGCATCTTCATGATAAACTTACATCTAACCTGGAGAACTACCTTGGTCATACTATAGCAATGTAAACCCCCTCGTGGTGCAATGGTAGACCTGCTGAATTAGCCCAACAGCTCCTTTTCCTCCTTAAATATCCCCCAAATCTTTTCATTGGACCAGGCAGACAAAATTCATCTCCATTGCAATCAGTTAGGAGCTGTCCATGGTGTCAATCATGGAACAAGGTTTGTTTTTCTTTTTCTTTTTCTTTTCTTCTTCTTCTTCTTCTTCTTTTTTTAACTGCCCTGACCATAATGATGACATCAGTGAGTTGAACCAGATTTTGGATGAGCAGAGTTCTTTTTATGAGTATTAATATTTTTCTTTGTATTTATTGTGAATTTAATAATTATATAAATACAAATAACATACAGTGAAAAAAGAAGTATGGTAGATAATATGCATTCTTTATATAAAAACAAAGTACAAGGGAAGGATGATGACACATATTTTTAACTCCCTATATTGATCCCAAAATGTTCCTCATATTTTCATCAAACCCCATGCAAAATATAATGCATATTTTCTTTTTTAAATCCATATGTTTACTATAAGATACAAACTCTATATATTCTATTAGAATCCCCAAGCAAAGTCATATGTATTAGTTATATTGGACCTATATTGGAACTTCTCAAGAAGGCAGCAGTGAACTTGAAGGGGATAGTGAATAGGATCCACTTAGCCTGCTGTTCTAATAATCTGTCTCAATTTTACTTGTTACATGAATACCAAGACTAACAGTTCAACTGTATTTAAGGCCTTTAATTCACCATATGCCACTGAAATTCTGACAGATTTTGGTTTCCATTTGGATTATTCAATATAAAGTGCTTTTTTTCCCAGTTTATTGGTCATCACATGATCTTTAATCACCTCGTGTCATTTCCTCTCCTAGGCATCACTAACCAGAAAGAAAGGTGCAAGGGTCTTTACTAAAATGGCAGGATATCCAGCCACTATTAGAACAGCTTTGAATTTTAAGTTTAAAAGCAGTATGAAATCCATTAAGTAAAGATGTTTTGTTTTGTTTTGTTTTCATTTATTTGGAAGAAAAACAACTGTCCTGTCCATGATCTTATACCATATGTCATGTTTTATTCTGAACTGAATTTGAATGGTTAAATTACAAAACCCTGAAATGAGAGGGTTTTTTTGTTGTTGTTTTTATTATGTACATAGAATCTTAAATAAGGTACTGCTATAAATTTTCCTGTGGATAAAATTCCAGCACAGCTCAACACACAGTCCTTATGATTCAGAAGTTTCTCTTATGCTACAGTGACATCTAATGGTGTTTTTACACATTCAAATTCTAGTTTTTCCTGAGGTTATCATCCTAAGCTTTGATGTAAATATGGTTGATTATTTTTTTATGTATTTACTTTAATTTTTTTCTAAAATATTCTTGATAGGTATAATTTATTTTTAAATTATCAACAAAATAGTTTTTAAAAAGAACAATTCTTAGTCATATTTCTTCAGAATATCAACATGGAAAGATTTTTCCATTTCATCCCATCAGCAAATATTTTTAAGAGCTTATTCTTAAGTGAGAGGTTCTCGACTTAAATGATGCTGGGCATGTAAGGTTAAGAGTGAAGCAGCCCCAAAATACTAATATATTTACACCATAATGGGGGAAATAGCCTAAAATTCAACACAAATTCAACATATTGGGGAGGTGCTAGCAGTTCGAGGGATCAAGAAAGACTTCATGTAAAAGAAGGTACAGCTTTAGCTGAACCTTGAAAAAAAACTAGGTATTTTGAAAGTAAGGAGGGAAAACATTCCCAAATTAAGCTTCCTCAAATTAAAAGCTGTACCTGAACCAGAATCTTCTCTGTAATGTATTTATCAAGAAGCCATCCAGCCTTGGAGGTTTGGAGGACCTCCAGTGAGAAAGAGATCACTGTGTACCATGAAAGTACAATAAACATTTGGAATATCTAATTATTACTGTTTTTTTAAACTTATTTTAGCTCTTATTTTATACCATACCTTTATCTGTACCTTTGCCACTTCCCCTGGATATTTCAATATTTATCCTTTAATCTCTCTTCTACATGACAAGTTTTCAAATACTTGAAGACAAATATTATTTCTCTCCTAGCTAAGCATTCTCAGTTCTTCCATTGATCTCCATTTAGCATGATGTTAAGACCCTTCATGTCCTTTGAATTTCTCTACTTTATTCAATTAGTGTCTTTATAAATTTGGGGAAATAAGAGCTTAACATAATATTATAAGTATTGTATATCTAAAGGGAAGTACAGCAGGACTGTCAACATTGTAGTTCTAAATATTTTTTCTTTCCTAATAGAGTCTAAAATAGTAGCTGACATATCATTCTGATGACCCACTTTATACTTTCAATCCACTAAAGAAGCAATATTTCCTCCAGATCAATCAACAAAATGGCAAATATTTATTAAGAATCTTATGGGCGCACAGCACTATGCTAGATTCGAGAGATACATAGTGAGTACACAGTGAAATAATCCCATCTCTCAATGAGATTCTGTACTGTTAATTGCTTTTTAGACACATCTCCCTCTACTTTGTACTTGGGAAGTTGATCTATTTTTTTTTCAACCCAAGTGCAATGTATTTCACGTATCCCTATTAAATGTAATTATATTAGATTTAACTCAAAGTTCTTATTTGTTGACACCTTTATTATTCTTGGCATTCTCTTTCAATATAGGATTAGGGTTAGGGTTCAATATAATAAATATCCTACCCAGTTTTGTGCTATCTGAATATTTGGTGAGAATGCCATCTCTACTTTTATTCAGTCATGGACCAAAAGAAATGTAAAGATGACTAGGCCAACCACAACTTCTTGGATCTCCCCATTAGACCCTCCTTCCAACTTGACAGTGAACCATTAATTTGGATTGTAGTCATTCAGCCAATTCTAAATGACCCTAACTATGTAATCACAGCTAAGGGGAACAGTGGCTATAATGCTAGGACTGGAGTCAGAAAGACTTATTTTCCTGATTTCAAATCTGTCCTCAGACAATTACTAACTGAACAAGTCATTAAACTCTATTTGCCTCCTTTCCTCATTTATGACATGAATTGGTGAAGGAAACAACAAATTATTCTAGTATCTCTGCCAAAAAACCTTAAATACTAATTTGAAACAATTGAAACAACTGAAAATACTGTCATTTATACCACAATTATCCATCTATTTCACAAGAAAAACATTTAAGATTTTGTCAAATACTTTAATAAAATCTAAAAAAAGTAAAACTACAGAATGGAATATCCTTAGATTTTTAGCAAAATATTTTTATCTTAGTAATAGTAGTTTTATTTCCAAGTTTCTGATTATATTTTAATTGGCTTCTTCTGATTCTATCCCACGACAAAAATCAAATGAACACATCATAGATTTGTTACTTGTAATATTAGATATTGAAAGTTCACATAATATTATTTTTTAAAATCTCCTCTAACAGTCAGAAAGACACGGATCCAAGTTCTCCACCTGTAATATACCTTTGGGATCAAAAGCCCATTCTTAAATGCTGCCATTTAGGATTAGAAATTAACAGAGAAATTGTCCTTTTCCATGGTGAATTTTCAAAATGAAATTTCACTACAATTATGAGGACATACATGTATACACATGTGTATGCATTCAGACACATAATATGGATTACATATGGATTTGTATAAGTTAACATGGATTTGCATATGTGAGCATACATTCAAAAACTATGATTTTTATAGGTGCCTTTCTGCTTTATTAGAATAAATTCCTTGTGGGAACCCCTTGCATTGTCAAAAATAGGGATCAGAATTTTACACACATGCATATGAATACATTTAGACATTTAATATACTTTCTGCTAATTCCTCCACCAAATCCTCACCCAAAACCGCATTATTTCATTATAATAAATGGATTTTCAAGGGTTTTATCAGGCCAACATAAACTCTGACCTTCGAAGCTTAGAGGGTTTTGAAATCTGCCTGGTAAGGATTGTTTTCTGAAGTCAACCTGGCTAAAATTCAGAAATCCATTGGGCAGATGTAGGGAATTCCAAATAGGGCATCTCTTGGTCAGAACAACTCAAATACCCACTGGGTCATGTAGGTTTTGCAGTCCATATGACTAGAGGAATTACACAGCCTAGTGGAAACACTTATCCTTTGACGTATTAAAGATTGATGTAACAAAGTGTTGAAGAAACTTGTGGATCATCTACTTGCCACTTTTGTTTCTTTTTTTTTTTCCTTAAAAACCATCATTGTTCAGTGTCAGACGTACATTGAAACTATTCTTTAACTTATTTAATTCTGAAATGCTTCTCACATATAGTCAGTCCACCTTTAGAAAATCAACAAATATTTATAGTAAACTTTACATGAAGCATAATTATAAAATTAACTATTGAGCATACTAGTTTAAGTAGATGGATTTTCAATTCATATATGATTAACAATTATGTAAATTTGAAAAATACAGTTCTCTATGGCTCTTTTCTACTTCTATAGGATCTCTATCAGAAAGGTGGCTGGCCAGGTTGGGGTTGGGGGAACACTGAGGGTGCCCTGAATTCCATTTTTTATTGTCTCTAAAGACCAACTTAGGTTTTGGTACTCCCAGTGTTAGATCCTTATGCAATAATCACTGACTAAGCATAGTCCTAGGGGCACCCAATCAGAATAATCTTAATAGTCTTGCTATAAATACTACCAGACAGACAAAAGAAATTGTAGATAGATGTAAAGAGGACTCACTTGATCTTCTTGGATGAGGGAATAAATGCAACAGCAGAACTGAATTTATCTTGTTTAGAAAGACAACCAGAAATATAATTTTATGGGATACTCCATGATTTCATACTGCAGAATCTATGATAAATCTTTGTATATATAGCAAATGAAAAATTTAAAACCCACCATTAAGATAAGTGTAACTTAAACACCAAAATTTCTTGCAGAGAATGAGAAAGTCAAATTTTATAGAAAACTGAAAAACCTCAAAAATAAATCAGTGCTTATTTTTTTAGTCCTTGCTGATTTCAATTCAAAGGTGGGAATAAGGGGCAAGGATGAAAAAAAGCTAGAATTCATGTAAGGTTTGCTTCCTTATCTCAATTATCAAATAATCCTTTCAGCCTTACTTTTTTAAATCAAGTTTATCTTTATTTTTCATCTTCAGATAAGATTGAACTCTGTAATTTTCATAGGTTAAAAATGAAACCTCTTTGCCTTCTCCCACAGCTGGCTCAGTTTTCTTGTTTCTGAACCCTCTCTGTGGAAGACCAAAGAACTGGAGACTACCAAAATTTGTATATTATTGTAATCTTCAAGAATATAGAACATTTGTGGCTATTATTCAAGGGGACATGGTGAGCTCAGAAGTAAAACAGAGGCAGAGGAAAAGGTGAAAGAGGAGAAGTTAAATAGGAAATGATGTCTGCTAACATTAATGACATTTCTATATCAATTTTCTGTATACAATCAGACAATACATTTGGTAGCACAAAAATAAAAATCATGCATAGAAATAAAATATGACATATAGTTAAAGTAACTCAACTTTTTAAGTATCTGGGCAACTTAAACAAAGTAGGGGAAAATGGAAAATGTATACACAACAAAGCAGTCACAATTATGGATATCCTAAGGAAGGCTAATAAAAGTAAATGAGTCTCTAGGAAGAGACTCAGAGAGTCCAGAAATACCCTTAGCAATATTCAAGGATATATTTGTCCCTTTGTCAAGCAGAAAGATAGAGCAAATGGGTCATCAGAAAAGTATTTATTATGTGCCTACTATATGCCAACTACTGTCCTAAGCAGTGGGGATTCAAAGAAGGGCAAAAACAACACTGCTCTAGAGAGGCCAGATGAGGCAGAGGATAAAGCACTGGGCTTAAAATCAGGAAGATCTTAGAGAAAATTTGGCCTCAGGCACTTGACTGACTAGCTAGCAGAGTGATCCTGGACAAGTCACTTAACCCTAATTGTCCTCTATTTTCTCATCTATAATATGGGAATGATAATAGCACCTGCCTCTTAGGGCTGTTGTGAGGATTAAATAGGACATAATTATAAACACTTAGTACAGTGACTGGCATATTTTGTTATTGCTCAGTCATTCAACCACATCCAACTCTACATGAACCTGTAGACTTTGCCCATGGGGTTTTCTTGGCAAATATACTGAAGTGTTTTGCTATTTCCTTCTCCAGTGTGTGGCCAATTTTACACATGAGAAACTGTCAAATTAGGAGATAAGTAACTTGCCCAGCATCCCATAGCTAAGTATCAGGCCTGATTTGAACCCAGAGCCTCTCACCTGCAAGCCTGGTGCTCTATCCACTGCACCATTTAGTTGACTTTGCTCAGCATATAATAAGCAACACCTAATATTATCATTATTGTCATTATTATGTTGTCCTCCAGTGGGAGAGTCAACAAGCAAACAACCATGTACATACAAGATATATACAGTGCAAATACATTTGAAAGGTAAAGTCAGAGAAAAGGAAGGAGAGGGAAGGAGAAGTGCTGGGAAAGAACTCATGGAGAAGGCTGGATTCTAGATGAGACTTGATAGAAGAATAGAGTTGGAGCTTCCCAGCACTAGCAGGTCTCCTGGGTAAATGCTCCAAGCAGAGTTAAAATGTCCCTTATGAAGAGCAACAGCAGAGTAATATCACTAGGTCATAGAGGGTGTGGAAGGTAATAATTGTCAGAATACTGGGGAAGGAAGAAAGCCCCAGGTCATGATGGGCTCTAAAACAGAAGATTTTAGAGTTGCTCCTGGAGGCAATAGGTAGCTAGCTGGAACACTGGATAGAGTGCTGGACCAGGAATCAGGGCACTAGGGGTTGAATTGGATCTGAGACATTTACTAACGATTGAACTCTAGACAAGGTACTAACCCCTGTATGCATCAGTTTCTCAACTATAAAATGGGAATAAAAATAAGACCTCCCTCTCAGGGTTGTTAGAAGGATCACAGGAAATAATCCTTTTTAGCCCTTAGCTCAGGATCCTGAACACACTAGGTAATATTTACTACTCTCTTTCTTCCCTTTACCAGTAAGCAATCACTGCAGTTTACCAACATAGGGAGAGTGAATGGTTAGAGCCATATTTTAGGAAAATCACTTCTGAAGTTGACTGAAGGATTGGCTTGAAAAAGAAAAAGCAATTAGAAAGATGTTGCAGTAGTCCAGGGGAGACACAATAAGGGCCTCCAACAGAGAGATGACTAAGTGAGTAGAGAGAAGGAAACATACACAGCAGATGCTGTAATGGTAAAAATGACAAGACATTGCAACAGATTGAATATCCAAGTTAAGTGTGAGTGAACACCTACAGTATAAACATGGGTGACTGGAAGGAAAGTTTGTTCTCTTGACAGGAATAGACTAATTAGCCATCCAAGGGCACCGTGGGATAAAATTCACAGGATAGCAAATGAATGAACACTGGAAAAGACTGCCTGTTACTTTTATGTCAGACTTCTTTTCTTGTCAATGGTAGTAGAGTTCTCACATTGGAACTCTAAGAGCACTCTTTCAGATTATTATTTAGGAAGAAATTTAGGAAGAAAGGGTGGGAGGAGCAGATGGAGCAAGCCAGGAACATAGAAGTGACATAATATTGAGAGCATTGAGGGCTCGGTTCTGAACACATATTAAAAGTATTAGAAAATATTTGGAAAACTAGTAGGTATAGGAGTTGTGAGGTGGTACAGTGGATAGAACACTAGCCCTGGAGATAAGTATAACTTTTTTTGAGTGGGAAGAGAATGGCAACAAATAAGACCAAAAGTGATTTGCCAAATCCTACTTTATTTTCTGGGACAAGTATGGGTTCAGATTTGTTCTATAGTCTGAGGTAATAGAGAGACTGTTCCACAGTTGCAGGTCTCTTAAAATAATATGTGGTGTTTGGTTACTCCACATAAAAATTTTTGGTTAGCTGAAATTGAGCATTTTAGGTCTGTTAGGACAAGTTTAAGGGCTACAGTCAGACAGAAAAAAGTCTTATGTAATGGTCAGTTCCAAATCTCATTACCTCTGGGTAATAGGAGATAATATCAATGTGGGTAATTAGAGGAGAAGAAATCATACATTAGGATCTCAAGATCACACAATGATATATTTGGAACTGAAAGGGAGCCAAAAAAAGTCCCTGAGTTTCACCCTATAATTTTCTTAATGAGGAAACTGTAGGAAAACCCTGAATAGCCAAAAGGTTTCCATGATTTTCATGGGATTGCACAGTTTACAAGTGTCTTACTTGTCGCTTACTCAGAGTCCAACACTTTATTCATTACACCCCACTTCTTTTCAGTGTTTGTGCTTGATGTTTGTAAGGGTCTGTTACCATTTGAAAAATATGTTATCTATACTTATATCCAAATTGGAAAAAAATGCATCAATGTATAAATGCAAATTAACCTGTATGCTTACATAGAAGGCATCTTGTCATGATATTGAATTATCCAAGCCTACCAACTCTTAGGATCATTGGACACCATTTTTTATCTAAATAGATTAATGGTGATTCATCATTATATCTATAAGGATATCTATATGTATTTATATCTATAAGGATTTTTAAAATTTTATGAATAAGGATATTTATATCTATAAGGATATATTGTATTTAGCTTATCTCTTATAATATTACATCTCCATTCATTCTAGTTGTAAAACCTTTTAAAATTCTTTGGACAAAGTCTTAGCTGGCTGTGGTTCATATATTCATACAATACCCCTTTTTTCATTGCAACAGAATTTTGCTAAATACTCCTTAAGTGTAAGACTCAGTTCTGGATACTAAGGAAACCTAATTTTTAATGACAGTCCACTTGCCCTCCAAATACTTACAGAATAGAGCATGTGATACTCATTTTCATTTCTTTGTTTTCATATTTAAGGTTCCTAGATGGGAAACTGCTCGATATTAATAAAGACTTTCAGCCATATTATGGTGAAGGAGGACGAATTTTGGAAATCCGCACCCCAGATGCAGTGGCATTGGTTAAGAAACATGGACAGTCTTTTGGCTATACTGAAGGGGCACTGCTTGCATTGGCTATGATTATCATCCTCTGCTGTATTCCTGCCATCTTGGTTGTGTTGGTCAGCTACAGACAGTGAGTATAGGTCAAATTATGAACATTTAAGGGGGTTTAAGAAATCATCAAACAATACTTTGGAGAGTCTATCAAAATATTATTTGGTGAGTGACCAGTATTATGGAAGCCTTACTAAAGAAAAATGTGTTCAAGTTCTTGAACTTGAACCAATTGATCGATAAACATATTTTAAGCATTTATGATATTCTAGGCTTTGAGATAAATAGTGAGAATTCAAAGACAAATGTAAATAGTTCCTACCTTAAAAGTATTTTCATTCTAATGGGGAGAAGACATGTGGAAGAATGATTAGATTGTTCTGCTTGGTCCTAGAGGATAGAATTAAGAAGAGGAGATAAAAGTTGAAAATGGCAACTTTAGGGTTAATATTAGGAAAGTACTTCTTTGCAATTAGAGATATTCTGAGATGAAATAGATAACTAGGGATAATTTTTACAAATTGGGAGATTGAGACCTTGATTTTCTTGCCTGTCTAAAGAATCATAGAATTGAAATTTAAATCAAGGAATTCTGACTTCAAATCTAATAAATTTTCTATTCTACTAACTGAATTGGTTCTATCTCTTTGTTCTCTTCTAAAAAAATCTAAAAGATTGTTTATCTCATTGTTGGGCATGCCATAAAATGGATTCTAATTCAGGGATAAGATTGCTTCTAGTATCTATTCCACTCTGAAATTCTATGATCTATATCTTTAAAGATTCCTACATTAAACTTGATTCAATCCCAAACTTTACAATTTTCTACATCTATTAGAAATGCCATCTTTTTTCCTCAAGAATTTCTACACAAACAGAGAGCATGGTCCTGGTGTCTAGGATATGTCTTGGCAAAAGATTGATGCGGCATCATGGAGATAAAATGATCAGAGGGTTCTTACTAACCAGAAGCTTCAAGGGAAGACTTAGCACAGTCTGCTGCCAAATCAGTCAGGGAATGAAGTGGGAAAGTACTGGCCCACTTAAGATCCTAAGCATAGTATCCAAAAATAGAAAGGCAATAGTCATATTGTACTGTACTCAAATCATGCAATATCAGGAACGGCATTATAACTCCCATGTGTTAATGGTCCTTGGAATATCAATATTATTCTCTGCCAAACCCAAAATATATAAAATTTACTCTATTACTGGGCTGCATTACTTTAAGTCTTTCAAAAGATATTCCCCATAATCACATTGCAAAGTAAGCAGTGCTTTTAGAGAATGCAAATCCACGCCATATGCAGAAGTACCAGAGACTCAGAGATAAAGTTACTCACCTAAGATGTCACAGTTAGGATTCACAACCAAGGTGCCTACCTCCCAATCAAGATTATCCTGATATCAAACAGCCTCCTGTGTACATGGGCTTTGAGTCAGGAAGATTTCATTTCAAATCCTGCTGCAATCACTTTGCTACTTGAAAGGGATAAGTCATTTAACCTCTCTCAGCGTCAGTTTACTTATCTCCAACATGTGGACAATAATAGCATCTTTCTCAGAGAATTATTGTAAGAATTAAGTGTGATAATATATCTGAGACCTTATGACAACCTTAAAGTATTACATAAATGTAAGCTCTTATTGTTAGCTATCATTATCATAAGAAAGAGACAAAATTATTTTAAACTCCTATAAAGCTGATACAAAGTCTCTCTCTTGGATTCCTTGGCTTCTAAATGCTATAGAAAGAAATGTTTAGTTAGGATCTGCAGCTTAGCCTTAAATTATTCTTCAACATAGGATGTTTGAACTGATCGCCAAAGAGTCCTCCTCAGGAGACTTCATTTATACATTCAGTCAATGAGTGTGTATTTATTACAGCAGGCTTATTAGTGCCAGAATGGGAGAAGTAGGCCCTTGATTTCTACTATTTCCATAAGCGAAAGGTGGGGAATATCGTGACACATGACTTAGAAAGATGGTTCTTTTTAGAACTTTCTTTCATTATCAATCAATAATGAGAAATACAAACCATAGAAATGGCTATGTATTTTGGGGGGAAAGAGGAAGTGGGAGACAGCGAAAGAAGAAATTCCCCCTCAAAAAAAGGGAAAAAAAAGAAATCTATCTTCTTTGCCAGAAATGTTTGCATTAATTGACAGTGAAAAGAGAATCTTAAGGATATAAAGTAACAGGGTATGTTAAGCTAGGAAATTTTGGGGGAGCTTTTGTTCATTTCCCTATCTTTCTTGGCAAAAAAAAATTGAACTCCAGAATTGAGAGCCAAGAAAATAAACTGATGCCAACTGGTGATGACAGATATCCAAAACCAAAATGGCCAACTCTTGATAAAGTAAGGAGAGTGATGAAGTCTTTGGGATGGTAAAAGAGAAAGACAATAAATGCAAAACCTATTGTTTCCACAATCATTCAAATTCACCCAAAGATAGAACTTGGAAATACCTTAGAGATTATCTAGTCAACACCCTTTGTTTTGTTGAAAGATAGATGGAAGCCACAGAGATGCATAATATTCCAGGATTCTGGCTTGGGAGCCCACAGAGATTGATTGAGTTACCCACAATTACACAATAATAGGAATAGGATCCAGTATACTTTCTACCATAAATTCTAGCATGACTTGTCCAAAGATACACAATTGTTTATTGGCAGAACCAGGACTAAAACTCAGGTCTTTGGGTAATCCAATTCTCTGCCCCCACTAAACATGACTGACTTGCTAATCCTGAATATGAGAGACAAAACAAAAAGCAACTAAATTTAAGAACCTCTGGGGAAACTTAGGTGAAATGTTTATGACACAATATAACTATGTTCTTAAATAGCAATCTTTTTTGAAATCTATTGAAAATTGAGCAGTGGATAAAGTTAAGATAATGATGCCAAGCAAAACTGACCAAGGCAATTGGCTGTTCCAATGTTGCTTTGCATTAAGATCAAGAAATTTTAATAACTGAAAATAAAGTTTAAAAATATAAAATTTAGCTTCAATTTTAAAGGATTGTCCATTAGGCAATGAGTTCACTAAAACCCTAGCCTACGTAAAAGTCTAATAATGGCTAATTTACGCATAAATCCTTGAGTCGTTTCCATTGCACTTAATTTTTAAATTGTGTATTGCGCTTTATAAATTTCTTTCTGTTTTTCCATTTGTCTCTCATCTAAAGTAAAAGGTTCTGTGATGTCCTATGCTTAATAAAGTGCCTTCCCCAGGCTTCTTGGCATACCATGCAACGACCAGTGCTGAATAAAGCAAGATGTCACACTAAAAGCTCATAAAATGGAATAATTGTCTGGTTTTATATTTAAACATTTGTGTGTGTGTGTGCTCTGTGGTAGATGAATTCTTCAAAGCCTTCTAGCTCAGTGATCAGCTTAACACCCAAAGAATTAATTTTACTTACTGCATTTTAAAGAATAACAGTTAAACAAAATTAGTTTTTCATTGCCTACCATCCAGTGGAAAATTCTAATAGTTAAAAATCTTATTTCAGTGCCTACACATACAGCTTGTAAATAAGCCTGGAAAGTATCATTATTCTTTTCTATTAATAAGGGCATTTGAAATTCACTGTGTAGGACAAACCAAGAAACCAATTACGAACAAAGATCATGAATTCATTACCCAGTGATGGTAGCTTCCAGTTCAAGCTTCATCCATAATAGAATCATGTCTTGCCACACAGCTTTGCTCCTGTCCTATTCTTCAGGTCAGGTGAACCAAGAAGTCAATTAGTAAGATTAGGTCATCTTTAATACCCTGTTCCATGATCAGAGTTCCTATCCATATACCCATGTTCTAATCCATTTTCCTCTGAATCAGCTTAGTCTCTACTTTTGTTGTGTTTTTTAAGCTTTCCTAGATGTTGATTTGGGTGTTTTTTTTTCCCTTTAAATAGCTGCTTCCAAGATTTTTAGAGCAATGATATAAAAGAAATTGATTTAAAAGTGAGAGATTTTATGACAGGTTGTAGTCAATGCTTCCCCATGATCAATATGACAAAGATGTTAAGATTTGAAGTAAATTTTGTGTTATATAATGAATGTCATCTATCTAATCTTTATTTCTCTTTTCTTCTCTTCCCCATTCTCTTTATTTCATCAAACAGATTCAAAGTGTAAGTATCTTGTTATGTTACGTATTATATGATGATTTAACTAATGTGAAATGAAGCTGAAGTTAACATTTAATTCATACTAATATCCCCATCAGGTTCTTTGTGGGGGTGAGAGTGAAGAAAGTGTTCTTGTGTGGGAGGTATGGGGGGTATATATAGATGTGGGGAATATGAGTGTGTGTGTGCATGGGTGTGAGTGTGTATGTGGAGGCAAGTGTGTGTGTGCTTATATGTGACTATGCATGATGTAGGGAGTGTATTTGTGTGGGAGGGACATGAGTGTGAGGGTTGTACATAGGTATGGGTGTAAATATACATGTATGTGGGTACATGTAGGTATTCATACATGGGTATGTGGGTACATGGTGGGTGTTTATGGAAAGTGTATGTGGGAAGGATATGAGTGTAGTGTAAGCATGGGTGTTGCTGTGGATATGTGTAATTACACTGGGCTTGATTATGCATGACTCACTTTCCTTTCTGAACATTTAGAATGGATCTTCACCTACACAATACCAGTTAACAGGAAATGTGAGAAACCTGTTTCTCATATTGCTTTGTCTCTGATTTTTGATACTTGTACATAAGTACAGAATCAATAAACAAATCAAATAAACAAACAGGCATTCACAGTGGGCTGTCAAAAGATAGAAAAAGCTACAGAATCTTAAAAGTTCGATTATAATTCACAGGAGGTTCAAAAACCTTAGTTTTAATACCATCTGCAATTTAATGAACTCATACCTTTATAGTGTTTTCATATTTCACAACTCTTCCTTCACAGGAATCCTGTAAGGTAGCTACTGAAAATATCATTATTCCCATTTTATAGATGAAGAAACTGAGAATCAAAGAAATTGAGTAATTTGCTATGAGACTGTGAGATTGCTGAGGTTTCTGAGTCCACCTGAAGTCTTTTGATTCCTAGACTGATACTTTTCAGTTGCATTGTTTCCCACTGGGCTTTTCTTCAATCTCTCTTCCCTAATCCCTTTGACAAGTGATCTAGAAAATATTTGATACCCACAAGATAATGTGGGTTACAATAACCTACTGGTAGGCTCTGTTCAATAAAAATAATCATATATTTTCTCATATGTTAATTAATCAATTTAATGTAAATGAGGGTTTTTTCCCCCCTCAAAGTCAGATTCTCTCATGTTAATATCAGTGATAGGTATTGGACTATTCATATTTATGTGATTTCTGTAGAATAGAAAAACTTAAAAAAATCTTTAATTTCCCAAAGACGGCAAGAAGAATGCACCAAGACAGCCAAGATGCAGGCCCTGGCGGCACCCAAGCCAGCAGCCCCAGCACCACCAGCACCACCAGCAACAGCAGCACCTCCCCCACCACCACCACCACCTCCCTCAGGGGGTCCCCATCTCTACGAGGAATTGGGTGGAAGTGCAATGTAAGTATTGTTGTTTGCCTCCCTAAGGGAAGCAACTTTGACATTTTCATTTTTTATAAACTGAGGGTAGGCATCTAATTTCACCAAACTAGAAACTGTCATGGAGATAATAGAGAAACTTAAGATAAAATAACAACAAAAAGACTTCCCAGAGGGTTTCTTTCCCAAAATTTTATCATTTTTAAAACAACATTTAGTTGTATGTGGAGACTGATGAAACTAAATGAATTTAAGCTAATTAAAGACCATAGTTATCGGACTTAATAGAACCAAGTTAACAGTGAGAAATTTGAGCCCATTCAATTCAGCAAGCATTTAGTAAATTCTTTCCAGAAACAAGGCATTAAGTAAAACATAGAAAAGTTTTCCAGCCTGAATTCTTTTGTTTTACATATATTCAAATACTCTGATCTGCAGCAGTGACAAGATCACAGATCCATTTGAGTGCATTTAATATATATGATATCAAGAGTGTGATTCCAAGTAGATAGATAGAATCAAGTGGAAAAGATCTCAACCATACAAAATTTGAAATGATTTAAATCAACCCAGGAGTGAATTAAAAGCCATAATATTTCTCAATACTTTTTTTAAGGTTATGGAAAAAAGAACATCTAAAATATAAATGAGAGGAAGGGCTCGTGTGCTGGTGATAGGAAAGTGATTTCAAATACTCTTTGCTATTGCCTTAGAAAAAGCTTAATTACTGGGCCAAAAGGTTGGTTAGTTTTAAGCATGCACTATTTGAAAATGTTGTGTACAGATAAATCACCAATTTTAAAATAATACATGAGTGTGAAAGATTTTGCAGCTGTTAATTGAAAAAATAATAATGCTTCCTTATATTCTGACCACTTTAAAAGCTCTCTTACCCTTAAGAAATCACTCAGTAGTTCTCCCTTACTACAGAGGAAAGATAGTACCCTAGTGACTTAAAGAATTGATGAAATATAAAATGTGAATGACAAATCTAGAAAGTTCTTTATTAACTGGAACACTGTAGAAATGGAAGGGGAAAGAATAGTATGTGTTGTTTTCCTATACAAAATACACATTTATTATCTTGGAGAAGATCAAATCAGATAGATATAAAATTTACCTTGGGATGTGGCAATCATGAATCATTGTAAATAAACATTTTAATTATATGAAAGTGATCAATCTCATAGAACATTTCAAAAATATTCTCTAAAAGAAATGTGTACAATGCTTATTTGGAATCTATTATTATTTTCCCTATAATTTTTTTCCCTGTAACTTTAAAGTCTTACTTGAAAACATTGATGAATATAGGAATTGATCCAATATAATTTGAATTTCTCTTACTCCTATTCTTCATATCCACTTGAGAAAACTTGTCATCTAGTTGAAAGTAGCTCTCTTTAGCTTTAAATGTAGTTATGTGTAAGTTAAAATATCAATTCCATTTAACCATCTTTCCCCCCAAAAATGCACCAAATAGCAAATAATGACATCTGGAAAACCAATATTTTGGTTGTGCCAATTTACATTTGTTAGCAATAATTGGACCAATGGCATTGGGGAGTAGGAGGGAAATGGAATAGGACAGATGGGCTTGTAGTCTGAATATTCTAGGAAACAATGTTAATGTGAGTATTTTAATGTTTGACAAAGAAAAATTTTGGAAACTAAATTATCTGATTAAGTAATTTGGTTCTGAATTAATCAATCCAAAATTTTAAATCGGAAATTAGTAAGCATTTTTTTTTAGATTATAGGATACTGGCCTCATTTGAATGATGAACTATATATATGAAAATAATAAAGTAACATAAATCAAGCTTTAGAGAAGGATATTAACAGATGCTATTAAGTAGTAGCTTCATGTGGAGTCCATAATTAATTTAGCATATGCATTTTAATATTATTTTATGTTTTTATAAGCTATCTCATTTAGGCAATTGAATCTTCTTTATAATAACATTAAACACAATCATGTATTAGCCAAATTTTCTATTTAGAGGCATAGAAACCATGCTTAATAATGGCATGAACAATAATCTATTTTGTAATTTAATTGATCTATATATTACAGGAGAATTTTGACCTAAAAGTAATCATTAAAACACTAAAAATAATCAACTTTATTAAGAAATCTAAAAGCAATGATTTTCTCTTACCATTCATTATTAAGAACATTTTTATGTCTAAATATTGTACAACATAATTCCATTTACTGTACATATCATTTCTTCAAAATGAAATCATTGAATTATTTTAATTTTTATCTCATTTTGTCTCTTTTAAATATTTTGTGTCCCATGATTTCTATTCCCTCTCTCTTTCACATTTGGATTCATAGGCATCAGTAAGTAAATAAAATTCTACGTCTTTGACAATTCTAGAGAACAGATGTCGTAGAGAAGATCAAATCCTGCTTCAAACTTCTAATTGTTTTCTTTTCTTTTCTTTTCTTTTTTTTTTTTGCCATAAAGACATTTACTTTCAAATGAATCCATGGACCTACCTTCTATTTTCCCTCTGATTGAGTCTCTTTGGCAGCATGTGATAATGAAAAAAGAAGTGTCAACTTTTAAGAGTTTACACGCCCTTTTTAGTGATCAGACATGTGTGCACTAGGGTGACAAACTATTCTTTATGGTTTAAGCATGTTGGCAATTTCTCCAACTTGAAAGATGGCACATGGTATCTCTAGCATATTAAATATAAATATATTCTAAAAATAAATATCAGACTGGTAAACAATTCTTAGAATAGCAACTGGGTCCATAAAGAAACAATTACTATTAAGGGTCAAAAAGAAGGATGTTTCATTTTAATTTATTTTTTTCTGAATCATCTAAGATAAAGGAAAAGACCCAAATTGGTGACCCAAATTATCTAAAATGAGTGTCTAGCTTTTCTGAACTCACCAGGTTATTGATCATTTTCCTCCTCTCTGTGATAGTGGTTTAGTCTTCAATAGTTAAGTAGTGAGGATTCTCACATTGCCGCTTATAACTCCTTCCAGGTATTGATTTAATGGCATTTTTACATATCCAATGACTTCTTCAGTTTTAGACTCATTCTTTTACTGTTTTTTTTTTAACTTCATCCTCCATAATATCATTTCTGGTTTATTTCAAAGTGTCTTCTTTTTATTTTCTTCTGGTATGTTTATTTCCGTTGGATAGATAACTCCAGAATAGAAAATCTATTTTTTAAAGCAGGAAAAATCTTTCATAAAATAATTCATATCAGTAAAGTCATGTGGATTGCAGATCATTATGTATATATTACACATCTCAATCAATCCTTAGCACAACCCTGAGAACAAGGTAGTATAAGTACTAGTATTCACATTTTATAGATGAGGAAATTAAAGTTCAGATAGGTTACACCATTTGCTTATGATCTTGTAGCTATTAAAAGCCAGATACAACGTTCAAAATCAGATTCTCTGACTACAAATTCTGTACTTCCATGTATTCTGAAGTCTACATGCTAATGAATTTCTAAAACATCAAGATGATTGATTTAGACTTGTGGAGACCTTAGAGTTCATCATCAATAACCTTAGAGGTGAGGAAACTGTGCCCCACAGAAAGGAAGTGATTTGCCCAAAGTCCCACAGGTAGAAAATAGCAGAACTAGGAATTGCACTCCAAATATAATGTTTTGTTCACTATACAATGCTAATTTCCTAAGCTAATTGTTTTGAGTACCTCCTCAAGTGTTGATGTCAATGATATTGAATTAAGCATGATATATATTCCCTTCCTCCCCTCATTATGGCACTAATCTAGTTTCTCCTTCAATTTTAGTGCATACCCTTACTCTACTGCTTACTGGTCATGTGATCTTAAGTTCTTTGACCTTTCTGTGTTTCATTTTTGTCATCTGGAAAATTAAAGCATTGGAATAAATGACCTCAAAGTGCCCTCCCTCTTCTAAATCAATGATCCTCTAATCATCATGTTCTTAGTCTTGAAACTGGTTCATCACATAAGATTACACTATCCTTCTTACTGTCCGATACTACATTAAAACAAGCAGTGTCTGGATGGTTGATAACAGAACCAGAAAGAAAACACCAATAACTTTAAATAGCAGTGCTAATGAGAATAGTGATTCTGAACACAAGCAGCTCTAATTAAAATGAATGGGAGGTTTTCTGCTTCCCATCTGGCTAAATACATCATTTCCTTTTACTGTCATTTGGAAAACCCAAAGTGCAAAGAATTCTGGACTTTTGTTTATTTCTATTTTAATTGAAAATGTTGCACAAATTTTCATGATTCTTCAAAAAAACTATAGTTTTTTTAAAAGATCAGAGAGATTATAATATTCTAGGATTTTGAAATGGAAGATCCTAAGATCGATAAAGGCAAAACCATATATTCATATGTTTTAATTTTCAGATAAGGAAATAAAAGTCCAAGGAATTAAATACATCTATTAATTTTTCTAGCTCTATATGAGAAAGTTCCATTCAGTAACCACAAGAATAGATAGCTTTCATTTCAAAAAGTAATCTGGAAAAAAGAGAAATGTGTGCAAATGTGCTGTTCTCATTTAAGGACTTTGTATGAGCAATCTTGACCTATGTTTTTACATTGATTATTCTTCTAAGTCATACTGATTATATTCAATCCAAAATACCCTTGGGTTGGATGCCTTGTGGGCAGAGTACTTTTGAAAGATGAAACAACCTGTGTGCACTGCTTGTATGTTGATGCTTATTGCTAGCAATTTTTGATACAAAATACAGAGATAATAAGTATATACTTATACAAGCCAAATACTATTATCAATCTTTATGAAGAGTACATTTTTAAAGACTGATTCAAATATCATTTAAGTAGTTGTAAATAATCACTTTAAAATGAGGTCATGGTATACAATGGAATGAACTCTATGGCAGACCTTAGGTCAATTCCCAGTTTCACCAATTACTACCTGTGTCACTGTGGATAAGTCACTTGAGTTCTTTAAGCCTCCATTTTCTCATTTGCAAAATCAATAAATTGACTGAATAAATTCTAAGACTCCATCAAACTACACATTTATGATCCTACGTTAGGATATACCTATTTTCTTAATATGCAGTTCTTTTATTGCTTTTAAATGTTGGGACAGAAATATTCTATATAGGATCCCATGGTCTTATTCTCTAACATAAAGATGTTATCTAAATACCAAATATTGACCCAGAAAAAAGGATGTGCTTCTCTCCTATCAAGAATTATTGCAAAGAGGCCGTGGCTGATTCAGGAACTTTTTCTTAAGGAATATCATTACACCCTCAGGTGTATGTTCTGTAAGTCCTTAGCAAAGAGATTATATGAGAAAATAGTCACCACTCCCTTCCCACTCACCACAGCTTCCCTCTTTTTTGCACAGATTTCCCCTGCCTTTCTTCTGCTATCTCAGCCTTTAAACTACAGTTTATTGAATGTGAGAACAACACAATCTAGAAACATGAAAGCATCTGCTAGATTGTCCAAAATTTGTTGGCCTGGGCTTTTTTTTGGGTTTTGAGTGTTTAGTTTTTAAGGTCTATGGAGAAATAGATTTTTATAAATGAGGATTGCTCATGCTGCTCGAAGGTTATTAAACTCCTGTTTCCTCCCCTCTTTCAGAAAGTAAATGAAAGTAAATGTCTTGCTTTGGTGGTACCCCTAGTCAATGTGGCCTTTTCTAGTCAGAAGCATTAGTAGTGTGCCTCTTAAAATCAGCTTTCTCATGAAATCTGTATCCCAAACTGTTTCCTTACATGTGATTATCTTCTTTTCTTTCAAGTCTTTTCCTTCTGTACCATTTCCAACAAAGCAGGGGAAATAAATCAGTCTTAGAAGAAGGAGACCGTCAGAGAGTAATAAGCCACATGGCTTCCCGTGCAATTGAGGCACACAAGCAGGCTCGGAAAACTGGATCCCTCAGGAATAACCTACCCAAGTCTGCAAGTAACATCACACTTTTATCTGATGAGAACCCCTTAACAACCCACAATCCTTTATATATGGAAGGGGGAGGTCCAAGCTCCACAAGCCCTGGATTTCCATGGAGAACAGGTTTGCTAGACAAGTTCTCCCCCAGAAGGCTAGCCAAGAAAAGTTGTCGGAAATACTCAGCAAAAGGTTCTCATCGGGCATGGACTCTACCAACCAGCTTCACTCGGAGGCAGATGTATGAGGTTATGAATAGGCCAGTCATTATGGACCCTATCCAATGGGAAAATGAACGCCTCCAGGCAGAGGTTGAAATAAGTGGAGATCAGTCCAATATGGTGGGTACTAGCCTTTGCCCATTTCAAACTGAAGAGACAAAGTTGATAGTGACAGAGAAAACCAGGCAATTTAAAGGGCAAAGTTTTCAGGAAAGGACTCATGGGAAGTATCGTGATGGAAGAGCAACCTTGTCCACAGCCCAAAATAAGCCACTAGAGCTCTCTACTGAACATTTGCTTTCTTCTCCCTGGTGCCAGGTCTCTTCTTTTTCCACTTTGCCACCTGTTCCACGTGCACTTGAACTTGACACTGTACCACCAATCATCGTTTCCCATGCCGATGCTCCTCTCCCATCTTCTCCATTGACTCAAAAGCCAGCTCCTTCACCTTCTTTTTGGATATCAAAACCCAATCCTCACCACTATTTGTCCCCTAGGACAAGGGAGAAAATGATTGAAATTATCCCAGATCCACCAAACACTCCCCCACCTTTTCCTCCTGCTCCCCTTCCACCACCACCACCACTGCCACCTCCTCCTTCACCCACTCCCTCATGCTCCCTGGCCAGCCCAGCTGTTTCTCATCACTCCAGGCTCTCTCCTGCCATGGAAATGGACTCTTTGGGCAGGCAACTAGCCCCAGTACTCCCAGATCCAAGCCCAGGCCCTCGAAGGGAACTGAAAGGCATTCTCAAAAATATCCCCAACCTAGCAGCCATTGAGAAGTCAGTAGCAAACATGTACAGTCACATAGGCCAAAAACCCCTCCCGCATCCACAGAGCTCCAAGCTCAAACCAGTCCCCACACCTCAGCCACCCAATACAGGAACCGGAGCTGAGCAAATACATCAGAACTCTGACTATGTTGCCGAAGAACTTGAGAATCAAATTTTCTTTCAATCTACAGCACTCTGATGCTATTTTTCTACCACTTGGTGTTATCTTCTTTGACTCTGTTGTTGACAATCACATTGGACTCATGAGAGCAAGTTTGGACATCAAAGATAACTAGACTGTTGTCCCTTCTCAAGGACTGATCCCAGTTCTCTGTTTGATTCTCCCAGTCAACCTTAAAGAACTTTTGGTTAACATCACTACCACAAACTCTGTATTGTTTCCTTACTTTGTACTGTTCATCTATAAAGGGGAACATTCTCTGTTCTAGATTTTATTGTAAAATGAGAAGTCTTCTTGAGCTGCCACATCCACCACACCCAGAACTATATGTCTACATTGCCCAGAGGTCTTGTTTTTCAAAGGCCTAAGCCAGTGTCATAGTTATATATGAACACATATACTTTTTGGTTCCCATTTTGCCACTTGGGGGCTTCAGACATTGAGCTAACTGTAGTTCTTTATTTTTAAAGCTAAAGATGTTCTAATGTTTTCTTCTATGCATGTGCATCTGGAAAGAAATCTTATTTTCAGAGTAGTATGATTTGTTCTATATTCAATTGCAAAATGAAGAATTCTTAACCTATTTGGAAGAAAAGCTTGCTCTTTTAGTATAATGTTATATGCTCTCAAAATGGAAAGGATAATAAGAGTGATAACTACAAAGGAAGCCAGAGTTATTATCCCATGGAATCTGCTATTTCTGTAAGAGATCATTCTTTACTATGGTTTTGCGGCATCTTCCAAATGTGCTTCGAATTTTGAGTAGAATGTCCTTCCTCTTCTATGTTTTTCCTCATCTTTCCCTTTCTTGATATACTTTTTTTTCACTTAAAAATGAAAACACATCTTCAGTTGTTGCCTTTTTAGACAGTTGATTATTTTAGCAGATGTTTAACATGTGTTGTGATTTTGCTTGTTCACACTATTCGAGCTTCTTCTTAATTAATATTTCATGCGAAGAGTTCCCATCAAAGAGAATATTTGCTTACCTTCAGTTCCAATAAAGAAATTCAAGTCAGTGTTATCAAGAGAAGGTTTATAAGTGTCCATAAAGATTTATGTAGTGTGAATTTAGTTACTGCTGATTTCATTAATCTAAATTATAAGTCCTCACATTAAGCATGTCAGTTATATTAAATTAGCTTGTCCTCTAAAATGAACAGTACATTAGGGGGAAGAAAATCTGAGGTGCTTAAGTCTGGCTCAATCAGATTCATTGTATAAATATGGCTCTAACCCTATTTTA
Organism: Myrmecobius fasciatus; assembly: GCA_023553655.1. Taxonomy (NCBI): domain Eukaryota; kingdom Metazoa; phylum Chordata; class Mammalia; order Dasyuromorphia; family Myrmecobiidae; genus Myrmecobius; species Myrmecobius fasciatus. Next base: position 460,438 of record JAJPUD010000375.1, on the reverse strand, counting down.
AACAAAAAAATTTAAAATGAGGTGCTGAAAATGTAAATGGTCATAGAATTTCAGAACTGGAAGCAATCTTTGAATTCCAATCCCTTCCTTTTACAAATAAGGAAACTGAGGCCCTGAAACATGCTAAGAGACTTAATGAAGGAAATATAAGTAATTAAGTTGGAGAGCCAGTATTCTAACTCAGGTTTTCTGACTAAATACAGTACTCTTTTCAAATACATCAGACTTCTCTCTCTCATGGTGTTCCAACTTTTATGTCCATTTTAACAACTATGTGCAATACAATTGAATATTTTCTCAATTTTTCTTTGTTTACCCAAAGCCTTTACATTGCCATATTTAAGGAAATGACTTAAAACCATTTTCATACACTGCTTTTTGCCCCTCTATTTAAACATTGATAAACATCGAAATTATAATTAAAAATGTTTGAAGGAAGTGTCTGTCTTCCATTTTAGGTCCTACATTTATAAATGAGCTCAGTTCTTCTTAGACATTTGGAATTTTCTTTTTCTCATGTTATCTTCTCATTTTGGGCCTAGATTTTAAGCCAAATAGGTAAATATAAACCAAATTCTGACTGTACAGGTATTTTGTCAGGTGTCAGAGTCCCAAATATACATCTCCATTCTAAATTAACTCAATTCCATAAGAATTTCTTAAAAGTCATTTACAATTATATTCAAGGTACTGTGTTAGTTGCTAAGGATTCAAAAATAAAGTAAAATGGTGTTCCTGTCCTCAGCTATTTATATTTTAAAGAATGGTAGGGTTACAAGATGTAAAAAGATAACTACTTACTTGATCACTTCGGGGTAGACAATATGGAATAGAAGAAGGATAGGGAGACTTTCTATAAATAGCCTGACCAGAGCCCCACAGAAAGTTAAAAATTCTTAAATCAGTAGTTGAGGAAAAAGTACATTTCTGACATGAGGGATGACCCAGAAAAAGGCCAGGGGAAAAGGTGTGCTAGCCACACAGGTCTCCAAAATGCAAGGCACACTTTTAATTTTAACAGGTAATTTTAATATTTTCACCACCATTTTCTTAAGTCTAGCCAATAATCAAAACAATAAATCAGGCCCTGATTTACAGCATTTGATTTCCAAGGTATAAACAATGACACTGACAAAATTTAACACAGCTTTTGAGAGTCGGTACAAATTGGCTCCAACACTCCCTTAAATGAAGACCACTTTATTGAGAGGATGAGACAATATTTGGAATTTTGCAAAATATTTTGCTGACAGACTATTTGAAGAAAACAAATGAAACAAATACCACAATTCTCTTCTAAAATTATTTTAATTGCTTATTTATTCAGTTACTTTATGAAGCATGTAACATATGCATCTTTCACTATATATGCCATTTTATTTTATAAAAAGAAAGTTTCCTAATATGAACTTAACCAACATCAACAAATAAAAAATCACCAATAAGAGAAAAAAGAGGGTTGTATGTGAAATTGTGAACTCTTTGTAAGTCATTTTTGAAGCACATGAAATTTTAAAAGTTAATAATAAAATTGTCCAGTGTCTTTCTATACCCTCTTCTGCACTTTTTTTTCTGTCTCCTGTGTATTTTTGCATTATTTTTAGCTTCTTTTATTGATTTTTTTTTACATCTTTGTCATGTTCCAATGACTCACTCCCATCCTGAGTTCCTGTGTAACAAAGTAAATCTCAACAAACCAAATCAATACTTTGTCTGAAAATTGCTATCTCATTCTCCACTTCAATTCTATCTCCTATCTTCCTAGAAATGGGAGGGATATGTCATCGTTAATTATCTGAAGTTAAGTACTCACTGTATTAATCAGAGTTCTGAAGTTATTGAGATTATATTGCTTTATATTACTGTGGTCATCAGCCAAATTATTCTCTTAGTTCTGTTTATTTTACTTCATAACAATTCATATAAGTCTTCTCAAATTTCTCATGCTAGTTCCAATCCTTGAAGGTCAACCAACCAGATTTCTAAGTTAATGAGATTATGATATGACAATCTGGCCAGAGTTACAAACAGTTCTATTCATTGTCTACCACAAGTTATTTTTAGTTAAAACATTCAGGCAAAATTTTGGAATTTTAAACCTTGCTTTTTTGTTTTCCTTTTTCTCTCTCTTCCATTGAGAAAATTTAGTGAGCAGTTTTGTTGTCAGCTTTTCATATGCATGATAATCTTTGCTCTTTGGAAGATTCATATAAGGTACATGTTCATACTTGTATAAGCCTGTGAAGAAAAAGTATCTCAATTTTCCCAAAGTGCAACAGTATTCTCTTGATAATGAAATCATTTGCCCTTTTTTTTTTAGCTATTTAATATATCATTTTATGTTAAACCCAAGCAAGCACTATGAAATACAAATAATCTTTTTTAACTTTGTAGTCTGCCTCAAATCACAATATTGTCATTTTTCATAGAGTTCATGAGTTTGTAGCTCATGAATAATACCCACAAACCATATACATATTTATTTTATCATTTCTTTCCCTCCACATGTTTTTTTTTTAACTTTTATAATTGGTCTTTACAGAGCAAATGAATAAATAAACGAAAAGAAAACATTTTTATGCAGGAAAACTGGCTAATCCTATGGCCCTGCATGTTCAATCTATTCCAATATGTTTCTGTTAACCATTTTTAAATTTTTAGAATCTATATTTCATCACCTAAAGTCTACATTGTCCATTTCATCACCATATTAGTTCACTTCCTATATTAGATCAGTACATATATACTGAACATCTGACCAGAACAATTTAAAACTGAGAAATGAATCCCTTGATAAATTTAAAAAAGAATGCCTTTATATTAATTTTTAATTTTTTAAAAATTACTTCATAGTGATGTAATGCTTAGTAGATTTCAGGCTCATGTTTTGATGATCTTCTATAGACCCCAAACAATAAGTGAACTATTATTAATGGATGTGGCGCAAAATAAATAATTTGCAAACAGAGAGAATACATCAAAAATGACTCAGGTAATTCAGGATTTTTATGGAAGTTTAAGCTGAAAGGGAATAAAATCATGTGGAAAATACCTAGCCCAGTCAAAAACTTTCTCCTCTTTCTATTTCACATTTGTTTCAGCTGGATTCAGTTTTTGATTTCTTGGAGAAAAGGCACAAAAGGGTACATTAAAAAACAAAATAATGTACACATATTGAAGATATGTGCTTCCGTCATATATTTAATTATTCATGAAAATGATTACCAATAAGAGATGACTCTGTAACAATTTTAAAAAATTAAATAGCCTGCTTTGGTTGTTTATTTCAATCAACACACTTGATGAAGCTTTTTTTCAGTGTTTTTTTTTTTTTTAACTGCTTTATGGAGGCACAATTATTCCCCTCACAAACCTTTTGGGAAGGAAGTGGGGCTCTTATTAAAAGAGACAAATGGATTGTATGGAGAGAGTGTCTATATTGCTTAAGTATTTAAAGAGTTTATGATCCCTATAAATATTGACAAAGTTGTATGAGTAGTCAGCAATAGACACTGTGGGTCTATTTCCAATACTAAATGGCATTGATGATAGAATTAAGTGAGCATTCTTGCTAACAGTTTTAATCTACACTGTTGTGACCAATCTAAAACAATTAAGATGAATGGCTTTGCTTGTCTTGCTCAAGCCTCTGAACTTTCTGTTTCCACCAAGATTGTGGAGAGGGATAAATGAACCCAAATGTGATGTAACTCAAGTATGCTTCGGAAAGTCACACATCATCTTCTTGCAATAAATCTTCATTTCGGTTGTTCATTACTTTCCTATCACATGGACAACTATGATCATTTAACTCTTTTAATCAAATCTGTGTGTAGAATATTAATGGTGAAACTTTACAGATGATGACACAAAATATTGAAAGCAGCCCACTATGCCATTTTTTGTGGGGTTTTTTGTGTTTTTCTCAAATGTAATTTAAAGGTTGCCCTGGCCTGCTATATGGGAGCTTATTTAAATTTTATATAATATTAAACATTAAGTTTTTCTGTCTCAGGAAATACCTCACATGAGAATTAATTCTGAAGCTGATACTGGAATACATACATATATATATATGAATGTGTAGATAGCTATGAATGTACATATGTGTGATTATAGGTATATAGTATATACATGAAATACACATATGTAATATGTACAGATACATATGGATATATTTAAATATGTACATGTTCATATTGCACTGTATATATCTGCATGTACATATATGTGCATGAACTATTTTTAGAATTATGGGGGGGGATTTATTAGGAAAAAATGTTCTGGAAATACTCTGGGGGATGTTTTAATCGTAAAACTCTCCCACTTTTCTCAAATATGAAAAACATCCATTCCACAAAATTTCCTCCATAATCCCCAAAGCCATTCCATAACAAAAAGAGAGGCAATGTAGTTATTTGCAATTGACCATAAGAAAATCAATGTCCACTGCCCTGAAGGAAGACACAGATTATCAAAAGTATCTAAACTCACATTGTGTTATATGTGCTCTATTTTCTGTGTCTTTCTCTGCTGTCATTGTTATTTAAAAAGTCAACCAAAATTGCCCTGAGGTCCTAGGGAAAATATGCAATGCCTTTCTGCTAGTAACACTGCTTGCAAGATTTGTCTTGCCTTGACATATTAATAAGGCCCAGAGTTAAATAGTGTACTATTTAATCTGCAGTATTAAGAATGGCTAATTTCTATTTTGTTGTTTCTCTCTTGAAGGTGATATTATGCATCAGAGGTAAGGGTTTACCTGTATATGGCAGTTAGAGATTGTTTGGATAATATAAAACACTGGGCCTTCCTGTTAATATATCAACTTGCTCAGTTAATACATTTTCTTATTAGTAAATAAGATGGAACTGCAACTGCAATAAATTACATTTCTTCTTGTCATTTTATACCACTGCTACCAATTTTTCCTTTCTTAGAAATGAGACAAGTGAGATCATCCAAACCAAAGGTCCATGTAGTTCAAGAAATCCTCTTAGAGCATCGGTGAGGAATAATTATTCAGCCTTTAAAATTCTAAAGTCCTGAGGGGGAGAAATATTATTTATTCTCTTTTTTATGCAAACTATGGACATTTTAATTTTGAATTCTGTATATTGTCTTTTGTCAGAATTTGTAGCTTAGGGAAATTCTTAAAGAGAGATCCATAAAATCAAAAAGAGAATTTGAAAGGACCATACAAGGTTATATTACTTATCCCTCTATGTCTGGAATACCCAAAGATACCCTCTTTGCTTATTATATGTTTTTCCCCCAAAAAAAGGAAGTTACCAAATCTCCATTGGTAACAAACTCATATTAGTCCTCACAATTAAAATGATTTAGGGGTGGGGGAAAAGGACTGTTATGCATTTCTTCTTGTACAAAACATTTTCATATCCCAAAAGACTCTCAGCTTACTGAATGGACCAATGGAACAATAAGATTACAGACCCAGCATTAGAGTAGAGTGTTGTTAGAGCATTTACCAAGTTCATCATTCAGTCTCCAAGTCCTCTCCTTTTTTCTCTCTGGAATAAACAACAAATTTTAACACAGTGATTTTATTTAATTGGGATATTTTCTCTCCCTTCTAAGCACTAACTAAATACCACATCAAGAAATAGAAGCTTTCAAAATACATAAGCCAATTGATTGCCTAAAATTGTTGTCATCAATCTTGATGGCTTTACTGCCATTTTAGGAATAAGGTCCCAGTGAATGACCATACATACTATCAAGTAGTAATTAAGCACCAATTATTTGCTATGCACAATGTGTTACACAACACCCATCAAAGTATCACTCCAAAAATGTTTAGGTTTAGAAAGGCCCCAGATCTAAACTACCAACAGATCCAATAGATTTAACTCAAATTGTTGGGTTTCACAGTTGATGATAAAGAATTTGACATTGACCACTGGCTTGATAGAAAGATCAGAATAGGAATGGATTCTACATTTAGTAGGAAAGGATCTCATGTATCTTCTAGTTGCAACCCTCACTTGATGGATAAGGAAGTGAAGCCTAAAAGAGATATGGTGAATTGCCCAAAGTTATACAGAGCCAGAATTTGGACTAGGGAACTCAGAACTTACTTCCAGTGTTCTTTCTACCACACTTCCTGCAATGAATGAAGAATTTGATTTTACATTTTTAAAAAATCCTTTTCCTTTTGAGTCACAGCTATCCTATCTCCATTCTATAACCCCCTTCCACAGAGCCAACTCTACTGATGTCTGTAGACACTCACAGAAGATATAATCATCTTAAAAGTGAAATTTGGATATCAATTTTTCTAAATGGCTGGCCAAGACCTAGGAGTGCAATTTGCTTATTTTGGTGCAATCCAAAGAAATTATAAAGAATTTTGAGTAATTTTCTCAGTTTTGATTATCTTTCCAATTTATTAGAGTCACTTCTATATCCAACAGGTATTAAAATAATGAATGGGGACTCCTGCTTTGAATGATTGATAATTCCAATTCTTCCCTAAACTCTTCCTAGCTATAACATGATGTAATCTTTTACTTTCTGTTCTCCCTCCCCAAACATTTTCTTAAATTGAGTCAGTGAAACATTTGGGTGGAGATAAAGTAACCTAGAATCCACCTAGTTTCAAGTGCCTTTAGAACTTCTTTTCTCCTTGGGATTTTCTATCAAGAGCTGAAGAGAAGGTTTTATAAGTTCTTTCTCAGTGGACTGAGTCATTGTGGTGGATAGCAAATAGAGTAAGTAAGTTTGAGCAAGAAGACATGTATTCAAACCTTCCTCAGATAGGTATTAATTGTGTGATCCTAGGCAAGTCATTTTAATACCCTGAATCTCAGGTCACACTCTAATAAAAGATAGATAGTTTCATATAGTTGCACACTAAATTGATAGAGAAGTCCTACTCTATTAGAATTGCAGGACTGCTTGATTTTTGCTTGACAGTAGCAGAATAGAAAAAGAAAGATCAAAGTACCACCATTACAATTTTGTCTGATGATGGCAGATATGGTAGCATCAAATATTAGTAAGTTGTTACTCATTACACATAGATACAACATGGCATAATGAATTGAGAGCTAAACCCAGAATCAGAAAGATCAAGGTTTTAGTGTAACTTCTAGCACCTACTAGCTGTGAGAACCTGGACAAATCACCCAACTTCTTAATAGTCGAGGCTATTCTCTGAGACCATAAATAGAAGGGAATATACTGACTTATTATAGATAGAGGGAATCTCCTCACCTAGGAGATCCCTGTATCAGTGAAATCACAGGGTTAATCTGTGTCCCTAGCCTATTCATTAGTTACATGGACTTTCCCATTTACCATGGAGGCTTAGAAATATAACCCCCAAGACAATTCTAAACCATTATTTTTCTTCTTTCTCTACAGCCTTAATTGATGTTTCCTCCTCCAAATATTTAATTTTTTTTTCTGTTTTAATTTTCTTTGGTGGGAAAAAGCTGCACTATTCTCTTCTTAGGTGACCCAGTTTCTTGTCTCTTCAACTTACCTTTAAAATTTCTTCTTAGGCATGGAGTACCTGCCTTGCATGGCACAATTAAGAGATCCCAGCTATAACCCTACAGCTTGCTATCAACTCAATTCCAAAATCAATTCCCCCCTCTTCCTTTGAATTAAATTCTGTTGTTTCTTTCTTTCAACCTTGGTACCACTGGTAGTGGTGCTATATCAGAGTCCTACCTAAGAGACCTAGGGTCAGAGTGGAGAGGAAGCAGGAAGTTGTGGCCTAGAAAGGGGAATGACAGCTGAAGCCCAGAAAACTTTCAGTTTCAATAAGGCCTAGGCTTGGAGAACATTATCAGATTAAATATTGAGAACTAAAAGAGAAATCTGTTACTTTTTGTTCAGATAATCCCTTTATTATACAAATGAAGAAACAGGTCTAGAGCATGGATGTGATTTGCCCAATGGTGACATAGAATTGATAACTTTGTAACCTTGAACAAACACCTTCAACTTTCTGTGCCCCATTTTTTTACATCTTTAAATATAGGGGTTGGACCAGGGATCTCTGAGGCCCTTTCCTACAGCTATGACCCTATATTCTTTGCTTGGCACTATAATACTTCCTAAAGGCCTTTGTTAAAGAGAAATAATAATCAACATTTAAGGAGTTCTCTCATTTGAAATTCAGAGCAGCCCTGGATGTATACACTGTAGGTATAGGATGTATTTGGAAGATAAAGAGGCTGAGTCTCATAGAGATTAAGAAGATTGCCTCAGTGACTTTATTAACAAGCCTCTGATGAAGAACATAACACCCCTCCCTGACTCCAACTCCATCATTGTTTACATTTCCATAACTCTTTAAAGTTTTTTTTTTTTTAACTCTCTCTATACTATTAGCCTCTTCCTTTTCATTCCCCCTTTCTCTACTACTTCCCCATAGGGTGAAACAAGCTTCTTTGTGAAGCTAAATGTGACTGATATTCTCTCTTAAAGTTCAACTTTAAGTCTTCTAGGAAGTAATGCAATGATTATAATTCCCACAGTACAGATGAAGAAATGGGTTCAGAGAGGGCACGTAGTTTTCATGAAGTCACTTTGCTAGAAAGTGTTGGGGTCAGGGTTCAAACTAGTCTTTGTACTCTAAATCTAATGCTTGTTTATTGATTTTAAAAAGACAACACATTACTATCCATTGAGCTATAACTCACATTTCTAGGCCCTGGAGGTTTGGAAAGGATTCTCTCTGAGAGATAGATGGGACATGCATTTTCCTTCCCACTTTAAGAACCAAGACACCATCAGAGCCTAAGCTAAAAGAAAGTTCTGGTGATTCAAAAGACCAGTTACCATAGACACAGGGGTTCCAAATAAAAGTTGTCTTGGTTTATAACTTTGAATAAAACATTGCTGAAGGAAACCATTTCATTCTTATTACTTGCCTTTACACAGAAAATGAAGGCATCAGTAATGAGTTCTGATGGCTTCTTGGGAATACTTCAATGCTTCATGAATTTATGATTTTTGTCAGAGTGGGTACCCATGTGCATTCAGTGGATGCAGATGACCTAACTTGGTCATCATTCCGAGTTTGTATGGCAAACAAAACAAAACAAAACAAAAATTACTCTGTATTCAGCCTTGTGGTGATTACAGGAAACAATGAAAATCACTGGCACAAGAGAGAGACAGAGAAACAGGAAGGTAAATTTTTAGAAAAGGAAAGAGATGGAGACAGAAACAGAAACAGAGAAAGAGAGACACAGGCATAGAGAAAAGGAGATAGAGTAAAATAGCAATCAGTCACTCAATCTATCTGTCAGTATTATGTATTTAAAAACCAGAAAATAATTGGTATCTCTGAAATTGTTTTTAAAAAGTTAAGGAGATAAATTCAATGAAGGAGAAAACAGAATGTCCTCAGTTCCATTTTTGAAAACTTCCAACAATAAAAACAAACTTTTTAAAGCACCCACCACATGCCAGGTATTGTGCTAAGCACTAGGAATACAATGAAAATAACATTTTAAAAATAATCCCTACTCTCAATATTCACAGTCTAATGAGTAGATATTCATTTAGTAGAACCCTAAAGTGACAAAACCTTTAAGAACCCAAACTTAGCTCCATTCCATGATGAAGAATCAGAGAAAATAATTAATGGAAGATCTGGAGAATAGCAGCCATGGAGAATTAGAGGGAGTTTTCTGGTGTAAAGTATTGAAAGAAGAAAGATGAGAAATCTTCAGCTTTGACCTTCCTTTAAATCCTTTATGCTCAGACTCTTAAAACTAGTCCAGAGCATTGTATCCAGCTGTCTTCATCATCACCATGTCTACTGGGAAATGTTTCCCACATCTGAGCACTACTAGACTAGGAAACATCCATGGAATCTCAAATCTGGGATTGATTTGGGCAGTGTGTGGAAAAGAAGGGTGTTGATTTGATTAATTCATGACTGGATTAACTGAATTAACATTACCTGGTGAATCCCTGGTCTTCAAAGACAGAGGCATAATTCCCTTTATCTGGGAGGACTCAGAAGCCACATCCCTTCCCACTCTGTACAGGAATTTCTCCAGTATCTTTCTCCCTATTAAAAGATGTTAACATTGTCTAATTATCTAATTGAACCTTTGACAACATTTTTTTACCCTTTTTTTCCCCTCAGTGGGAAGCAAAATTCAAAGGAAAAAGATGGAAAGTTTAGTTGCTAGTATCTTAAGCAAATTTCAAGTTTTTAAGTATTTCTATAAAGAAATAAGTATATTAGGACAAAAATCAACTTTATACATTGTAAGAATATCTCTATGGAATATTTTGAGAAACCCCTGACCCATAATTTTCTGTCTTTTCCTCCCTCCCATATTCTCATTAAGCATTGAAATCCCTTTAACAAGAAAAAGGAGAATGCATTTAGTTCATAATTAGCATTAAGACTTAAAACACAGAGCATAACATTAGGAACATTTAACAGAAATAACACGAGGAGAATGAACACTGAAATTCACCTTGAAGTATAAATGGTTGATGCCAGATAATTTGCCTAGATTTGCTTTTTCAGCAACATTTGAAAAGGAAAGAGAAGGAGTAAGTCCCAGGAGGCTGATTGATTAAAGACAGAGTATGATGTTAACTTTATTTGAACTAACATTCTGCCTTGGGCTCATTCTTAAGATAAGCTATTTACATGGAGAATATATTTAAATAATAAACATTTGCAAAAATGAATTTGTGTTCTTTAGATCAACTATCACAAAACAAGGAATGGGATATCATGAGATATTATGTGTTATCTTCCCAAAGAAGTTTCTTTCTTTTTGTTAGAAGTCTCAATAAATGCTCATTTATTTTATATGAATAATTTTTTGTTGATTTGACCAGAGCCTACTGCATGTATTAACTCTGCTTGAAAACAGCAGAATTTTAGCAACAGGGTTTTAAGAAACATTAACAAATTTTATCCATGTAATTGTTACTCTTCCCAGAAATGTGATTGAAAAAAAAATTGTATGTGTGGGTATATATGCATATATGTATATATGCACATATACACATACATGTCTTCTCTGTTTGAATCCTAATAATGTGTAATATTTGGAATTTGGAATTGATTCTGGCTAAAAGTGTAAATAGGATTTTTTACACTTTGTCCCTGGATAGAGCATTTTTTTTTAGCAAACTTTTTTTTTTCATGCTTAAGAAAGCTAAGCCATTTGTATCCAGTCTGAAAAATATCACATCACCAAATTTCTTCTCTGAGGATGATTTCTCATTATCTAAAAGTCATTTCAATTGTTCTAATTGATTTTTCTCTAATTAACCATTCTCTTATAATAGAAATAAGAGCAAATGATTAGAAGAGGGGAACAGAAATAAACACACATTTGTCTGATTCCTGAATTCACCACTTATTCTTTGTGGGAGATATTTAATACTTCTTCAAACTCAGTCAATAATCAACAACAACAATAATTTTTAAATGCCTACTCTATTCCAGGAATAATGATAAGCTTTGAGACAAAAGAATAAAAAGTGAAAAATTCTTGCTCTTAAAGAACTTACATTCTGATGGAAAAAAACACTTAAACTATACAACAAAAACACAATGGACACAATAGTATAATGAACACATAAAATAATGAGCACAAATTATTCAAAGTAGCAAATGTGTTCTAAAACTGAATAGAAATTATTTTAAAGACCAGCTATACCTATCTTCTCTGATTCACTATTCTCTGATAAGACACAACACAGTATTCTACCCCTCAAGTACAAGCATCATTGCAAATGGAAATTGTGAAATGGTAAGTGTGAGCCTATTGGGTTTGTAAAAGAGCTTAATCTATAGACAGCTCTTTAGCAATTTAGCCGCTTTCTTGTTCTTTTAGTTTTCCCCAAAATAGTTTTGAAATGGACCGTCTATGTAATCATCCCTGAACACTCTCCTGGCTTTGAGAGTTTGGAAAGCAAAAGGAAAGCAGAGATCAGTGATGCTAGATTAAGGGAAGGATGCAAAAGATACTTAAAGTTATAGATTTCTATTACAGGTATGAAATGCCCCAGTATGGAAGTCGTCGCCGGTTGCTGCCACCTGCTGGTGAGGAGTATGGTGAAGTGGCAGGAGAAGCTGAGGAAGACTATTACCCAGAGGAGGAGGTAGGTCTTCTGCCTTTGTTCTTTGGAGACTGAATCTTGCAGAATAACAGCATGGCTTTTCATTCTCTTTGACCTTAGGAGGTCTTCTATTCCCCTGTTCAGATGCTATTCTTAACTAGGTTACCTTCTTCCCAAGATCCTGTGGTCTGTCTATCTGTCTTTCTTTTTCTTTGTTTGTTTGTTTTTTTCCTTTTCTTCCTTCCCTCCTTCCTTCTTTACTTCCTTTTCTACCTTCCTTCCCTCCCTCCCTCTTTCCTTCCTTCCTTCCTCTTTCTTTCTTTTCCTTTCTTTCTTTCTTTCCTTTCCTTCCTTCCTTCCTTCCTTCCTTCCTTCCTTCCTTTCTTTCTTTCTTTCTTTCCTTCTTTCTTTCTTTCCTGCCTTCCTTCCTCTTTCTTTCTTTTTCTTTCTTTGTTTCTTTCCTTTTATTCTTTCTTTCTCTCTTCCCTTTTCTTTCTTTCCTTCCTTCCTTCCTCTTTCTTTCTTTCTTTCTTTCTCTCTTTTTCTTTTTTTTCCTTCCTTCCTTCTTCTTTCTTTCTTTCTTTCTTTCTTTCTTTCTTTCTTTCTTTCTTTCTTTCTTTCTTTCTTTCTTTCTTTCTATCTTTCCTATCTTTCTATCTTTCCTGTCTTTCTATCTTTCTTTCTTTGCAATTGGGTTATGTGACTTGCCCAACTCCAGGGATGATGCTCTATATACTGTGCGATCTAGCTGTCCCCTAAGATCCTACATTAATAGGATTAATATAGGATATTCATATAGGATATAGGATATAGGATTAATAGGATGAGGAGAGGAACTGGGGGTGAGATATCATTAGTACAGGGGAATTCCAAGATGAGGAAAATTCTTCTAACAAAGCAGATCTGCACCTTCTCCCCAACTTACCATCTTAGAGGGTTGCCTGAAGGACTGAGAAGTCATGATTTGACCAGTATTATATAGCCAGTATGTATGGAAAACAGAATTTGGACTGGCTCAATTTGTGCCTATTATGTATTTATAATGTCCTACTATAATGTCCTGTTAAAGGAATATCTCAAAGAGAAACTGTTAACAGTTGACCTTATCATGGGAAATCTAAATGATTGTTCATAAAAATAAAACATGAGCTCATAAAGGCAAAGACTGACTTTTGCCTTTTTTGTCTCCTTAGAACTTAACATGATGCCTGGCACATGTCCCTAACTAATGGTTATTAACTGACTGACTAATATAACAAATATTTTTAATCACATTTTGAGTCAGACACCAAACAAGGCACTGAGAAAAATAAAGACAAAAACAAGACAATGGTTGTCCTTGAGGGACTTATATTACAATCTATAAATAATTAGCCTATAATATCATTTAGTTTGATTTCTAGCTAATAGTGTGACACATAGAGATGATTAAAATCTCACAGATTTTATCACATTTTGATGAAGAAATCTAGTCATATTCATGAAGACACATCAACTTATTTTGTTAGAACAACAACTTAATTCAGTTGTTATTTTTAGGGTAATAACTGAATTTTGGTATAACTTCAGCCACATCCAAACTGAAGAACAAATATTCTGTTAAGTAATTATGATTCTATTACTTCTTTTTTTAGCTTTTTAAAAATATATGCAAAGATAGTTTTAAACATTCATCCACACAAAACCTTGTGTTTCAAATTGTTTTCTTTTCCTCTCCCACTCCCCCCTCCCTTAGACAGCAAGTAATCTAATACAGGTTAAACATGTACAATTTTTCTAAATATTTTTCCAAATTTGTCATGCTGCTGCACTAGAAAAATCAGATCAAAAAGGGGAGGAAATGAGAAAAAAAACAAACAAGCAAACAACAACAAAAGGTGAAAATACTATGTTTTGATTTACATTCAGTACCCATCTTCCTCTCTCTAGATGCAGATGGCACCACCCTCCATCACAAGTCTATTAGAACTGGCTTGAATTACCTCATTGTTAAAAAGAGCCACATGCATCAGAGCTGATCATCACATAATCTATTGCTAATTTGTTCATAGGATACTAGTTCTAGAGCTAGTCAAAGGTCCCAGAGATTATTTAAAACAACTTTCTCATTTTTACAGATGAGGAAACTTGCAACCCGGGAAGGTTCATGCAGGGAGCAACTAAGAGCACCTACTTTCTTAATGACTCTCTGAATAAGAGTTTCTCAACTTGAGTCTATAAATAGAATTCAGGGAGTTCGTGAAGTTGGATATAAAAAAATACAACTTTTTATTAATTTCTAATTATATTTTAGTATTTTTTCAATTATTTAAAAACATTCTTCTAAAATGGTATTCATAGGTTTTATCAGACTGCCAGAGTAGTCCATCACACACATTAAAAATTGCTTAAAACCCATTGCCAGATAGGATATAATCTTACTTGGTTTTCCTTTTCTAGAAACAGGTCTATCTCCTGTGTGAAAATTTCAATTCTTGGTTCCTTTCCTCTTTAACTTATAACACCTTAACCATCAACCCAATCACAAATCGAATTTTCCAAATTTTCAGGAAAGGCCAAAGAAACCAGAAATTAGAGAGCCTCCTATGGAGGCAGAGCTAGAGGTCCCTGTGATCATTGAGGGACCAACAGCAGCTGAGACTGCCCATGTCACATGGAAGAAAGCTAAGATATTCCCCATGATCTTTAAGAAAGTCCGAGAGTTGGCAGAAGAAGAAGAATGGCGGAGGGGTCTTGGAGTAGAAGACAGAGACTACCTGACCCTGACCTTGGAGGAGGAAGCCACGGAAAGCACGGTAGAATCAGAAGAGTCCAGTGAGGAATCCAGCGAGTATAGTGATTACAGCGATGAGTCTGAGTGGAGCACCTATGAGAGCACAACCTCCGAAGAGGAGTCCGAGTCCGAGACCCCCTCAGAAGAGGAGGAAAGCTCCACGCCTGAATCTGGGGAGTCAGAATCCACAGAATCTGAAGGAGAAAAGGCCAGGAAGAACATCGTGGTTGGCCGCAGGATTGTTCCTCCCGAGGAGCTACTCAAGAAGCCTAAGAAGCGAAGGAAGGCCTCGTCATCGGAAGAAGAATCGGAAGAAGAGACTAAAGTAGAAGAAGTGGCAGCAGCAGCTGAAGAAGCTGAGCCGGCCATTGCTGAAGAGGTCACGGCTGGAGAAACTCAGGAAAAGGCTGGGGAGGAAGCCAGTAAGGAATCCACCGAAGGAAGCAAGGCCAGCGAGTCAGAATCCATCAGTAGTAAGAGTAGCAGCGAAAGCCAGATGGGGGCAGAAGGCTATGTTAAGCCCAATCCACCAGGGAAGCCCAGGATACAGAGGCCCTCCACAGCAGCAGCAGAAGGGGACCCCACCGAGGGAGCAGAGGGGTCCTCTGCCGAGGGAGCTGAGGGAGCTGAGACCCCTCCAGCAAAAGGCAAAGAAGCTGAAGATTACAACACAGCATTGTAAAGAACAGTAGGTGCAGTTTGCAGTGAAGTGTGCCGTGTGCCCTGTGTGCCCTTTTAAAGGACTCTTGAAGGACAAACAGTGACAGTAATACTGTTCTCTTTTAAGAATCCAAATTGATCAGTGATGGGATATAATCTTTAATTAGTAAACCAAAATATATCCTATATGTGACCTGCCATGGGTCCTAATTTTCCAATGGGAGACCTACTTAAAAGTGGTACATCATTATGCATTATCACTGATGCCCAACATATTGAACTTGATTGGTAGACACAATCTCACCTACTTTGTTCTTGTGCATGATATTAGCAGTAGAGAATCTTTTGCGATTTTCTGTTATTTTCACAAAATTGTTGTTTCCAATGAGTATTTATTTATTTACTCAATGGCAACTAAAAGAGAACTATGTGTTTCCAGTTCCAAAAACAAATGAATTGTCTAAAAAAATAACAAGAGCATTTTCAGAAATTATTTGGCAGTGGTAAATATTGTGAATCATCATCAGAATCATCAGAGAGAGAGAGAGAGAGAAGGAAGGAAACCTGGATAAATTGAGAGGACATTTTTCTACTTTGGGTACAAAGTCAGCGATTTCCACTCACTGACATCAAGCTTAATGTCATTACTAAGTTGCATCAGAAATAATTTTCAATCATTGAAATTATACAAATGGACTCCAGACACTTATACTTTGGATTCTAAGAGTGACCAACTTCAGAGTAAGCTGGAGGATTCTTATTTTCTGAAAATGTCATTAAGTTGTTTTCCTTTTTAAGTGAGATTGGAAATTTTAATAGCATTGGACCTTTCTCACTCATCCTTTCCAAATGTGGCCTGATACAGATAGGACTGAACCTGTACCAGTGCCTGTACCTTGTCTGTAACTTCTAGTCTTAGTGAGTGAAACAAACTATTAAAATGTTAAGTGGTTTGTTCAGGGTAATAATAACTACTGTGTGTTAGACTTTACTCAATTTCAGCCTTTCTTAACATTAAGACCAACTCTCTAACCACTCTGCCAAGGGGCAGATACTAGAATGCATTATAATTCAATCAATGATGGTCTTTCTTTGGAAAGGGGAAAGGGAAAAGGGTCTTGCTCTTGTCTATTTTGATATTTAATCATTTCAGGTTGTGGAGTGAGAACAAAGGAATGGGTAAGGATTTTTAACTCACAATTGTGCAAATCACTATGCTAATCACTTACAAATATTATCTCATTTGATCCCTACAACAACCCTAAAAGGTAAGGGTTATTATTATACCAATTTTTACAATTTGGGAAACTGAGACAAACACAAATCCAAGTGACTTGCTCCATATTACACAGCTGATAAATTTCTGAGACCAAATTTGAACTCATTTCATCCTGATTTCAAGTCCATTGCTCTACCCATTGTACCCCCAACTGCATTTATTAAGCACCAATAGCATGCCAGTTACTATTAGGCTCTGAGAATATGAAAATTGAAATCAAATTGTCCTTGCCTTTAAGGATCTTCTAATTCTATCAGAGGAAAACTAAAGAAACACTTTAAGACATTGAAATGTACTTTTGGGGAACAACAACTGGGAGTATCAGGAAGAGGAGGAAGGAGATGGCTGTTTAACTGAACTTTAAAAAAGAGCTCCTAAGAGTTGGAGAGTGAGGACAATGTAACCATGAGAAAATAAAGTACCATGATATATCAAATTTTTAAACATGGAAGTTATCTAAAACATTTTTCCTGATTATAGCAAGTGAGCTAAAAACTTTAAATGTGGGAGTTGGCTTAGCTGAAAAGAAATGGAAAAAAATACCCTATGTCATCTCCATTGTGAATGGAAAGGTTCAAACCCTGACCTCCTTTTCACCCGACTTTATTAAATAATTTCCAGCAGCTGCAGTTAAATCCTGTGCCAGATCCTTGGGGGCTATAGAATAAAACTAGATAATCTAGTTTATCAGAACTGCAATTTTGTAGCCCCAAAGCATTAGTTCTATAAGTTTCTGCCTTCTGTCTGGACAGTTCCTTACTGCCACCAGCAAAGCTTATCCCAAAGTTTGACTGAAAAGAAATATGGGACATATATGATTCCTCAACCTTGTATTAGGATCCAATGTAACAAGCATTTCTATTCAATGAATGAGAACATAGGAATAAAAAGACCAGAATAAAGCTCTTCCCTCATGGAATTTATATTTTCTTCATGGATTACAATATTAGGATTATCAGAATATTCAGCAATACTTAACTTTTTTTTTTCATTTAAGAATCCTTTATTGGAATAACTAATAAGGAAGAAGCAGATCTCATGTAATCTAATAGTTGCTCTTCCATAAATGTCCCAGGCAACAAGCATGTATACATTTCTAAGAACCATGTCCTTCCAAACCCCTCTTTCCAGATCCCCATAAAATTATAAACACTGAAGTTGGTTTCTAAGAATTCAAAGGGCATTTCTGTACCTTCATGGGTGAAACACAGAGTCCTTTGCAGTCTTGACAAGGTCAAGGTCTAATAGTATAATAATGAGAAGACTTAGCATTCTCTTTCCACATATGGACATGCTAACTTGAGCTATTGAGTATTAATAACTAGAGGTTATTATATATCTATTTATTATAATATATATTATATAAATATATATAATTTATATATAATATAATATATGTGTATATTATATTATATATATTATATAACTGGAGATTAATAACTAGGGATTTTCATTGGGAAGTTGTCTTTGAAATGAAACTTGTAGGTGGTTAGGAAATTAAAGAGGCAGATATGACAAAGGGATGTATTAAAAACATGGTAGATGGAAGTTGTGAAACTTGGGACAAAGGCAACAAAGTGGCTTAATTTTTGGAATAGCAAATGGGATAATTTGGTAGTTATCTTTGGAAAAATCATCTGGTACCAAACTGTAAGGAGGAAACTGAGATATTTGCATTTTATTCTGGTGGGAAAAGGGAGACAAAGTAACATAATCAAATGTGCACACACACATACACACACACACACACACACACCTCAAAAAATGTTTCATCCTTTCTTAAACAGCTTGATTTCTGGTTTGCCTAATCACTGAAGGCTTGGTCTTTGTCAATATGGATGCTAGTTTATTAATTCTTCTCTTTGCTTCCAATAGTGGGCCAGGAAAAAAATGATCCAGTTGGCTGTTGACCGAGAATATGAAACCAGCTCCACTGGAGAAGACAGTGCCCCTGAGTGCCAGAGGACCTGCCTCCACAATCCTCAAATTCACAACAATATCAATGGCAACATCTACATTGCTCAGAATGGGTCAGTGGTGAGGACCCGCCGGGCTTGTCTCACCAATAATTTGAAAGTCCCTTCCCCTATCAAGATGGGGAAGCATTTTAAGAAGCTTGACAAGTTAGCAGTGACACATGAGGAAAGTGTCCCACTGAACACATTATCTAAGGGGGCATTTTCCAGTGAGAAACTGAACACTAGACCACCTCTTGTTTCCTTTGCTCCTGGCCCAATGGGGGCAGACAGTTCTGCAGGAAAACTTGGGGGTGGAAGGATCAAAAGCACAGCAGAACAGGAGTCCAGGATTGACAGTCAAGACATGAAGGGGGTCTTCGAATTCTCAAGTGATCACACACAGTCAGATGAGGAGGAGCTCTGGATGGGTCCCTGGAATAACCTCCACATACCAATGACAAAACTGTGACCAATTTTTAGATTTTATTTTTATTTTTACTTGAGTTTGTAATAAACAAGACTTTTTATTGTCACCAAGAAAACAACACGTTGGGATTTGTACTGTACACAGGAGTTGTACCTTTGGAAAAACTGCTTTAAACAAGAAGGAAGGATTTGCATTTGGATTTGTATCAACTGTTCTTCCCAGCAATTCTTTTTGAAAGGCACTCAATTCACTAAAAAAAGGGGGGGGGGAAACAAAGAGTGAAAGAAATACATCATGAAACATTCAGCAGTTTTATTTGATATTGATTTGTTGTTTTAATAAACAAAAAATAACATACTAAGTGATCACCTACATTTTGTTGGCTTTCCATGAAATATGCTATATGTCTAACACCTTGCTGCATTTTTAGCATAGGTACCACCCAAAAGAGAAGGGAAAATTTATATTGGATGATTTATATTGGTAACCAGTTTATATAACTGATGTCTATAAAGCTTGAATTTTTTTATGAAAGTTGAACTTGTAGATTTTATGATGATGATAACAGACGGGGAATCTTCGGTAATCTATTCTGAATGTTTATTGAGAAATGCCTCTATTTTCCTTCTTCCCTTTGTAGTTGTCTCCAACATTGTCATCCTCCCCAAACTCCCTAAACATTATGCTAGATAGCACACTCTTCTTAGCATCACCATCTACATTTTACCAAGACTTTATTTTTTTTTCTGCTCCTCATAAACAAAGTAATGGGTGATTTAGAGTGGAACAGCAAAAATAGGAAATCAACCTTGGGTATCACATAAATCTAAAATATTCCAACATGCATACTGTTAGGTGAAGGATCAAATAGGCAACAGCAATCTTAAGTTAACAGTTCCAAAATTAATACACAATATGGACAAATAAATATGGATGAATAAATCATGAACAAACAACACAATAAAATCATTTAAACAAAATGGTCCAGAAATACAGTAACTCTGCTTGTACCTCAATTCTCTGCCCTTTATCTGTTTATGTACAGTTCATTCTAGTAGTTACACAACTATACTAAAACAAAGTACAGAAGCAGAAAAGTTGCCTTCCATAGCAAAGAACATATACTTTGTTCAGAGTATTTCCCCATTAAACCAAGCTCATAAATTGAAACCCAAAAACAATCTCTCATTACAGAAACATAATTTATCTTCTTTATTCTACACTAATCTCTGTAATAAAATTTAAGGTTTTTCTGTAACAAAAGAGAAATCTAGAGACTGATGAATATTATTTCCTTTGACTGATTATGATTCTTTTTTGTAAAAGCATAGAGATAAACATTACATCCCTCCACTCCCAATTTTGCACAGTACTGAGAAAGTGCTATCAGATTGTAAAGGGTTTTCTAACCAAACACCTTTAGGGAACTTTAATGGTACTTGTTGCTAGTCCCCTGATGTAAAAAGATCAACACAAATTCGTTGAAAATTATAAAGACACGTCTAGGTGGAGCAATTCAAATCAGGGTCTGTGTTAGGGTAAAGAAATGATCCCTATCTACATAAAAATAAGAAAGTCATAGCAGACTGTCCTACACACTAAAAATAGTTGACCTCACCATCCACTCCCCCCCTCCAATTCCTAATCAGAGTGTTGTTATGGTTTTTGTCATTTGTTCTCAAGGAAGACCAAAATCTTTATGCTGGAGTCAAGTTAGAGTGTGTCTGGCTGTGGCTGATAGGAGCAATATGAGCTCAGGATGCTCTACCACAAATAAGGCACAAATAGTCCATAGGAAAATTTGGGATGGAAACTCCTCTCCAGAGTGTTGTAAAATTCAGGAGAACAGGCTAAAGAACCTCTGTAAATTATTCATTATAGTTGAGTTGTAAAACTCTCAGACCATGGGTTTTTGAAGAGACTATGTCTGTTAGCCAATCTCCAGAATTAGCCAATAAGATAATAAGACAGGGAATGAGAAGAAGCCTAGAATTATCTGACCCCCAATTTTGCAGAATCTTGGCTTTAGGCAATTGTAAGAAAATAAATAGGAGTTTGCGAATTTCAAACCAAAGCTAATATTAATTGTCATTTGTACTTAATAAAATAAAGTATGTCATGAGAGTATTACATGACCAAAAAAAAAATGAATTGGTCACATAGAGTGAATGAGAGTTGATTAAAGGGCAGAGTGAGCCATTGATTTTTAGCAATTTTAAGCAATCTTGAGGAAAGCCACCAATATTTTGGGTGGACCCTTTGATTAGATTTATTAGAGGATATAGTCAAGGACTGAAGAGAATGAGCTGTGATCTGCAGTGGTGACAGGAATTCTCTTATTGATAAAATTAAATTCAATCCAACAAACACATTTAAACAACTCCAATGTTGTGGGCATTGTCAATGCAAAGAAAAAAAAAATTACAAACAGTACCAGTTTCCAAGGAGCTTACGTTCACTCTCACTGAACGGGCAATGATGGCAAATGAAATAATTTCCATGTCTCTCCTAATTTTTGTGTGCTTCTACATAAATACATGATTATGATAATCATATTTTCTAAATTATTCAATAGTTTAAACCAAAATCAGGACACGTGACCAAACAATGGGCATTCATTATGCAAAGCCTCATTAAAACTATATTTTTTTCTAAAAATTGAACATAGATTGGAAAAAAATAAGATGGATATAAAGGCACTATATATGTGAAAGCAAAAAAATTACCCCAAAATTTCAGAAAGAACATATTAGTGTCTACAAGGTCTACAAGGACCTGTAAAATGTTCTACAGGTTTCAAAAAAAATGAGATTTCTAGAAAAAAAAAGGGGAAGAATTATTTTTCATTTCATTCACAGAATTTTTTTTCCTTTGGACCATCAGGATTTTCATAACTAAGTTATTCATTCTTTCAATTCAATTCAATTCAATTCTCGAAGCATTTTTTAACTGCTACTATAAAACAGGCACCATACTGAGCACTTGGGAGCAAGAAAGAAGATCTTAAATGAAGTAGTTTATTCCCACTGTTTATGCCCATTATCGCTGATGCCATTATACATGTTTGAGTCAAAAAAAAAGGAGAAAATAAACTCTGAAGATTGGCTAATGAAAAATTTTGTTATTCCCCACGTTCCTGATTTCCTCCACTTTAACTTCATAAACTTTGTTTAAATTCTTATTCTGCCTACTATGTGCACTTTACTATCCTTATTAAAGAAGGCACATAGTGATCCTCCTGTGTTTGCTCTCAGGATAGAAACCACCTATTAGTGTCTGTAATTTAACCCATCAGTAAAATTTGGACCATGATTTAAAGACATTGCTTTCCAATCACCATTGATTTCTGTTCACAAAACATTTCTGATAAGAGGGAAATGTTTTTTTTTTTTTTTAATTTCCCTGTTTTCCACTGAATCCATGAGTTTCTCTGTTTTTTTATAATACTTTCTAATTTATCTGAATCTTTATGAAAACAGATCTTTATTTTACAGATTGCTCTTTGTCATGTCTATCTACTTGAAAATAATGGTAAGTTGCCCAGCTCCTGTATGGAAGATAGGATCATTGTCTAAACTTGGGGAAAATGTCCAAATGTTCACCACTTTTCCAATTCTTTTATCTAAACACCTATTTGTCCTTAACTATTATGTTACTGTATGGAGAATGAGAATTAGGAAAAAAATGAAATGCACTGTTATTAATGATACAATGTAATTTCAACAATAAATTTACATTAATTTGAAAATAATTTCTCAGTACTCATTCAAACGAGGATATGTTTACATCTCAATTATGTCTTGCTCTTATTATATAATGGCCAAGATTTATAAGTACAAATTTTAATATTATTAGGAGAGAAAGGCATTGCAAGGTAGATGAGGGTGAGCTGATAGTAAGAACTCATATTTATAAAGTGCTTAGAATTAATTTTTTTCAACAACATTGGGAAAAATAGGGGGAGAGGTAGGTAAAAGAAGAGAGGTAACCATTCTTCAAGTAAATTAAATTATGTTAATAGTCCATAGAGAAAAAAAAATACCCAATTTTGTTTGGGTGCCTGGTTTCTTTGCTAGAGAGAATGATCATTGGACTTGAAGTAATAAAATTTAAAATGGTTAATAAAAAGCCTGAAACTCAAAAGAAAGAAATACCTAGCTTCTCTCAATGAATTTAAATCCACAGAAATGAATTAGCTGCACCCCAAGGTACTGGGAGAATTAACAGTTGTAAATGCTGATCCACATCATTGATCTTTGAAAGATCGGAGCACAGGAAAAATAAACAGACAGGAAAAAGGCAACTGATGTCCCAATTTTCAAAATAAATGGAAGATAACAAATAAATTATAGGTTGAGAATCTTGACCAATTCTTAGTCAAACTGTTTGAAATATTATTAAAGTGAACACTATAAAAGGATCATTTAATAGAGATAAATGTGAAGTCTTATAAGCAGGTTCCAAAATTCCATTTCTTAAGTCCAAAATGTACTGGACTAGCTACACAAGTATTCATGTGAAAAGAATCTGAAGTTCTGGAGTAGACTAAAATATAAATCTATTAATTCACTGATGTCAGCTATACTCCTTAAGGGAAAAAAAAGGAATAAATCACTGTGGGTGTGCCCTGAAGCCATTAGTCCTTGGGAGAAAGGGAGCCAATCCTTACCCATGATAGTCCAGAGAGGAATGACATTTGAAAGAATGAAAATACCAATTGGAATCCCAAAGAAAGAAGGAAGGAAGACCATACCACCTATTGGCCCAGGATCTTGGGAATATGATTTGGAAGATTGGGTTCTTTGAGTCCTTTGAGGCTCCTTCAGGCAAATTTGAAGGAGTAAATTATATATATATATATATATATATATTTCAATTTCTGTTCATACAATTTATGTATACTATATTAACAAACTTTATTTTAAGCTTTAGTACTGAAGCTGGCAGCTTAACCTCATCTGAGGTTAATTATATGCTGTGTTCTATAAAAATGAGGATAATAATTGTACCTACTTCAAAGGTTCAATTTCAGGGTTAATTGAATTAGCATGTAAAAAGAACTTTGAAAAATTTAAAGCTATATATAAATGTTATTATTATGATTATTTATGATACTTACAAATTTATGTCACCATTTTTAAAAAATGAGTGAAATGTAAGCATTGATATTGAATTTACATTTAGCCTCCACTAAAGCTTAATTAATGAGCTGATGGATGTTTGGCCCAAAAACAAAAGGGAGGAAGACAGAAAAGCAGGTATTGTTGAATAAATGGGACAAATTACACCTATGAAACATGTTGTCCATAGAGATAAACAATTCTGCAGTCACCTTAGATAAAGCCCATGCACAATGTGGATTTAGCTATTCTCTCTAGGTAGCCATCAGTGGTAAATAATCAAGCCAATGATAAGATAATATTGAAATTGGCTGCTTGGAGAACTCTACCTCTGTTAGCATTCATCCCTAGGTAATTGGGTGCCTGGGAAATTTGAGGGGAAATTATTGCCATGACAAAAAAGAAAAGTTTGAAGGAGGTCTGATTCAGTGGAGAAAATGAATTCTATTTTGAACACACTGAGTTTGAAGACTGTGTCCATCAAGCAGTTAGTGTTATAAAAGATGTTTAGGAGGGAATTTTGAATAGATGTATTTATAGATCAGTGTCATCTGCATGGAAACAAAAACAGACCCATCAGAGACCAAGGGAGAGAATAGAAAAGGAAAAGAATAAGAGGTCCAGGGTCATACATATTTAATACATGTTTATTGATTTGGTTCATTGATTTATAAGACCTTGAGGAACATATTTGTTTATGAAGTAGGATATAGCAAATGAGATGGCAAAAGATATTTAACAAGACCACCTAGAAAGGTAAAAGGAAAACAAAAAGTCAAGGGAAAAGAAATCAATTAATCGATAAGTACGGCTACAGCATCCACTCCCTAAGTGCCTGGCTAGAATTTCTGAATCAGAGACTTGCTGAATTGAAAGGCTATATATAAATAAGAACATACTATACAACTTACTTTGCAGTTTTAATTGAGATTTTGTTTGAAGACTTCCAGGAAGGAGAACCTACCCCACACCCAATAACATAGTATATTCTGTATTTGGGTAGCACTATTGTTTTTAAAGTTTGATCCTGATACAAAGGTAAAATTTGTCTTGTTACAGTATTGAGAAAGTACTCAATAAGTACTGTGCTAAGTGCTAACAATATAAAGAAAAGCATAAAGAGCATCTGTCATCAAAGAGCTTACATTCTGATGGAATGGGGGCAAGAAATAAACAATTAGCTATCTACTAGTTACAAAGTAAATGAAAAAATAGCCTTAGAGGAGAAGCCATAAGAAATTTGGGGGACAGAAAGAAGCTTCTTAATAATACAAACAACTAGCATTTATATTATATTTAAGGATCATAAAGCCCTTTGCAATCATATCTTATTTTTTCCTCACAACTCTGAAAGATAGGTGCTACTATTATCCCTATTTTACAGATAAGGAAACTGAGGCAACAAAAGAGTATATGACTTGCTCAGGGTTCCATAGCTAGTGTCTGAGTCGTGATATGAATTTAGGTCTTCCTGATTCCACATCCAGCATTTTATCCACTTGGCAAACCTACTGTCTACTTTTACAGAAGGCAGCATGGGAGCTATCAAGAAAGAAGGCAAGGAAAATAAAAAGCTCATTCCAGGCACTGGGATATAGCTAAAGGCAGAGATATAGAAGGCAGAATGGGATGTTCATTGAACAGCAATAGTGTAACTGAGTCAGAGAGGAGTAAAGTGTAAGAAAACTGGAAAGATCAAAAGAAGCTGGAGCTTTGTAAGGAGCTTTAAATGTCAATCAAAATGTGATCCTAGAGATAATAGGGAACTGTTAGACTTATTAAGTAGAAAGTGGTCAGACATCTATTCATTTCTCCTAATTCTATTCTTTGCAACAAAACAGAAAAAAAATAAACTAATTTCTCTTCTACATTAAGAGCCACTTAAGTATTTGAAGACTGCTTTCATATATGTCTCCTCCTGTTCCTTTTCTTCTGCAGACCAAACATTTCTATTTCTTTCTTTTTTTAATTAAAGCTTTTTATTTGCAAAACATATGCATGGGTAATTTTTCAACACTGACTCTCACAAAGCTTTCTGTAACAAATTTTTCCCTCCTATCCCTCACCCCCTCACCTAGATGGCAGGAAGTCTGATACAAAGCATTTCTATTTCTACCAAATAATCCTCAATGGACTTGAACTTGAAGCCCTTCCTTGTTTTGATAACTCCTTTTTGAATGTTCTCCAGTTATCAATATACTTGCCAAAAGCTAGCAACCAGAACTTTAGGGCAATTCAGAAGTGAACACCCCATTATTGAGGGTCCCCAGTATGAGGGAACAATCAAAAGTATGTAAAGTTACATAAAGTTTAAGTAGGATGAGGACTAAGAAAAGGTTATTGGATTTGGTAATTAAAATATAGTTAAAAGTTAAAATAGTACATTTTAAAAATTTAGAAATAGTAAGTTAAAAATATTCAAAAAAATAGTAAGTTTAAGAAAGTAAAAAAGTAAAAATAATTAAAACATCACTGATATCAGAAAAGAATGGATTCAGAGAAAGTTGAAGATTTACATCAGCTAATGCAAAGTGATTGTTAAGCAGAAACAGGAGAGCAATATATTCAATAATTACAGTCATTGAATCTAATGGAATACAGCTTTGAAAAGATTAAGAACTATGATCTTTGAACATTCACAAGTACAAAAGATTTAGAATAATATTGCTTGCCCCTTCTTGCCCAAGAATGATGTATAGAATGGGGATAGAGAATGTTGTGGACATTTTTAGATACAGGTAATATGTACATTTGATTTGTTTGCTTATTTGACAAAAGGCAGAACTTTTATCTTGAGGGAAGCACTAGATGAAGTATGGTAATTATGCAAAGAAAAGGGATTCAATGAAACGTGGGGGAAAAAAAACAGATGATAATACAAGTCAAGTCAGAAGTGGATATAGACAAGCATAAGATGTAGATTTGGAAGGTTATATCTTCATATTTATGCTCTGTTATTCACCAGAGGTGAATCCCTTCTCTTCTCTTAGCCTCCGTTGCCTCATCTACAAAATAAGAGGTTGGAATAAATAATCTTCCAAGTCTTCTAACTCTAAAAATGCTAAGAACCCACCCGATTTGTCACCTAAGCAGAGGAGGAACACTAGAATGGAGCAAGATCTTAAGCCCATGTCATATGATGATTGGTTGAAGGAACTAGTGATGTTGGCTTGGAGAAGGGAAAACTAAGACTGGGAATGAAGAAGGAAGGAGAAATCATGATATTTTATTTATTGAACTGGAGTATTTCCATTGGGGAAACCCAGAAGACAGAACTAAGAGCAATGGGGGGAGTTTTAAAATAAGTAAATTCTCTATTCATAAAAAGGCCAGCTTATAAAGAGCTTTCAATGGCATCAGCATTTCTATTTGGACATAGAGGAAATATGCCATATTCTTCTATAAATCTTCCACAAAAGATCAATCCAACAGGTTGAAGGCTTTCTTTAATAGATATTTATAATTTAGGGATAATAATGAAAATCTTCTCAATGATTTTGTTGTTCAGTGATTTCTTTGGCCATTTCATGTTCAGACATTTTCAGTTTCTGATTCTTTGTGATCCCATTTGGGGTTTTCTTGGCAAAGTGGTTTGCCATTTCCTTCTCTAGCTCATTTCATAGCTGAGGAAACTGAAGCAAACAAAATGATGTTCCTTGTCCAGGGTCACGCAGCTCATCAGTATAAGAGGCCAGATTTAGAACTTTCCAGATATGGAACAGGATGCTCCAAGCTGTACTGAATTCCCTCTCTTTGCACATATTCTGACTTTTGTTGTAGCAATGACGAAGCCTTCAAGCAAAAAAAGTCAGATCACCTTTTGTCAGTTATATAATATTAAAGGTTCTTATGAGTTATGGATTGTACTAGATGACCATTGAGGTTCTTCCTAATTCTCCAGTTTTGTGATTTTATTACCAAAGGCCTCACCTTTAGGATTGGGTTAAAAAACCATTCATTTTCAATGAATATGTCAGCAGGAGAAAGCACCATAAAGCTATCCCTGGCTCTGTTTCAAATAATAGCTATGTTGATCTTGGCTAAATCATTTTTATCACTCTGGCTCAGTTTTTCCATCCTTAATATGAAGATACCAGTGTTGACCTCAGTGAATTTAGGTTCAGAGATCTGGGGGACACCATGACATCGAAGAGCCTTGATATAAAAGCAAAAAAGTATTCCATTAAAGTAGGGACTTCTAACCCATTTTTCCGATTAAAACATCCCTTTGTAAATCCAATGAAGGAGTCTTTCTTATAATAATGTTTTTAATTACACAAAATTAAATATAGAGTATTATAAAGGAAACTAATTATATTGGAATACAGTTACCAAAATATTTTTAAAACAGGTTCATGGACTTCAAGTTTTAAACCCTTGCATTGAAAACAATAGAAAATATAAGTGAGAGGGAGCTAATAGCTTCTCACAACAGGAAGAAGCCCAACAAATCTCTTTGCACAGCAGGCCAAATGTATGGAGAGCTCCAGCATCATTGGTTTGATCTGGATAGATGACTCCATGAGGTAGTTTAAAGCAGAACTTTTTGTATGTTTATTTTGTTTGGTTTGGTTTGGTGAAATTGAGTTATTTTTCAGGGCACCAGCTCAGTAAATGGATCATTTATAATAGGTATCACCTGATGATTCCATATACCTGAATGCTATTCAATTAATAAGGAACAAATAAGAGGGTTTTGGTGGCTCAGTGCAGGGAGAGGTGACTACATGTCAGAAACTCAGACAGTCTTTTTCTTAAATTTAGAAATAAATTCTTCAGCAGATCCCCTGTCAGCTCTAGGAGATACTTACCATAAGGATGATATGATGCAAAACAGATACTCAAGCACTTTGAAAGCACATCTGTAATTTCCAAGGGCTCCCTTGCCTCTGTCTTATACCATAAGTAGTTTCCTCTAAAATTCAGATCAAGCACCCACTTCTCTAGGAAAGCTAGCCTGATACTACTCCCAATACTCTATCACTTTTTTGTTTATATTTTATATTCACTTTTCAGTATTGATTCCCATCTAAGAGTCTAAGTTTATTGAGGGTAGGTGCTAATTTGTTTTTGTCTTTAGGTCTTCAGTGCTAGTATACTATCTGGCATAGGATAGACTTTAGCAAATGCTTGTTAAATATTGTTGAAATCTAATGAATTATTAAATTGTCAAATCTGTAATTTTATTTATTTTTAACATTTTTAAAAAATTTTTTTCCCTACCACCCCATCTTCACCCACTGACAAGGCAAAAGATTATTTCTGTGTTTATGATGCCAACTGATTGATGTGTACGGTCCCCACAGCAGTTTCTTTAGGGCCAAGCTTCTCTGACACACAATTCTTAGTTGAGACACATTTAACTCTTCTTGCTAGCGTTCTATACATACTTTAAAATATTAGATCATGTGACCCAGTCTGCCCAATGCAATTAGAGATCTATTCCCCAAACTGCTTGTTATCTGATTCCCTATCATCCATCCCTATATTTTTTCAGAAAGATCAAAAGAGGACTTCCTCTTTTTCAAAAATAACTATACCCATGTTATCATTATTCCTTCTCCTTTTTGTTTGAGATTAGTCAAGGGACTGATATCATTTGGCTGTCACAATAATTCTCCAACCAGGCACTGAAAGGTACCATCCCCATTTTACATATAAGGGAACAGTTTGAGAAAACTTAAATGACTTGGCCCATGTTCCACAGCTACGAAGTGTCTGAGACAGGATTTGTTCCCAGTTCCCAGGATTTGTACCCCAAGGTCAACACATCAAGTAGCCTACTATTATCCATAAAGTGTTCAATAATTTTGAGGAAGGACTGTCCTCTGTGGAATACTTCTAAAAGAACAAGAAAACATCAATAGCTGCTGATTACTTCCAGGTTCAAATATAAACAAGTCTGTCTGCATTTAGAGCTTCACGACCTGGACTCTTTCTACCTTTTCAGGGTTCTTATATTTTACAATTCTCCATGGGCTCCCAGCCACCACTGCTTATCGTTCTTACATAGGGCAGTCCATCTTTCATCATTAACATTGGCAATCTCCTTTCCCTAAAGTTCTCTCCCTCTCCTCTTCCTCTCTTCTGAAATATTTATAGCAGCTTTCTTGGTGATGGTAAAGAACTGGAAATTGCAAGGATGCCCATCAACTTAGGAATGGTTGAATAAGCTGTGGTATAGGATCATGATGAAATAATTCCATGCTATAAGAAATGATGAGCTTGATGAGCTTAGAAAAGTATGAAAAGACTTGCATGAAATAATGAAAAGTGAAATGAGCAGAACCAAGAGACTTCTTAAACACTTCCCACTTGTGAACCCTTTTTACCCAAGAAATTTGTACATGATCCTGAGTATATAGATATATAAAATAGGCATACAAATCAAACATTTACTCATAATAAATCATAAGTCTGTGACTCCTCCATTCAGTTACATGAATCTATATGGGATCACAAACCACAGTTTAAGAAGTTGGGATATACAGTAACAACAATATTGTTTTAAGAATAACTTTAAGTGACTACCTCATTTTATTATAAATAACCAAATTAACTACAAAGAACCTATGAAGAAAGATGTTATCTGCATCCAGAGTAAGGACTGATAAATAAAAGTATGTATAGAATGATTTTACACTTAAATACAAATTTGTTTCTAATGGTAGTTATCCCTAGGGTGTGATTGGGGTGGAAAAAATGTACATGATGACTTTATATTTTTAAAAGGAACAGCAAGTTGCACATAGTAGATTCATAGTTTCATATGCAATTATCTTTTTTTGTTATACTATGTTATGAAAATGCTTCTTTTATTCTATAAATTAAAAAAAATAAAAAAGAATGCCTAGTTTCCTTGAAGATTGAGCTCAAAGAGCACCTTCTGTCAGAAGCCTTTGCCAAGCCCTCAAGTTACTTTCCATCTACAGTATCCTGTATGCATTTTCTCTATTCATAATTGCTCATATGCTGTCTCTACCATTAGAATGTGAGTTTCTTGAGGGCAAGGTCTATGTTTTTGCCTTTCTTTGTATTCCCAGTGCTGACCCAGCACTTGGGACAAAGTAAATGCTTCATTATCTGTGTTCATTGATTCTAGGATGAGGAGATATAAATACTTGGGTTGCAGTTTTTAATGGATGCATGGTGTATGAATGTGGAAGAAATCACAGATCCTCTGATTCATTGAAGAAAATTCTTTTTGCCTCACTTATGCAGAGACTTACATTAAAACCAATCTAACTCCTCATCCAGGTGGGGCTTTTGGACACTAGGTAATTTCTCTGGATTTGAAACAGGGATGTTGGCTGAATATGACATGCACATACATGTCTGCATCCTCCTGGGATGTTGGGGCATCTGTTCTTAAAGTACAAACATTGATTCAAAAGGGAAAAATGACTTGACCTCATAATGACTAATTAGATGGTTAAAGTTTAAGGATTATGGTCTGAGCTTAATTACTTGGTTGTTTAAGCTCAATTATGCCTAATACATTATCATTATATACGCTCATATTTCAATTAAGGTAGACACCATAAATGCCTTAGTCAATGAAAAAATAATTACTTCCCAAACCTCTTTGATCATTTCTCTCTGAAATGGCAACTGAAAGGGCAAACCAGGTAAATCCTAATCCTACTGGTGTATGTCTTTTACCCTTGATTAAAAGGAGATGGTTGCAATTGCAGAGCTGTTCAGATTCCCTTAACTCTTCAGTTACTGTATCTTCCCTTTGGTGTGTAAGGGTGAGTGTCTATTGATTGCTCCCCATCCCATTTACTTTGTGAAGTAAGAACTTTTCTTGACTGAGTCCATTAATTAGAGCTAGATTTAAATAAGGCCTGAATATCTCCTTAAATCAGAGGATTGCAACAGGAAGTCTATCCTAATTGGGTGATGGACTTGACCAGTCTCTGAAGAACTCACATAAAAGCAGGAGTTACTACAGGAGAAGAAAGAGATGTTGAGTTCTGTCAATGAAAAGGAGTGGAGATATCTAGAACAGAGCTGGAAAACATAAAGAGGCTGGATGCAATAAGCAAGAGAAGAAAGGACTGAACTTTAGCAGAGAAGAGAGAAATCACAGAAGGTTGGATGGCCTACAGGCCAAGAAGACTCAGATTGAGTATGCCATTTCTACCCATCTCCTCAAAACTACATGAAGTTCCAAAAAGAGAATTAACTTTCCCAGTTTTTTTTTCCTAACTGCCTATTTATCAATAAGTACCATAATGTACTTTGCTTTTCCCTTACCCAATTGTCTCTTGTAAGTGGCATTTTGCCTCAATTACAAAGAAGGCAGAAAAAAAAACAAGGGCTAAAGGTAAAATGTAAATTAAGGCATAGGATCAAATCCTTGACCCACTCAGTGCCTCCTAACCAGAGATGTATAAATGTGTGTGTGTGTGTATGTGTTTTAAAGATCTTGCTAGTTGTAGTTCAATGTAATGACTTCTTTTTGTAATCCTATGTATTTCACTTTACACATTTACATTATTCTGAGAATTAGTCTATAAGATTCCCCAGACTGCCAAAAAAAATCTATGACATAAAAAATATTAAAAACTCCCAGTCTAAATATTAAGAATTTTCCTAACTGGGGAGTGTGTGATTATACTCCCAACTGTTTATTTAATATAAAATCCCCAATACAACTGAGAAAGGGATTACATGAACCCAAAGAGCCATTATGTTGCCTCAGGAAAAAATGAACAAATTATTATGATAGGATGTTACACATGCAAGAATTCATCTTTAGGCTGAAACTGAAGCCCCCAGCCATTGAAGTTCCACAAGATCTGTGTAGAAGAGAATATTATTATTAAAAGACAGGGAAAAGAAACAGAATGGTTGGAGAAATAAGGAGCAGATGGGACGACTCAAGATTTAAGTCCTGACTTAGATCTGTATGCTGACTTCAAACCTCTCAGGACCCCAGTCACTGTTCTAAAATTGGAAGGTTCAGAACTGACAGTCTCCCTTGGTAGAGAGAATTGTCACTTTCAGAGTTCCCCACATTGATCAAAGTACAGATCTCTTCTCCCAAAAATGTTCCATAAATCCAAATATGTATATCTCAATTCACTTCTCCAAAGAGGTACTACTTGCAAGACTATTTTTTTTTTGTTTCTTTAGCACAGTGCCTAGCTCATAGTAGGAGCTTAATGAATGTTGATTGATTGATTGAATTAAGACAATCTGTTGCCTATAGTGATCTTTCTTTCTTCACTAATGGTCATCTCTATTTAAGTTTGACCCTCCTGGGGTACAAACTACCTTCTCTGATACAAATTTGCCAATGCCTAGTTTTGCCTTATGTCCAAAGAACTCTATAGGACAGTAATTTAAAGCATGTTGACATCACATATTCCTTCAGTAGTTTATAAATGATTATATTAAGCAGGTAGAAACAAATGGGAGAAAAAGCAGGAACTTAGCATCCTAAAATAGAATGGCCTGCCTAGTTCAGGTCCTGGGGGTTGTGACCTAGCATCTCTTTCTTCCACTATAGGTTTCTCCCTCTGAGAACTTTTAGTTCCAGGTTCTTCCTCTCTCTCCCACCAATCCAATTGAATAACATTTTCCTTAAAATGAATTTGAGGGTAAGTTTTGATCTTTTGTTCAATGCCCACCTCTTACTTCTGCATCTTAGAATCCTGAACTTCTTTCAATGTTAGCTCTTAAGGGAGGTCTTTCCTGATCTTTCCTTTCCCATCATCTCTTTGCATATTTGCATTTATTTGTATGTGGGCTTAAATTAGATCATAGGCTGAGTCAAAAGAAAGGCCATTTTGCCAAAGTGCTTCTTTTTACAGGAAAAGAAACTGTGACTTGGAAAGATATTAAATACCAGAGACAAGATTTGAATCCAGGTTTCTGCCTCCAAAACTACTGCTATTTCCACTGGGCTATGTTACCTCTTTATTATGGATTCCCTCATAAAATGTAAATGTTTAAAGTAATAGTATTTTATCTTTCCAATTACATGTAAATATAGTTTTCAACATTCATTTTTGTAAGATTTGGAGTCCATTTTTTTTCCCTCCCTCCCTCTCTTACCTCCCTGTTCCTCAAGGCAACAAGCAAGCTGACATAGGTTAAACGTGCAATCATTTTAAACATAAAACTTTCTTGTCAACATAAATTTCTTGAGAACAGAAACTATTCTATTTTCATCCTTGCAAAGTACTTGGACCTTAGTAGAGGACAATACATGACTGTTGATTGACTCACTGAAAAAACTAGTAATAATTAATATTTATGCAATACTTAAAGGTTTACAAACCACCCTATGTATGCCAACTTCTTTGATCTTCCCAAGCACCCAGGAAATTAAGTGTTATTATGATTGACATTTTGTAAATGAGGAAACTGAGGCTGAGAGCTTCATTGACTTTCCCTGCATTTCATGGCTTTTAAGTCTAAGATAGTATTTGGATTTAGGTCTTCCTGACTCCAAGTTCAGTGTTCTATCTTAGGTGGCCTTTTACAGCAGCCACAAAAAAATTATATTTTCAAGTATAATTTAAAATTTTAATGTACTTTAAAAATAATATTAATGTGTTTTTTCATCTTATGACTTCAACTTTTTTTAGAAAAGCAGTATTCTCATTTAATTTCCACTTGTGTTAATTTCGGTATTAACTAAGACCTGGCCCATTGTCCCTTCTGAAAACATTTTACTCTTTAAGAAAGAAAATTGAGGGCAAAGTCTGGAGAAGGATTCATAGTGTCCCAAAAAATAGCAAGTATACCCCTCCCAGCTGTGTCAGAGAGAAAGCCATGAAATCTGGGAAGATTTGTATGAATTAGTACAAAATTGAGAAAGCAGAATTAAACAGGATCACATACACATCCAAAAAACCCAAGATACAGAATGATCACAATAATTTAAACAAAAGCAGGTCTAGGATGAATGCAGATAAACTCAAAGTGCAATAACTAATCTGGATTCTGGATAAATTACCTCTCCTGAAGCAATATAGAGTCCAAAAGTGGTGGAAATGGGGGGCGGAGCCAAGATGGTGAACAGCAGACATCTTTCTCTGTGAACTCCTGGGACCTTCCCTCAGACCCACACAAAGTGAGCCTTCGAACTGATTTTTGAGTGAGGGCTCCGCCAAACATTTGGACTACAATGCACTTCTATCAAAAATCTACCTTGAAAGAACTCCAGAGAAGGTTAGCCTCAGGGGAAATAGGCCTCTGGTCACAATCAGACTCCAGCCGGGGCAAGTCAGGGCTGCGATAGAGGGGCGGATTTTAGGCACCCAGAAAGCCCCTGGGAGACGCCTGGGCCACTTTGCTCTGCTTGCAGGCAGGTGCTTTGGCATATCTGCCTTTGGTAAAGGGTGGATTGAGAGCAGCTGAAAACGTGGTCCTAGTGCGAATCTAGCTCAACCAGCCTCAGACCGGAAGTCACCTCGGCAAACTGCCCCAGGGCAAATACAAATTGTTGCAGTTTTCTCTGCTTTTGACCAATATCCCAACTTTAAATCATGAGCAAGAAGCAGAAGAGAGCTCTCACCATAGAAAGCTTTTACGGAGAAAAAATAGAACAGTCCCCAGATCCTGACATTATGAAAACAATCCCAGATGAAGCCACAAAGGCAGACTTAAGTTGGTCTCCCTTTCAGAAGGCTTACCTGGATGATTGCATTAAGAATCTCAAAAGAGAGCTAGAAGAAGAATGGGGAAATAAATTGAGAGCAGGGCAACAGAAATATCAAAAACTGGAAAATAGGACTGGTGAATTGGAAAAAGAAAACAGTTCACTAAAAACAAAATTGGTGAATTGGAAAAAATCACCAATTCACTGGAAAATAAAAATGGTGAACTGAAAAACAAAATTGGTGAATTGGAAAAAGACAACAATTCACTGA
>JAJPUD010000375.1:372213-419252 GCA_023553655.1 Myrmecobius fasciatus | reverse complement strand
TTCTGATAAAGGTCTCATCTCTAAAATATATAGAGAATTGTCTCATATTTATAAAAATTCAAGCCATTCTCCAATCAATAAATGGTCAAAGGATATGAACAGACAATTTTCAGAGGATGAAATTAAAACTATTTATAGTCATATGAAAAGGTGCTCCAAATCACTATTGATCAGAGAAATGCAAATCAAGACAACCCTGAGGTACCACTTCACACCTGTCAGATTGGCCAAAATGACAGGAAAAGTTAATGATGAATGTTGGAGGGGATGTGGGAGGGCTGGGACACTGATGCATTGTTGATGGAACTGTGAACGGATACAGCCATTCTGGAGAACAATTTGGAGCTATGCTCAAAAAGTTATCAAACTGTGCATACCCTTTGACCCAGCAGCATTTCTATTGGGCTTATATCCCAAAGAAATCATAAAGGAAGGAAAAGGCCCCACATGTGCAAGAATGTTTGTGGCAGCCCTTTTTGTAGTGGCTAGAAACTGGAAATTGAATAGATGCCCTTCAGTTGGAGAATGGCTGAATAAATTATGGTATATGAATATTATGGAATATTATTGTTCTGTAAGAAATGACCAGCAAGATGATTTCAGAGAGGCCTGGAAAGACTTACATGAAATGATGCTGAGTGAAATGAGCAGAACCAGGAGATCATTATACACGGCAACAACAGTACTATATGACGATCAATTCTGATGGACATGGCTCTCTTCAACAATGAAATGTTTCAAACCACCTCCAATTGTTCACTGAAGAAAGCCATATACACCCAGAGAGAGGGATGTGAAATGTGGACCACAACATAACATTCCCATACTCCTTGATTGATGTTTGCTTACATTGTGTTTCCTTTATCTGATATATCGTTTCTGTAGATAAGATTTTTCTTGCACAACAATGATAAGTTTGGAAATATGTATACATATATTCGATTTGCCAATATTTTAACATAATTAACATGTAGTGGATATCCTTCCATCTAGGGGAGGGGTGGGGAGTTGGGGGGAAAATTTGTAACGGAAAGCTATGTAAGGGTTATTGTTGAAGAATTACACACACATATGTTATGCAAATAAAATTTAAAAAAAAATAATAAAAAAAATAAAAAAAAGTGGTGGAAATGAATGGACTCGGAGGCCCTGGGTTCTAAATCTGTTTCTATAGCTTTCTGAGAAAGTTTAGGCCCCCTATTTCCCCATTCTGCACAAAAGGAGGGAGTTTGATTAGATGACCTTTAACATCCCTT
The DNA here is from genome assembly GCA_023553655.1 of Myrmecobius fasciatus. Lineage (NCBI taxonomy): Eukaryota > Metazoa > Chordata > Mammalia > Dasyuromorphia > Myrmecobiidae > Myrmecobius > Myrmecobius fasciatus. The sequence continues at coordinate 417,996 of JAJPUD010000375.1, read as the reverse complement.
CCAGCTCTGAAACTCTGATCCTGTACCTCACCTCTTTTGGAGTATATTTAATTTTTTATGGGACTCAGACTCTTCCTCTGTAAATTGAATGGATTGGACTAGAAATGTTCCAGGGTCTTTTGCAGCTTAGCAAGCAGTCCCAGGAACTTGGATGGAAATTTAAAAAAAAACAAACTTAGTTCTTTACTAAAAATAATTGGTTTTCTTTGTAAACTGTTGTAAATCATTTTAAAAAGCATGAAAAAAGGGGAAACCTAGATTTTATCAGACTGACTGCTCAAGGAACCCATGTTTTTCCTCCAGATCAACCCAATCAAAGGTTAAGAACCGTGATCTACTCCAGTTCTTTCATATATAAATGATCTGGTCAAGTGGTTTGACCAGAAATGCACAGTAGCATTGCAGGTTTTGAAACCAGATTCTCTGATTCTAGGAGCCAATGGCCTTTCCATTTCAACAATTAATCTCTGTTCTTCTTTTATTGGGGGAAATGATCATTTACAAGGGGTGGGGATGGCACTATCTGGGATGAGATTGAGGAATAAATCTCCCAGATCTTCTTGGTGGAGACCACAAGACAGAGGAGGGAGAAATTTCTCAAAGTAACTCCTTGGGCTTCTGTTGTAGAATTACATACTTAACCAAAAATACTAGAACACAACTCTAAATGAAGTCAACAGCAAGCTTGTGATTAATATTTACTATGTGCCCGTCCCTGAACCAGGTTAATGATACAAAGAAAAATCAAAACTGGTCTTTGACATAATGGAATTAAAAATCCAAGGGAAGTGGGAGTGAGGGCAGAGGGAGCTAGTATGCAAGCAATTATTCTATGAGAGAGAAAGAAAGGGACAGAGACCCAGAGAATAAACTGGAGATGATCACAAAAAGGAGCTAAGGAAGCATTCAGAGGAATCATGGATAGTGAAACAGAAAGTTAATTTTTCCTGAATGTTTTCAATATTGGCTAAAATGTTTATTTTTCTTCTTTGTATTGATCACAGATCCAGAACTCCCTACCTTTGCTTTGTTTTACTTTGTCTCTGAATAAAATGTATGGCACAGAGCTTGTCTATAATTTCATGCATTGTAAATTAACTCTAGTCAACAAGAGGCACTAATGGGGGCCTCAGGGATCACTGCTTTTGGTCTACATTTATTTAATTTCTTTATTAAAGATCTGGAAAGGAGAAGAAAATGGGCTTTAATGAAATTTCCTAACATTACTCTTTTGGAAGGTACTGAGAGTCTCAGAAGAGACCAAAAATATACAAACAGAGAGAGGAAATTAAAATTAAAAACAAATGAACACTTAAGACAGGAAACTTTTTGTTAATCAATCCTGGGAGGTAAAAAATGGTATAAATTAACACACAATCACTTCACAGCAGTGAAATTTTCTAAGTCAGAATCTCAGAGTTGAAAGGGATCTCATTCAGCTCAAGGCATATAAATCACCAATCATCTCTGCAACTTGTTCCTCAAAGTAGTCATTATCCTCTATCTGAAGCCCACCAATGACAGGGAACTCACTACTTCTCAAGGCAGTTCATTCTATTTTGTGGGAACACTGAGGAAAATTTTTTATTGAATCATGTGTAGTTTTGCTCCTTTTTAATGTCTGCCTTCTGATGCCAAACTGAATCAAGTCAGTTAACATCCATTAAGTAAACTGTGCATCAGACACTGTCCTAAGCGCTGGGGATCAAAAAAATGATCATGTTTTCAAAGTGTATATATATATATATATATATATCGCTAAGGCAATTGGGGTTAAGTGACTTGCCCAGAGTCACACAGCTAGGACGTGTTAAGTGTCTGAGACCAGATTTGAACTCAGATCCTCCTGAATTCAGGGCTGGTGCTCTATCCACTGTTCCACCTAGCTGCCCCCAAAGTATATATATTCTTAATGGAGAAAATAAATGAAAATAATATAGAGAGACATATAGGCACAGATAATTTGAAAGGAGAAGCACTAGCAGCTCAGAGGGTAGGGAAGGAAGGAAGAAAAACCTTCTCCAGAAAATTTGAGCTGAGTCTTGAAGAAAGCTATGGAATCTAAAAGTTGGAGATTTGGAGGAAGAGTGTTCTAGAAATAAAAAAACAGCCAGTATTAAGGAAGGGAGAAAGAAGGTACAATATCATGTTCCAAGAGCATGTAGGTCAGTGTAGCTGGGTCATGTTATAGTTATATCTTTTGAAAGATCACAAGAGGGGAATTATAATGTGATCCCAATATATGTATATTTAATAATTTATTCTATGTGTGTGTTATTCTACTATTATTTATTTTGTAAAACATGCAAAAATAATTTTAACATGAGTTGAAGATTTGCTCTAGAGTAAGTAAGAAGTGATTGGAGTTCATTGAATGAGGGAATGGCTATGATCAAGGATGATCATTTTGGTCACAATGTGGGGAAGAAGTACTTGAGGAAGAATGACCAATTAGAAGATGATTGGACCCACACCTAACACCGCACACCAAGATAAGATCTAAATGGATTCATGATCTAGATATAAAGAGTGATATTATAACCAAATTAGAGGAACACAGAATAGTTTACCTCTCAGACCTGTGGAGATGGAATAAATTTATGTCCAAAGAAGATCTGGAACTCTTAATGGAACACCAGATAGATAATTGTGATTATATTAAGTTAGAAAGTTTCTGTACAAACAAAACTAATGCAGACAAGATTAGGAGGGAAGCATCAAATTGGGAAATCATCTTTACATTTAAGGGTTCTGATAAGGGTCTCATCTCTAAGATATATAGAGAATTGTCTCATATTTATAAGAATTCAAGCCATTCTCCAATTGATAAATGGTCAAAGGATATGAACAGACAATTTTCAGATGATGAAATTAAAACTATTTATAATCATATGAAAAGGTGCTCCAAATCACTATTGATCAGAGAAATGCAAATTAAGACACCTCTGAAGTACCACTACCCACCTGTCAGATTGGCTAAAATGACAGGAAAAGATAAAGATGAATGTTGGAGGGGATGTGGGAAGACTGGGACACTGATGCACTGTTGGTGGAGCTGTGAACGGATCCAACCATTCTGGAAAGCAATTTGGAGCTATGCTCAAAAAGATATCAAACTATGCATACCCTTTGACCCAGCAGTGTTTCTATTGGGCCTATATCCCAAAGAAATCATAAAAGAAGGAAAGGACCCCACATGGGCAAGAATGTTTGTGGCAGCTCTTTTTGTGGTAGCTAGAAACTGGAAACTGAAAGGATGCTCATCAATTGGAGAGTGGCTGAATAAATTATGGTATATGAATGTTATGGAATATTATTGCTCTGTGAGAAACGACCAACAGGATGATTTCAGAGAGGCCTGGAGAGACTTGCATGAACTGATGCTGAGTGAAATGAGCAGAACCAGGAGATCATTATACACAGCAACAACAATACTATATGACGATCAATTCTGATGGACATCATGGCTCTCTTCAACAATGAAATGTTTCAAACCACTTCCAATTGTTCAGTGAAGAAAGCCATATACACCCAGAGAGAGGGATGTGAAATGTGGACCACAACATAACATTTTCATGTTTTCTATTGAGGTTTGCTTGCATTGTATTTCCTTTATCGGATTATTCTTTCTTGTAGATACGATTTCTCCTGCACAAAAAATGATGTGTGGCAATAACTATACATATATTCGATTTCTTAGGTATTCTAACATAATTATCATGTAGTGGATATCCTGCCATCTAGGGGAGGGATGGGGAGTAGGGGGGGAAAATTTGTAACAGAAAGCTTTGTAAGGGTTAATGTTTAGTAACTACCCATACATATGTTTTGCAAATAAAAAGTATTAATAAAATAAAAAAAATTTTTAAAAAAGAAAAAAAAAAGAAGATGACAATAATTCAGGCAAGTGACATGGAGGACCCGCACTAGGATGGTAGTGAGGTAGGTAGGTAGAGAAGATATATGAGAGCAGGCTGTGGATACAGAAATGGCAAGATCTGGTAAATAATTGACTATGGGGAGAAGAGGGAGAAAGAGAAGGTGAAAAAGACATCCAGGCTGTCACTTTGGATGACTAGAAGAATTTGATGGTGCTGCCCTTAGGAATAAGAGGGATGCGCTTGGGCAGAAAGTAAATGTAATGTGATATGTTGATACAGATCAAAAAGTATTCATGTTTGCTTATACTGTGCATGTTACTCTTGCCTATGAACAGGTCCATGTCCCAATCTTTAGGTCCATCTTTAGAGGCAACTTCCACAGCTCTGAAATGATATGGAGTCAGGTATGAGAATTGTGGGAAATTTTCTTTGTACAGTTGCTCAGGGTACATAGTTCATGCATGATGGGTTACAATTGACCTGAGGAGTATAGTTACTAGAAGTCAGAATGGGGAAGGGTTACAATGGGAGAGTGGTGATAGACAAAGCGATAAGTGTTTAATTTTTTTTTATTTTATTTTATTCCATGCCAGGCACTGTGCTAAGTGCTAGGGATAGAAATATAAATAAAAAGAAAAATATAAGGAAAAAGTCACTGACCTTAAGGACCTTACCTTCTACTGGGGAAGACAGCAAACAAAATGGAGCAAAAAAGAGGTGGGACATAGAAGTTATATTCATGCAGTAGCATGGTATTGATGTCTTGAAAATCACCAATGCACTAAGAGCAATTCACTTGGGGATAGAGTTGAATTTTAAGGTAAAGTTAAAAGTCAAGAAATAGACTGGAAAAATTAAAAACCAATAAAAAAGAATCTAATCATTAAAAAGCTATTATGGCAACAGGCAAAATCCACAGACAAACTTAAAAGAAAAGGATATAAAAGCATCTATATGTTTTTTTTCCCAAAAAGTGGGAATTGACTACAGATCAAAGAAATTCAAAAAGGAAAAACTTGAAAAGGATTTTAAAAAATCAAATCAGAAGGACAGAGAAAAGTATGGGGAAAGAAATGAGAATAATGCAAGAAAATCCTAAAAAGATAATAAAGAGATTGGGGAAAGAAGCACCAAAAATACTAAAGATTTTTACATTTTAAAAAAAACAGAATTGACCAAATTGTAAAAGAGGCATAAAAATTGGCTAAAGAGAACTTTTTTTAAAAGAAAAAATTGGGGGTGAGGGGGAGCAGCTAGGTGCTGCAGTGGATAGAGCACCAGCCCTGAAGTCAGGAGGACCTGAGTTCAAATTTGACCTCAGACACTTAACACTTCCTAGCTGTGTGACCCTGGGCAAGTCACTTAACCCCAATTGCCTCAGCAAAAAAAAGTTAAAAGAACAATTAGGAAAAAGAAGTACCAAGATTCATTGAAGAAGAGAGCATCATAAATGCTAGAAAATTGAGTAGAAGGCAAAGGTAAGATGGCCAAGTGAAGGCAGGGATTCAACTGAGATCTCCACCAAACCCTACCTTTCAATAATGATTCTAAACACATTCTAGAGTGGAAGAATCCACAAAAATACAGAGTGAAACAATTTTCTAGCCCAGGAGAAATTAGGGGATTAGCAGGAAAAGTCTGTTGCACTGGAGTTAAAGTGGAGCACAGTAACACAGACCCTGGACCCCAGCAAAACAGGAACAAGTCTTGGGAGTCATTTAATCAGCAGTAGCTGCTTCTGGAGCTCTCAGTCCACTGATGGTAAGGGAATCAAACAACTGATCCAAAGAAGATTACAGGGTTCTTTGCTAACACTGAGGCAAGACTGTTATTTTATTCATATACAGTAGTAGTCCCAAGGCAAATAGAAGCACTAGCACACCAGAGTTTGCAGCCACAGTGGACCAGAAACCCTCATCATAATTCTGAGGCAGAAATGAGTGCTTGTGGACACTCACAAACCAGAGCACAGGCCAGTAGAGAAATAAACACTTCTTTGATCATACCACCTTGGAAAGACTAAAGGCCTGCAGGTCCCTAGAAGTATCTCTGAAAACAACTATAAAAACTCCTAAAACTTGGGACAGTGCATGCTTCCCCCTAGAAGCAGAACTCTGTATTAAGAAAGAGTTAAAAGTCAAGTAATAGACTGGGAAATGAGCAAACAACATAAAAATATTCTGACCATAAAAAAGTTACAATGGTTCATGGAAAATCAAAACACAGTAGAAGATAAATTCTAATTCAAATTTGCTACATCCAAAGACTCCAAAAATGGGTTTTAGGCCATGAAAGAGCTCAAAAAGAATTTCAAAAGCCAAGCAAAAGAAGTAGAGGGAAAATTGGGGGAATATAAGAATGATGCAAGAAAATCATGAAAAATGAGTCAACAGTCTAGTAAAGGACACACACACACACACAATGCTGAAGAAAATAGCATCTTAAAAACAGATTGGGCCAAATGGTAACAGAGGTACAAAAAGCCAGTGAATGCCTTCAAATTAAAGAATGGGCTAAATGGAAAAGGAGGTACAAAATCTCACCGAAAAAATAATTCCTTAAAAAGTAGAATTGAACAAATGGAGGCTGATTTCTTTATGAGAAATCAAGAAACAATAAAACAAAACCAAAAGAACAAGAAAAATTAGAAGACAATGTGAAATATTTCATTGAAAAAATGCCCAACATGGTATACCCTCATCAGAGAGGGTGCTGTGCTTTATAAGCAAAGCAGTATTGAATTAGTTAAGAAGAAATTTGAGATGCACAAAGTTAGAGAAACATCTCAAATGTTCATAGGAACATTTTTGTGTTTGACTTGTGGCAGAGCATTCCAAGCTCATATTGATCTGATCAGCCACAGCCAGACCCACTGTAACTCCACTCTGGCACAATGATGTCATTTTGGTCCTCTTCAAGACAAAGGACAGCAATCAACCCACCAAAATGCTAGCAAGGAGATTACAGCAGTATATGGCAAACATCTTATACCATGACCAGGTGGAATTTATAACAGAAATGCAGCCTTGATTCAATATTAGGAAAAGCATAATTGACCATGTCAATAACAAAATCAACATAAATCACATAATCATCTCAAAAGATGCAGAAGAAGCTTTTGAGAGAATAAAAACACAGAAAAAATAGGGCTAACTGGAGCTTTCCTTAAAATGATAAGTTGTGATGTTAGCAGGCTTTATTTATCATGAGCTAGAAGGCTTCCCAATAAAATCAGGTGTAAAACAAAAATGCCCACTGTCACCACCATTATTTAATATTGTACTAAAATGCTAACTATAGGAAATAGAAAAGAAAAGGAAATTAAAGGAATTAGAATAAGTTACGAGGAAACAAAGTTATCACTCTTTGCAGAGGGTAAAATAATATACTTAGAGAATCAGCTAAAAATTAGTTGAAATAATTAACATAAAATGAAATACAAATCATTAGCATTTCTATATATTACTAGCAAAACCCAACAGCAAGTAATAGAAAAAGAAATTCCATTTAAAATAATTGCAGATAATTGGCAGTAACCTACCTGCCAATAAAAATGGCAACTATGGGAATAAAATTATAAAACATTTTAATATAAATATGAAAAAATATTAATTGCTCATGGAGAGGGCACACCATATAATAAAAATTATAATAATTCTATCTAAATTTTTGGAATAATTTTTAGAAATTCTACCTAAATTAATGAATCTATTCAATGCTATACCAGTCAAACTCCTGAAAAATTATTTTATAGTGATAAAAAATAAAATTTATCTGGAAGAATGAAGTTCAGCTATGCCCAAAGGGCTGTTAAATTGTGCATACTCTTTAATCCAGCAATGTCTCTACTGAGCCTGTATCCCAAAGAGATTATAAAAAGGGGCAAGAGACCCACATGTGCAAAAATGTTTGTAGAGCCCTTTTTGTAGTGACAAGAAATTGGAAACTGAGTGGATGCCCATAAATTGGAGAATGGCTGAATAAGATTTGGGATATGAATGTTATGGAATATTATTGTTTTACAAGAAACAATCAGCAGGATGATTTCAGAGAGGCCTGGAGAGACTTGCATGAACTGATTCTAAGTGAAGTGAGAGAAACCAGGAGATCATTATACACGGCAACAACAAGATTATACGATAATCAATTCTGATGGATGTGGCTCTTTTCAACAATGAAGTGATTCAGGGCAATTCCAATAGACTTGGGATGAACAGAGCCATCTGCACCCAGAGAGAGGACTGTGGGGACTGCTTATGGATCACAACATAGTATTTTCTCTTTTTTGTTGTTGTTTGTTTACATTTTGTTTTCTTTCTCTTTTTCTTTTTGATCTGATTTTTTCTTGTGCTGTATGACAATTGTGGAAACGTATAGAGGAATTGCACATATTTAACATATATTGGATTGCTAACTTTCAGAGAGAGGGTGGGGGGAAAGAAGGGAGAAATGTTTGGAACACAAGGTTTTGCAAAGATGAAAGTTGAAAACTGCATATATATATACACACACACATATATATAGCTGTTATTTAAATTTTTAAAATGTTTTTACATGTAATTGGAAAAATGTATTTAATAAAAATTTACAAATGTCTGTCACAGCATGGTCAATGAATAATATGTAGTCTATATCTCCTCTCCCTAAAGAGATAGAGCCAAGGGAAAGCCTCTAGCCCTACTTTCCACTTGTGCACAATTCTAATCAGTAGAAAGGATTTTCTAAGCCTGTGTTTTCCTTTTTGTAATTTCCAGTCAATATTCTTAATTGTGCTCTTTGATGCTAAGCAAAGCAAATCTATTAAAAGTGACAATTTTCCAACTATAACAGGAGAGTTACTCTGTCTTCTTTGAGTTTTCTCTAGACCAAACAGTTATTAATGTTATCAATCTGCATCATTGTTCTCTCCTTTATGTCAATGCCTGTCCTCGATAGTGGAGGCCAGAAGAAGATTAAAAACCCCAGATGTGTTCTGACCAGGGCAGAAAACAACAGAATGAACCTTTCTTTACTCCTTAATGCTACAGCTCTCTTTTTCCCATCAGTTTTTATTTCAGTAAAGAACTACCAGTGGTTAAGTCAACAGGACCATGCTTTATTGTTTTGCCAATACCTAAGTAGTAAAACACTTTCTTTATTACGCTTGTTCCAAGTCCTGGATACTTTCAGTGGAATATTGAAAGTAGTAGATAAATAATGAATTGGACTAACTTCCAGAACCACAGAATTTCAGAAGCAGAAGGGATATGATCTCTTCCAACCTGTTACCTGATCAAAAATCTCTTCTATGAAGTCCCTGAAAAATATTCATCCAGCCCTTATTGGAGATCTGAGGGGATGAGAAATCTAAAACTTGGTGAAGAAACTCCTACACTCTCAGCTAACTTATTGAGAAGGAAGATTTGTCTTCACATCAAAACTAAATACTTTTCTTTGTAGCTTCCACCCAGCATTCTCAGATCTGCAGAAAAATTTTAATCCTTCCACATGAATGTAAATGATGAAACTTAAATATTCATTAAACAACAAAGATTCTCTTCATGACATCTTCTGGAATAATTTGATGGACAAATCAGTTGCTTCTGGTATCTGAAACATGGGGAATAGGAAGTCATCCTATAGAGGATTACAATAATATAGTAAATAGCTTTATAAACGGAAAGACCAAAAACATCAACTGAAACTGCATAAAGAATAATTAAAATGACCAATCTTGATCCTGGAAAAGAATTAAGAAAATATGCCTTCCAACACTATGTATAATCTATGAAGGGTATAACACCTTCCAAAATCTGTAAATGAAGTTCAGCTATGCCCAAAGGGCTGTTAAATTGTGCATACTCTTTAATCCAGCAATGTCTCTACTGAACCTGTATATAAGGAGAGAGAGATGGGTGGACAGGCAAGCAAAGGGTCAGCAAGAAGACAAGATTGGCGAAGATTAAGTAATAGCAGGGCAAGTTAAGTAGTCAAATTAAAGCAAAGGGTTGGCAGGGATGGGAAAGATATGTGTGTGTATATCTGCATATATAAATGCGTATATATATTCTTTCTTAACTATAGTTAAGAAGTGGGGGAGGACTGAAAGGAAAGAAAAGAATAAGGTAGAGAAAATGAAGAGGAGAACTCAAAGATCAATTTGAGAGGAAGTTAAGAAAAGATGGACACTCATGAATATAATTTCTTCTATTAATATATATATATATATATACATACATATATATGTACATAAATATGCTTTTTGACCTGACATTTGTTATTATGTATTTTGAATCCTCCCTCATGTTCTGCTGGGCACATGACAATGTTCTCTTTTGTTTCATTTTATTTTGTATTCCTTTTTTGTTTTTTCTTATTCTGTTTCTTTAAATAAAAGAAACTTGAAAAAAAAAAGGAAAAAAGGAAATAAGCCTCTATTCCTTCTTTATAGAGGTGGGCATCTTTGGGTGCAGATTAGTGAGATGGGTGCATGCATTGTGAGACAAAGTAATGTGTTGGTTTTGCTGATTTGATTTTTTTTCCTCTTATTTTTTATTCTTTAGTATAAGAGACAGCTTGATGGGTAGCTGGCATGGAAATGACATGTTCAGAAATGAAGCTAATATTTTTCAAAATAAAACATTTCAATACAAATGTACTTTTAAAAAATAATCACGATGGTATAAACTTATAGAAATATGAGGATGAAGTCAACCAGCAACCAAATCTGTAAGGAGAGCAGGTAGAATATAGCTGAATATCAGATTCTAATTTACTGGGGACATAAAAAGTTCTCTCCTCATGCTCATAAAGAATATACATACAGTGGCAGTTAAGAACATTATTCCAAGCATCAAATGGTTCAAAGTCCCCCAGGGAACAGGTTTTTCTTTTTCTTTTTTTTTTACTCCTCTCAAAAAGGTAAGAAAAAAGTATTAGTATAGCTAGATTTTCCTACTGAGACTTGTTACTACAAAGCAGAAAAGCACAAGCAGGCCTTGCGTTCTTGGACTTGGACTTGGACTTGGGACTTTAGTGTATGCTTAAATGTATGCCTTTGAGGCACATTGAGGACATGTGCCAAAAATAAGGGAGACCAAGTTTGGGGTAAACAGAGTCACCATCTCCTATCTCAGCATCAACTTTAAAATCCTGAATCATACAAAAATTGCTTTTTGGAAGCAGAACAAGCTTCCAATCAGCCACTGAGAAAGCCTGGTTCATGTGTTTTTTTTTCTTTTTCCTGAGGCTCAATGAGCAGTTCCTCCAAACTCTCTTCTGAGTCTTCTAATTAAAACCCTAAGTCCATCAATAACTTTGTGCCTTTCAAAAGGATCAGTGCCAGAGTTCTATTTTTTTCCCCTTTAGCTCAAAGTCCTTAACAAGTTAATGATTTTGTGTCTGCTACTTGAATCAGCACTATTTACAGGAAAAAGCTACTCTATGCTGAGGTCTAAGAGAGCCTAGCTCTGAATCAACACCTCAGATCCTCACTGTAATAGCCAATAGCAGGTCAATTTAGCAATGCCTTAAATGCTTTTATACCAAAAATGTAGGATCACTTTAATGGTCATCTCCAGACTTCAACTTGTATATATACCTGTTTCAATGAGGAACTGGACTAGATCACAGCACAATGCCTGGCAAAAAGTAGGCTCTTAATGAATGTTTTTTGATTGATTGATTCCAATAGAAAAAGTTGTGGATCCACTGCCAAATGTTTTCCTAAATCACTGATCAAACAGATTTGTAGAAGATTTTGAATACCTGGTGAAAAAATGGTCTTTTTCCTGGATGTACAAGGAATTGTACATCCATTCAACTTCCAAAGGAAGGAACGTGATCTGGTCAGAACCTAACCATTTATTCACCCCTTCCCCTTGCTTAAGCATGGTACCATTATTCTTTATGAAGGAGGTATAAACAGACAAAAGTTGCAAAATGTATGTACCCAATTAGACTTTTCAGAAAGCCTGAGATTTTATACCCATTCAAAGCCTTGCCAGGGGAAAGGGGGAAGGTCTTTATTCCTATACCTCTGGACCTCCTGTCAATACTCTCATAGCTGTGATTAGTATCTCCACTTCTCCATGCCTTTTCATCCTGTGCATTTCCTGTCTCTGTCTTATGTTACAGAGAAGATCTTCCTAACATTCTAGGGCCCTTTCTCTGGTTGCATTTATGTTTGGTGAAATAAATTGTGCAGAATAAAGGTACTGGAAAAAATGGGATATATGAATTGGCTGGATTTTATGGTGCTAGAATAAATAGTTAATATGAGGAATTCAGAAAATAATAGGAAGATATATGAATTAAAAATGAAATGAGCATTAAGGAGAACCAGAATTACTAGCAAAATCAGCGGTACAGATCCACACCCTATGTCACTGATTTATTTTAGTTGGCAATTGGTCCAGAGATACAGGGATATGGACTAAACCTCACTTTTCCCACCCCCCAAAAAGTGGTAGAACAATATACATGAGAACATTCATGTAAAAATAAGAATGCTCAAAGGCAACCCAAGTCAGTCATTGAACTGATCATTCTTATTCCAAAGGAAAGGACGATGAAATATAATTCTGTGATAGGAGGATAGGAAGGCTGGGAATATAATGCTGCCCATGGGAATCATATGTGGCCATTCAGGTGTGGGACTTCTGTCACTGTTTCTTTTATGCAAATATATTCATAATGTTTGGGAGGAGGGGAAGGAAGAAGTAAAGCACAGGAATATAGGACTATAGATTCTTGCTGTGTGGTACAGTGGATAGAATATTGGGTCTGCAGATGGGAACATTCCTCTTCCTGAGCTCAATTCTAACCTCAGACACTTACTAGTTCTGTGACCGTGTTTGCCTCAGTTTCCCAGTTGTAAAAAGAACTGGAGAAAAAATGGCAAATGATTTCAGCAAGATGACCCCAAATGAAATCATGAAGTGTCAGACATGATTGAAAATGACTGAACAACTAATAAGACTAGTCACTTAGTTGATAAATATTTATTATGTTTCCTATGTGCCAGGGACTCTATTAAGTGCTAGTACTACCAAAAAAAAAAACATCAAAAGAAGTCTCTGCCCTCAAAGAGCTAGCAATATAATGGGGGAAGGAGAACAAGTAAACATTCTATATACAGAAAAATAGGTAATCATTAAAAGAAGGAAGGCTCTAAAATAAAAATACTGAAAAATGTTTCCTGTACAAGATGTGATTTTAGTTGAGACTTGAATGCATTAAAGTCGTAAAAAAGAGATGAGAAGAGAGAGCATTTCAGCTATGGGGAGAGCCAAACAATAATGCCCAGAGCTAGAGTTTAAAGAATAGCAAGGAGGCAAATTTGAAGAGTAAACCATGAAGAGTAAGGGGTAAGAAGACTGGAAAGGATGAGGGGAAAAGGTTATAAAGGGCTTTCAATGCCCACAAGATAATCCTGAAGACAATAGGGAGCCACTGAAAGTTACTGAGTGAGACGTGACATGACTGGACTTCCACTTAGCAAAATCACTTTAATGACTAAATGATGGTTAAATTGGAGTATAGAGCGATTTAAGGCAGACAGATCCACTGCAAGCTATTGCAGAAAGCTAAGTATGAGTTAATAAGGGATTATAATAATAAGAGGGGACTTTCAAAGCCAACTGGTCCAATCTCTTTGTTTTATAAATGAGGAACTTGAGACCATAACCTCTCTGCCTGTAAGGTCACACATATAGGAAGTAGTAAAAGTGAGACCAAAACCCAGGTCTGCTGCCTTCCTGTTTCCAAATTGAGTCCTCTTTCTAGTGTCCTATGTGTCCCAGAGTACGATGGTGTAAACAACAAAAGGCATCAGTGAAATTTTCTCAAAAAAGAACAAAGTTCAGTACTTAAGCTTCTCATCTTCCATCTCTTATTCCTTATACCTACAAAAGCTTGTTTAAATAGCTGAGTTTAGAGTGGCTTTATTACACATGACAACTTTTCATCTTTTTCCTTTCACTTCATTTTGTATTAATGCTGGCATTTACTATAATGCGTTAATGACTCGAACAGTGATGTTCTGATATTTTGAAATGACGCCTACCAACTGACCAGTACTGCTTTCTTGTCTGACATCATAGAGTCAGTCATTGTTTTAGCATCTATGCCTTGTGAAGTCTTCCAGACTTAAATCAGACATCTTAAAACATAAATTAATGATACAATAGAATGATAATATTCAATTTTTAAATGTCTACTATGTTCCTGGCACTGTACTAGGCAATGGGAAAACAAAAAGAGACAAAAACAGTCTTTACTTTCAAGAAATTCACAGTCTAATGGGGAGAGAATATGCAAATAAATACATGCAAAGAAGCAATATACAGTTATCCCTTCTACATTGTCAGGGCCGGGGGTGTGACACTCCTGTGACTCAGAAAATCTGCATAAAATTTTTGGCCCTCCCTTTGTACCAGAGCAGAAGTCTGAACTTTTTTTTTTTCTTTTTCTTGTATGAGATGTTTTTATAGCATCTCATTGTAAATTTTGGATTGATATTGTGAAATACTATGCTTATATTTTATGCATTTCTGAGTCTCTAAACTTTTTTCTATGTCATCTGTGAATCTTCACTTTTTGTTTACAGCTTCTGCAAAACTGTCCCCAAATTCCCATTTAATTTCTTATGCCAACCCATAATATATTGAAACCAGCATGGGGGAAAACACAGTGTGGAAGGACTAACTCTACAGAATAAATAAGAAAGAAGCGACAGAGAGAAGGCACTAGAATGAGGAGCATTGGGAAAGACTTGCTGTAGGTGATGGGAATTTAGTTGGGACTTCAAAAGTTAGGAAAGCCAAAAAATGGAAATGATGGGGGTGAACCAGAGACAATTCCTGGAGCTGAGAAACAGCATGTCTTCATGGGCAACAATAAGGAAATTGATCCCACTGGTTCTAACTGTACATGCTGGGGAGTAAGGTGTAAAGACTGGAAAGGTAGGAGGAGCTAGGTAACAAACTGAAGATTTTGTATCTGATCCCTGAGTTAATAGGGAGTCATGGAAATTTATCAAGGTGAGGGGGTTGCTGTCAGACTTGTGCTTCAGGAAAATCACTGTGGTGGATGAATATAACATGAATTGGAGTGGGAGCAGACAGGGAGGTAATGAGGGCTAGCTCTAGACAGGTGACAGTGGCAGAGAAGGGACCTTATGTCATACAGCAGAAATTGACAGGCCTTGGCAATAGTATGGATGTGTGGAGTGAGAAAGAGTCAGGAGCTGAGGAGGGCTGTAAGCCTGAGAGACTAAGAGTGTGGTCCTCTAGAATAATAGGAAAGGTAAGAAGGGATGGACTTAAAGGAAAAGATGAATTCTACTTTGGAAATATTAAGTTTTTCTGCTGTACAGCCACTTTAAGATGTCTGAAAGGCATCTGAAAGGAGATATGAAAATGGAGGTCAGCTAAGAGGCTGGGGAAGTTTAGGTAGATTTGAGATTCATCAGCACAGAGATGATAATTAATCCTATTGTGGGGGGCTGAAGGTATGACACAAGATTATGAAGTGAAACACCTCGGAGGAAGAAGAGGAGAGGACCCAGAATAGAACCCTACTGTTAGAAAGCAGAATGTAAGTGACAAGTCAACAAAGATGCTGAAGAGGAGTGGTTAGACAAGTAAGTGGAGAACCAGGGGTGAACCAGGGGTCATGGAAATCTAGAGAGAGAGAAGGGTAAAGGGTAGAAGAGATGTGCCAAAGAATGAGGTCTTTACACCTTGCTCCCCAGCATGTACAGTTAGAACCAGTGGGATCAATTTCCTTATCGTTGCACATGAAAATACACCATTTCTCAGCTCCAGGAATTGTCTCTGGTTCACCCCCATAATTTCCATTTTTTGGCTTTCCTTGAATTTAACAACTGAAAAATCATGGGTAACTTTGGAGAGAACAATGGAATGATAAGGTCAGAAGACAGATTATAATGGTTAAGAAGATGGATTGAAAAGAGAGAAAGAGCAAGAACCTTTTGTTGACAATCTATTTTAAAAGAGTTTTGCTATGAAGGGCAGAAGAGATAGAGATCAAGAGTTAGTGGGGATGGAAGGAACAAGTGAGCACAGGGAAGACATGGACTAGATTGTAGGCAGTAGAGAATGAGTCAGTAAAGAAAAAATTGAAAATAAGTGATATAGTATGGATGACAGAGGAGGCAAGAGAAACAGGATAAAATAACCTTGGTAAAGTGCAAAGTCATCTGATTATGGCAGATAGAGATGGAGGAGAGAGCAATAGAAGGCACATGAGTGATATGACATTGAGAAGAGGGAACTTAAAAAATGGCCACAAATTTTCTGTAAAATATGAGGTCAGTTTCTTAACTGAGAGAGTGAAATGAGGATGAGCCATAGAAAGTATGAGGAGAGATGCAAGAGTTTGGAAGAGCTGCTATGAAAAGTACATGGGATAGTGGATGGATTATGGAGGTATAGAATTACTTAGCAATCGTGCAGACCCAAATGTGGATAAGTAATATAAAATGGAAATGGACCCAATCAAAATGAGTGCTTCATTTTCTTTTCCTTTGTTCAACAATACATATATAGAAGTGAAGGTGATGGATGGTAAGGCTGATTTAAGACTATAACTTGGCAAAATGTAATCAGAGAAATAATAGGGAGCCTAGGGATGTAAGAGAACTCAACAGTATAGAGTTGCCTTGATTCACCAAGGGGTCAAGATGGGAAAAAAGGAGTGAGTGACTTGTGTAGAGAAGATGGCATGGGAGAGAATTGAAGAGTCAAAGGAATGGATTATATTAATGATGTGGTCAAGGGAACTATAGGAATGAAGAGCAGAGGTAAAAAGCAAATAAATTAGTTAAAAAGATTTCACAAATCTTAACTGTAATGATGCATTTATGAGTAATGCCAAGATAAAGGTCATCTTTGTGTGTTTCTGAAGTGGGAGGAAAGTATCACTGGCCAGTGTATTTGAGGTCACATTCAACTCAGGTCTCCCTGTCTCAGGGCCCAGAACTCTATCCACTGAACCACTTACCTGCCTTGTAAGCCATGTGCTCATTGAGGGAAAAAGGGAAGTGACCTGAAAGTCTGTAAATAATAGCAACCAAGATTCTGATTAATAGATAGGAATAACATGGACTTCAAAGGAAGGAAATGAATCATGGAAGTAGAAAGAGAATCTGGAAGTGACAATATAGAACAAGGATTATTACAATTCTCACCTCGACTAATGAGCCAGGGGAGTGAGTGAAGGTTCATTCAACACTAGGAAAAGTGGCTGGGGAAACTTTCATTAGGGAGCGAGAAATCTCAGGTTCATGGAGGGAGCAAAAGAGGAAACTTTTCCTATGAAGGGAAGTTTGTTATTTATGAAACAGGCATTCCATGGGGCATAGTATAGTAGTATTGGGTTAAAATTTGTGGTGGGAAGGTTAAATGGAACAGAAATTAGGTAGTGGTGTTGGGGAGTGGAGTTTGTATCATGACCTACATGAATTCAGAATCACTGGAATATGAAGGGATATGATTGGGGAAATGTTCATCATTGAGTGGAGGACACCAACTCTTCTTCCCAAAGAAGTTTAGAGTTCTAGATGTTAGAATTATCAATCAAGTGGAAATCAACCTGAAATGTTTAAAGCTGCCAAATTGTAGATATCCTTTGGCCCAGAGAACTATTTGGCTTATGGGTCAAGGTGGGTGGGGCATCTGAAAGTGGGAGAGGAGTAAGTAAACTATTTAATCAGATTCATATTTACATAGTATTTTGAAAAGGAAATTTCAAATTACATGGTAATTTGAAAATATGTTCAAATGCCTGAAATAGCATACACATTAATGTTCTGCCTCTTATAGGAAACTATTCCTGGTTCCCTTAGTCATTAATATTTTTCCTTCCTCCCCAAATTATTGATAAATATTTTTTGTTAATGTATCCTAGGCCCACTAGATGGCACAATGTATAGAGTGTCAGGTCTGGAATCAGAGACATTCATCTTCCTAAATTCAAATCTGGCCTGACTAGCTGTGTAAACAAGTCACTTAATCCTTTTTGCTTAGATTTCCTTTTCTATAAAATAAACTGGAGAAGGAAATGGCTAACCGCTCCAGTATCTTTGCCAAGAAAAGCCCAAGTGGAATGAAGTCATGATGACCAAAAAACAACTGAAAAAAATAATAAATAGCATGTCCTACTGCCCCAGTAGAATGCACTTTCCTTAAGGATAAAGATATTCTTCATTGTATCTATAGCATCTTCAATGCCTTCCACAGCATAAGCCTTGCATGAATGCTTATTGGATTGAAAAAAGTAGAAAAGCTAACAAGGGAACTGAGGCCCGATGTTCTTTCCATAAAGCATACTGTCTTCATCAGGAATATTCCTAATTCACTGATGCAGAATTACTGAAATAAAATGTTTCATTCAGGTAAATCACCCTAAAGTCTCTCTTGTTCATTTGCATCAGCTGGAAGAATATCCTCTGTCCCAAATGATTTTGAAATAGGATGAAAAAATTCAAGGAAGGTTATCCAAGGTTTTCTTTGTGCTTTCCCAACCATTGAAAGGTCTTCTGTAAGCAGAATATGTTGCTCAGGTGTCTTTTCAATCTCTTGGAATTTGTGGCAAGGATATGTGTGAAGTAACTTTTTGGTTTTCCTGCAGGTCAGAATTATTGCAAAATAGAAAGTGCCCCAAGAAGCTCATATAAGCTTAATAGAAACTTGGTTCTTCTCTTCTATGGAAAACAATAATCAAGAGTACTTACAAAGTGTAATTACTGAATTTACTGATCTCTCCCAGGTCAGAGTTTCTCTGTTCCCACAAAAGTTGGTGTCTTTTATCCAGATAATATAGTAATATAATAAGATATTTCAAGTATTTGATGTTTTAAAATTTGAGTGCTCTTCTCTGTGTATGTGTGTGTGTACATGAATGTGTGCATATGCTATAAATGAGACAGGAACATAGGCCTAAAAATGTGTTACTGATTGTATTTAAGTATTCCCCCAAACATCCCACATTTAAAGAAAAACATCTATATCCTAAGTTTCCAGCACTTATTTAAACTTTTCCCATGCAACCACAGCACTATTTTTTAAATTTTTACTTACATGTAAAATTATTTTTGGTAATACATATACATTCATTTTTACATATTTCTTTACAGATCATGTTGGGAGAGAAAAATCATAACAAAAAGGAAAAATCATGAGAAAAAAACCAAACAGGAAAAAAACTGAGCATAGTACATGTTAATTTATATTGAATCTACAGTTTTCTCTCTGGATGTAGATGATGTTTTCTATCCAAAGTTTATTGGGATTGCCTTGCATCACTGAGTTACTGAAAAGAATCAAGTTTGTCATAATTGATTATCACACAATTTTGCTGTTGCTGTGTACAAATGTTTTCCTGGTTCTGTTTGTTTAGCTCAGCATCAGTTCATGTAAATCTTTCCAGTCTTTCTAAAATAAGACTTTTAATCATTTTTATAGAATAACAATATTCCATTACTTTCACATACTATAACTTCTTCAACCATTCCCCATTCTACTCAACTACCATTTTCCAATTTTTTGCCATCATAAAAAGCTTATACAAATATTGCTGCACCTAAGGATTATTTTCCCTCTTTTTTTTATTTTGATTTCCTTGGGATACAGACCAAATGGTGGTACTGCTGGATCAAAGGTATACACAGTTTGACACCACTTTGGGCATTCAGATTGCTCTCCAGAATGGTTGGATTGTTTTGCAACTCTATTAAGCATCCCAGCCTTCCCACATCCCCTCCAACATTTATCATTATCCTTTCCTGTCATTTTAGCCAATCTGAAAGATGTGAGGTGGTACCTCAGAGTTGTTTTAATTTGCATTTCTCTAATCAATAGTGATTTAGAGCATTTTTATATGACTGTAGATAGCTTGAATTTCATCATCTGAAAATTGTCTATTCCTATCCTTTGACTACTTATCAATTGAGGGATGACTTGTATTATTACAAATTTGACTCAATTCTTTATATATTTAGAAATAAGGCCTCTATCAGAAACAATTGGCTGTAAAATTCTTTCTCCAGCTTTCTGCTTCCCTTCTAATCTTGGTTGCATTGATTTTGTTTGTGCAAAAACTATTTAATGTAATCAGAGTTGTTCATTTTGCATTTCATAATGTTCTCTAGTTCTTCTAGTTCCTCCCTTCCCCAAAGGACTGATAAAGTATCACTTGCTCTGTTAATTTGCCTATAGTATCACCTTTTACACCTTAATCATGTACCCATTTTGATATGAGATATAGATCTATGTCAAGTTTCTGACATGTTATTTTTCAGTTTTCCAGCAATTTTTTGTGAAATAGTGAATTCTTATCCCAGAAACTGAAGTTTTGTGGTTTATCAAACACTAGATTACTATAGTCATTGATTATTGTGTCATGTGTATCTAACTTATTCCATTGATACACCACTCTATTTCTTAACCAGGACCATATAGTTTTTTGGGTTTTTTTTTTTTGTTTTTTTTTGTTTTTGTTTTTGCTTTTTTGCTTAGGCAATTGGGGTTAAGTGACTTGCCCAGGGTCACACAGCTAAGGAATGTTAAGTGTCTGAGACCACATTTGAACTCAGGTCTTCCTGACTTCAGGGCTGGTGCTCTATCCACTGCGCCACCTAGCTGCCCCGGGGACCATATAGTTTTGATGACTGCTGCTTTATAATGGAGTTTTAGGTCTGGTATAGCTAAGTCACCATCCTTTACAATTTTTCTTTGATTCCCTTGAAAGTCTTGATCTTTTGTTCTTCCAGATAAATTATTTTTTTCTAGATATATAAAATAATTTTATTATTTTTTAGGTCTATAAAATAATATTTTGGCAGTTTGGTATGGCACTGAACAAATAAATGAATTTAGGTAGAATTGTCATTTTTATTAGCTCAGTTTACCCATGAGCAATTGATATTTTTTCCAATTATTTACTTCTGACTTTGTGTGAAAAGGTTTTTTTTTATCTTTTTATACTTCTCTTGAGTTTTTTATTTGAAGATCAATTTTTTTTTTTTCAATTCTGGTCTTTTAATCAAAATATGAGAAAATCCCCTTTCTCATTGAATATCCATATTTTTCTTTGAAAGATGATGCTGGATTTGGCTGGGTAGTTGATCCTTGGCTGCAGAAAAAACTCCTTTTTCCTTCCAGAATATCATATTCTTGGCCCTTTGATCCTTTACAGTGGAAGCTGCTTGGTAATGGGTAATCTTGAATGAGGCTCCTCAATATTTAAATTGTTTCTTTCTGGCTGTTTGCAGTATTTTCTCCTTGACCTGATAATGCTATAATTTAGCTTCAATATTCTGTTTAAGTTTTTATTTTGGAGTCTCTTTCAGGGAAGTGATTGGTGGATTTTTTCAATGTCTAATTTACTTTCTATTTCTAGGATATCAGGACAATTTTCTTTGATGATTTCTTGAAAGACATTGTGCATTTTTTTTAATTGTGATTATCAGGTAGTTCAATAATTCTTAAAATGTCTCTCTGCTTGATCTGTTTTCCAGATCAGCTGTTTTTCTGATGAAGCCTTTTACATTTTCTTCTATTTTTTTCATTTTTTAATTTTATTTGATTCTTCTCATTGAGTCATTCATATCCAATTATTCAATTATAATTAGTAGTGAATTATTTTCTTCTGTTCATTTTTTCCATTTCCTTTTGCATTGAACTTTTTATGTTTCTCTTGTGTTCTGTGTTTGTAGATCAAATTTTTTTTTCAGTTCTGGTCTTTTCAGTAGAAATAGGTGAAATTCTCCTATATTGTTGAATGACCATCTTCTTCCCTGGAAGATAATGCTCATTCTAGCTGGATACCTTATTCTTGGCTGTAATCCAAGTTCCTTTGCCCTTCGGAATATCTGATTCCAGGCCCTTCAATCCTTCAAAGTAGAAACTGCTAGGTCCTGTGTGATTCTAATTGTGGCTCCCCTATATTTAAATTGTTTCTTTTTGGCTTCTCGTAATATCTTTTCCTTGGTATGATAGTTCTGGAATTTAGCCACAATATTTCTGAGGGACTTAATTTTTGGGTTTCTTTCAGGAGGTGATCAGTGGATTGTTTCAAGGAGTATTTTGCCTTCTGGGTCTAAAATATCAGGGCAGTTTTCTTTTATGATTTCCTGGAAGATAGTGTCTAGGTTCTTTTTTTTCATCATGGCTTTCAGGAAGCCCTATAATCCTTAGATTGTCTCTCCTAGATCTATTTTCCAGGTCAGTTGTTTTTCCTAGGAGATATTTCATGTTTTTTTTCTATCTTTTTTATTTTTTTGGTTTTTGTTTGACTGATTCTTGAAGTCTTGATGAGTCATTCATTTCCAATTGTTCGATTCTAATTTTTAATGTCTTATTTTCTTCAGTTACTGTTTTTAGGTCCTTTTGCAATTGACCAATTACATTTTTTTGTTCATTGCATTCTTTTTCCATTTGTTCTATTTTATTTTGCAGTGATCTCATTTCGTTTCCCCATGTTTCTTCTAACTCTTTCAAGATTTTTTATGCAATCTTCAAAGAAAGCCTTGTGACATGGAGACCAATTTATGTCTCTCTTTGGGGCTTTTTCTGGAGTTGCTTTACCTTTAGGGGCCTCAGGATTTGAGATCTGTTCTTCCCTCTCTCCATAAAAGTTGTCCATCGTGAGAGCTCCTTTTGGTTTTTTATTCATTTTTTTTTTTTTTTAAAGATGTGAGGTCTGTTTAAGGCAAAGGTGGGACAGCTGCTTTAATTTGCCCTGGGGCAGTTCTGCTGATTGAGTTATTTCAGGAACTGGGCAGTTCTGCTGATTGAATTATGTCAGGTGCTGGGCAGTTCTGCTTTAGTTCACCCTGGGGCAGTTCTGCTGATTGAATTATTTCAGGTACTGGGCAGTTCTGCTGATTGAATTATTTCTGGTGCTGATCAGTCCTGTTGATTGATTGATCACCGAGGGTGTTGTGTAATGGCAGCTAGGTCCGATGCTCATCAGTGGTTCAGTGGTTCACAATCTACCCCCCACAAAAGGCAGACCCTCCAAACCACCTGCCCACAATCAGGACAGATTGGCCCAAGAGGCCCCCAGAAGACTCCCAGGTGTGTGAAAAGCACAAAGCTCCCACTCCTGTTCCGACTCCTGTTCCAGCTCCCTGCTCCAGCTCCCTGCTCCAGCTACCTGCCCTGGTCTCCCTGTGCTGCAGTCTGGGTTCAGCAGACCACCCCCCTGTCCAATTAAAACAGACCTGTTTTGAAGTTCTTCCAGAGTATCTTCTTCTAGAATCGTGTTGTCCTCCAGATATTGTGGATTTTTTTGGTTCAAAATCAGTCTAGAGGCTTCATATGTTGTTGGTTTGAGGGAAGGTTAGAGGAGGGTACAGAGACTACTGTCTGATCTCCGCCACCATGGCTCCACCCCTGGAAGCACCCATTCTGTTTTTCAAGAAATTGTCTTTTTCTGCTAGGTGCAATTTTTGGTGGGGGTAGCCGGGATCTCACCTATCACGTGCTTCGGTACACATCCGGACAAGACCAGCTTGTTCATCCAAGGAGAGTCAAGCCAGAGGAGGATGATTTAAGGCAGTTCTTTATTCAGCACTTCCGAAAAGGTTTTTTTTTTTTAATTGTGTTCATGTAGTTCTTGAGTCACAGCACTATTTTAAAAGGAACCCAAGGGTTACAGCCTCTTTCTGACTTTTCTTTTCACTTGAATATTTAGGACCCAAAGCATAATTATTTTTTTTAGGTCACTGATAGAACAGAATAGCAATTCTGGGCTTACAAAGAACAAGAACATATTTTCAAAGAATTTCCATAAAGCTTTTATAATAGATTATTCTCCCACTTTTCTCCTGGGAACATGTGAAATTTGTCCTTCTATCAAAGCTAATGACACATTGCATATAGGACAAGTTTTAATTAACCAAATAGCAAATAGAAAGGATCCAAAACTGTACCCACAAACTTTTTTTTATTAAAGCTTTTTAATTTTCAAAGGATATGCATGGACAATTTTTCAACATTAACTCTTGCAAAACCTTGTGTTCCAATCTCCTCCTTATCCCCACCCCTTATCCTAGATGGCAAGTAATATATGTTAAACATGTTAAAATATATGTTAAATTCAAAAAATGTATACATATTTACACAATTATCTTGCTGCACAAGAAAAATCAAATCACAAAGAAAAAATGAGAAAGAAAATAAAATGCAAGCAAACAACAACCAAAAAAGTGGCTATCAAAATATGCATATCCTTTGATCTAGCAGTGTTCTACCAGGCTTATATCCCAAAGAGATCTTAAAGGAAGGAAAGGGCCCCACATGTTCAAAAATGTTTGTGGCAGCCCTTTTTTGTTGTAGCTAGAAACTGGAATCTGAATGGATGCCCATCAGTTGGGGAATAGCTGAATAACTTATAGTATATGAATGTTATGGAATATTATGGATCTATAAGAAATGATCAGCAGGAAGATTTCAGAGAGGCCTGGAGAGACTTATATGAACTAATGCTGAGTGAAATGAGGAGAACCAGGAGATCAATGTACACAGCAACAAGATTATATGATGATCAATATTGATGAATGTGGTTCTTTTCAACAATGAGATCATTGAGGCCAGTTCCAATGATCTTGTGATGAAGAGAGCCATCTATATTCAGAAAGAGGACTTTGGGAGCTGAGTGTGGATCACAACATAGCATTTTCATTCTTTTTGTTGCTGTTTGCTTGCATTTTGTTTTCTTTCTCATTTTTTCTTTTTGATGTGATTTTTCTTGTGCAGCAAGATGATTGTATAAATATGTATACATATATTGATTGTATTTAACACACATACACACACATACATATATATATGTATATATATATATACATATATATATATGTATTTGCTGAGGCAATTGGGGTTAAGTGACTTGCCCAGGGTCACACAGCTAGGAAGTGTTTAAGTGTCTGAGGCCACATTGGAACTCAGGTCCTCCTGACTTCAGGGCTGGTGCTCTATCCATTGCTGCCCTTTAACATATATATTTCAACATGCTTAACATATATTGGAAAACTTGCTATCTAGGGAAAGGAATGGAGGGAAAAGGGGAAAATTGGAACACAAGTTTTTGCAAGGGTTGATGTTGAAAAATTATCCATGCCTATGTTTTGAAAATAAAAAGGCTTTAATAAAAACAAACAAGTACATAAATAAACAAACGAATGAATGAATGAATAATGAAATATGCAGACTGGGGCAGCTAGGTAGCGCAGTGGATAGAGCACTATCCCTGAAGTTAGGAGGACTTGAGTTCAAATCTGGCCTCAGACATATAACATTTCCTAGCTGTTTGATCCTGGGCAAGTCACTTAACCCCAATTACCTCAGCAAAAGAACCATAAATAAATATGCAGGCCAAAATACAAAAGAGGCAGCTCACACATACTGACTGCTATATAGACATTGGCCATTATTATTATTATTATTATTCACTTCCCCAATATTGTTTATCACATCATAAATGCTTGCTGATTGACTAATAATTATTGAAAGTTATTTAAAAACATTTGGATATCTATTTAGAAACTATAGTTTTATTTAAATAACAATGAGATAACCTATCTTCACCAAGGCAGATCTAAGCTATAGACTCTCTCAGGCATAAACCAAAGAAATCAAAGTTTCACAGATGACATCACTCCTCCAACTTTGCCTGGAATCATAATTTTTTAAAAGATGAAGAATGATCAGAATTTTCTCTCTTGCTTCAGTAGTTCCTAAGGAAGACGCCTTGATAGGAAGTCGTGAGCCATCAATCATTTTTCTGCGCATCTTCAGGAATTCCTTCCTGGCTCCATTGCTTTAAGTAATGTCCAAAAGGGCTCCAGGTGATTTATCTCTGACTCTAGGCGATCAATGAGAGAGAATCCAAAAATGCATCTATTGATCTCTGGAAGATCAGGTCAATTTCTGGCATTTGATTCAGCTCACATGGAGAGGAAATGAAAGCAGGCATTATCAGAGTCAGGAGACAATCAGCCTTCTGTTTCCACTATTGAGAAGCTTTGTAAGCGAAAGAATAATAGATTGATTAATAGGACCAAGGTTTGAATTCCTGCTTGATCACATCAAGTAACTATAACTATTATTCAATCAGCAATCATTTATAATGTGATGAACAGTAATGCTAATATTTAGGTAGCAGTCACTATGTGTGAGGCACTGTACTAAGCACTTTATAATCATTTCATTTGATCTTCACAAAAATCTTCAAAGGTAGGTGCTATTATCACTCCCATTTTTATGATTGAGGAAATTGAGGCAGAAGTCGAATGACTTGCTTAGTTACACAATATGTGTCTGATTTTCCTGACCCCCAAGCCCAGCATTTTATCCCCTGAATCACCAGCTGCCTCTATTGTATTTTGGCCTATATATTAAAAGGGATTTCAGACTCTTTGAGAGAGAAGGCAAGTCATTTCTCTTTTCTGCATTTGTTTCCTTATTATTCTGAAGAGTTGTGAGTATTAAATGAGATAATAGATGCAAAACATTTATAATGATTATAATCAGTAAAGCACTTTTAAAATAATAGCGAGCCTGTACAAGCTTTTTATAATTTACAATCCCTGTATCTCACAATAAGATATATAAGGGGGAAGATGCTCTTATTATCCACATTTTAGAGATGAGAAAACTGAAGCTGAGACAGCTTAAATTAAGGTCACTTGGGCAAGTAGTAAATGTGAGGCTGAATCTGAACTCAGGCCTTCCTGATCCCAAATGTGCCGCACTCTCAGCTAGGCTACTTAGTTTTTATGAAAAGACTAAGTTTCATTACAGAAGATGCAGGTGCAAATACTACCAATGACAAGACTGGCTTGTGAATGGGCAAGCTGTTTGAGCTTTAAATTATAAACCTTCATTCTTTACCATTTAAAGTTGGCAATGATAATGCCAGTAGCAGACACTTAACAAGGCTGCTACAGTTTCAATGTACTGGAGCTGTCCAGCACGGTTTGGTCTGATGCACTCTGTGCCTGTTCTAGGGATGGCATGGGAGCAGAATTCCCTCCTACTTCCCTTCCTTTGTTTCCCAGAAACTCTCTTCCTCTCCCTTCTGGAAGATGGAACCTCCCTAGAGGTGTATGGTTTTCCTTTCAAATGTGAATGCCAAATGGTTGCTCCTGCTTTGCTCCCCTCCCCCAGTGACTCAGTGTTTTACCAGAGATATTGCCCTAGACAATTTAAACTCTCCTTCTGTTTGCCCTTCTTTATATCTCAGGCACTTGGCACAATGACTGGCACATAGTAGGCATTTAAAGGCTTGTTAACTAAGTGACTGACATTTCAGTTACTGGTTATCTCATTGGGAGGAATATGATTTTGTAAACTAAAGCAGGGTAAAATGAGTAGATATTATTTAAATTTAAATTATTTAATCATCATTAATATTTTCTTTGGTTTTTTAAATAATCTATCTTTCCCCATTGCTGAAAGGAATCATCCATTGTAGTTTAGGAGAAGCACTGAGGAGAGGAACCATATTCAAATTCCATCTCTTCTGCTTATGGTTAGCTTCTCTAATCCTCAGTTTTTTTATCTATAAAATAAGAGGGTGGGATAAATGATCACTATTGTTTCTTCTCACTCTATATCTGTGATTCTATGAAGAGTGATCAGAGTAAGGGCATGTTACTCTACTGGGCATTTTATATTTAAAAAAAAACAACAAGTTTTTGAAACAGTGCAGCTGAAAATTGAGCTGCTTTCTTCATTGTTATTGAAGGGGTAATCTCCATCATTCTCACCTTAAAAAAGACAAAGGAAAATAAAGAAAGACACGACATTCTCCTGTAACCAGGATTAAGTAGAAGTTTTTAATTATTCATAGTTGTGACTCTGGGCAAGATTTTAAACTGCTCTGAAACAGTTTATCTACCAAGTCAGTCACCCTAACTCAGGCACTCCAATTTCTCCCCCTTCACTTTTATTCTATCTCTGTTATCAGTTATTTATACCATGTAAATTTGTTTAATAAAGTTATTTCACTCAGCACTTCCCTAAGATAGCTGCACTACAGAGAAAGGCAACTACAATGTAGGGAAGAAGATTTGAGGGAAAAGGCTAGGAACTGTGGTAGGGATCTCTATTCAGCCAATAGGTCCATAGCATCCCTTGATGGGATGAAGGCTGTAGAAAGAGATGGACTAGAATATTTCTCATGGGTCTGGAAGTATAATCTAGCATTTTTCAGTACAACATAAGATCAAGTCCCTTTGTAGGGAATATGTGTGGGGCCCAGGAGTTCCTGAATGATCCTTCTGATGTGACTGATGTAGCACCAAATTAATTGGTAGTCATAAAATATTGAGGTTCAGTCACATGAAGAATTCACAATGGCCATTCTCTTTGGCAAAAGGTAGATTTATTTAGGAGAAGAGATTACAGACAAAATGAAAAGATACAATAGACACAGGAATAGTAAATATAAAATAGAGTGAGAGAGCATATAAGAGATAAGTTCCTTGGTAGGACTCACAATTACCCATGAATGGGCTGATTGGGTGAAGTTTTCTCAGTTTATGAGACTAGGCCTAAGTCACACGATCCCTATTCCCAGAGCCAGGTCAGACCCTCAGGAAGTTAGTGAAGTTACAGGAAGCGATGTGATCCATAGGAAGTAGACAACATTGGTCAAGGACGGTTATGTCCTTTTAATCTATCCTATGAAAAGGCTTGGGTCTTTTGTTTTTTAAATCCCGGACAAGCAGAAAGCTGATCTGGTTCCAAGAGCACATAGTGGAAGTTGGGATAGCTCCCAGGTGTGTGTCTGGGCCTCTTCCTGCAGGGACCAAATAAATGCTTTCTCTTTGTAACTGAAGATTTTTCTAATTAGTTAATTTGGGAAAGGGGGTCTAGCACTCATCCCACAAATCCAGTAAAAAGAGAATACCCCCTGAGATTGAGGGATGTCCTTAGCTAGTGGACTAAATCCTGAAAGGGACTTAGCATCCTAAAAGAGTTTGTTATCAGGAGAAGGGGGGGTTTACAAAGCACAGTGGAGTTAGAAGAGACATCATGAGACATGAGAGAGGGTTTTGGGGAAAGACACCATGAGTGTTATGGTGAGTTGACCCAAGCAGGTTCAGCATT
Organism: Myrmecobius fasciatus; assembly: GCA_023553655.1. Lineage (NCBI taxonomy): Eukaryota > Metazoa > Chordata > Mammalia > Dasyuromorphia > Myrmecobiidae > Myrmecobius > Myrmecobius fasciatus. Next base: position 388,991 of record JAJPUD010000375.1, on the reverse strand, counting down.
GATGGCCATAAGCTGATTTATAGGGAAAATTTAGCTTCAGGGAATTGACATAATTTGGATTTCTGACTGGACTACCCCCACAGAGGGTGAGCATACAGCTAAATTGATTTCTACTAGAGCCTTCTCCCTGCCTACCCCCAGGGAACAATTTTACCAATACTTCAGTTTCTCTCTTCCAACAATACCCACCATTCAGGACCTCATTATTTCCCCACTCTTTTGACTTGTTAAAGAAATCTTTTGAAAAGTGGCCTGTGGGTTCCTAAACAGAAATTGGTCTAGTAGCTGAAATTTTAAAGGCCAATTCCTGGAACAACTGTTAAGTAGTGTCCTGAAAATGGGAGAGAAATACAGTGATCTATGGGGTTGAACTGTTACAGAGATGAACTGAAGCCAGAAAGTTTGATTACATCACAGAGGTACAAAGTTGGTTGTCAGGTTACAATAGCAGATATTAGCATAGGGTCAGTTTGCACTTTATTAAGGGGCCACTCAGGTACTGGGTAGTATTTTGTCAGGGTTCATTCACCACAACAATGTTTTCTTCCAAAAAAAATGGAGCCCAAAGCCCTTTGGGGTATGGGGAAATGATCTCATCTTCTGAAACTACTTCCTGCTGGGAATGGGTCTAAGCTGAGTCATCCTAAAGGATCTCAATTTGGAGAGGTGCTGAGTTGTAGAGGTGAGCCAGTTTGAAGTGAGTTATCCCGTAAATTCTGAGTCTATTCTCTGAAGCTGGTCAATACAGCTATCTAGTCCAGGTCATTTGAAAGTGAATTGACCAGGTTAGAAGAAAATAAACCTAACAAGCAGAGGTTAGGAACAGTATATTGCAAACAGTAAAGGGGTCACTTGGATGGCTAAGGATACAAGTGCCAAAGCGTTCAAAAGAACTTAGACATTGAGTAGAGAGCATGATAGGTTGGGAGTGGGGGGAGGTCTCCAATTGGAGGCATTTCTCTTGATAGAGTCTTCAGAGGTATAAAAGTGTGTCCCTCAGAGGCACAGATGTTGCATGAAATCAGGCTCTGTCCTAATCTGACCAATGAGTTATCCTATCCCCCAGTGCCAGGAGCCTACAGAGTAGAGTAGAGATAGCTTGAGAGAGAGCACTAAGAACAGAGCTCTCATCCTTGGTATATGGTTAAAGGAGCATGAAAAAAATAGCTTATGAGAAGTGTGGAAAAAACAAGTCACCTGGAGAGAGTATGATCAGTTTTCTCAACCTCCCCTGAAGATTGAGGTTGCCAGACAGAGTGAAGATAATAATTTATTTTATGTGCTTCAGCCACAGTTTGGATTATTTGTGAAGTGACAGCTAGTCATTCTATAAAGAACTGGGAAGACCAAAATGAAGCAAAATCTCTTTTAGCAGAGAATATGTTATTGGCAAGGAGAGACCTTGCACTTGGTTGATAAAGAAAACCCAGAAGAAACAATTAAAAGGAGAGGGAGTGGGTGGACTTCCAGAAATCTCAGTTTCCAGAGACCTTCATTAAAAATCCTTTTAACAAAACCCTATTTTACAATAAAAAAACACCACTTAAGGCTGGGATGTTGATTAGAAATATGGTGCCAATCAAAGAGAGATCCAAGACCCCCATTAAGGAGACTGATTTGGGGAGCTGAAGTTATATTTCAAAAAAGTAGAACTTTTGAGATAGATATTAACCCAAACCATTATATAAACCATATATAAAATCTCTCTGCTAATCTTTTCTAGACAAGCATCCTATCTAATCATTTCTTCTACATTGTTCACAAGAAATTAAAGGACATTCTTTATAGCCTTGCTAAGGCTAAGAAAAGTTTTCACTGCCTATTTTCTGGCCTAAGAGAAGTTGGCCTGAGTTTAAAAAAACCCAGAAGGGGAAGAGTGTATCCCCTCTTTTTCAGGGTTTGTTGTAGAATGAACTGGGAGGGGTCAATATAGATTGTCCAGAAGCTTTTCATATCAAATAAGTTATCTATAAGAAAATGTTTGTGCCACAGGACACACAGGACAAACAGATGCTATTCCCCATTAGCTGAAATGAAATTGACTTTTTGCTTATGGCTTTTAAACTGGCAATTTGCTCTTATGTGGAAATTTGCTGTGAAAGAAAAAGCAGGGATAAGACAAAGCATCCCTAGCTGTTAAACTTCAGGTATGAAAACCACAGATGAATTCTATCCCATTGCCAGACTCGAATAGGTGGGAATCATTCCTGTACAAAGAAACACAACTGGAAAACTGAGACAGAGGGATTTGGCCTTAAGGAGAGGCAAAGATTGTCCTCTCAGCTCTTGCCCAGATCTAGACACCCACCAGGCATTTCTGTGAGATGGTGCATTTCTTGATTTATTAGTCTTCATCCATATCTGGATTCAAACTCGAGAACTAATATTATAATCCCCAATTTTTTTCTCTCAAATAGACAAGTCCTATATTAGAACTTCACATCTAAAAAGAAGGTTTTCAAATCATTGTGCATAACTTAAACTATCCCAAGGCTGATATGGTAGCAGGCATTTTCATGCTACACTTTCTTTTCACATGTGCCTGTAGGGAACAATCAAAACCAGGAAAACGTGCAAAAGAATCAACTGTCATATTAAAATTCTGCCCTAAGTATTTTAAGAAAAGTACAGATCACAGTTGTTATATTCATTAAACAATAAGACCATGATGTACATAACAAATATTAAGTGATTTGCTGAAGAGAGATGGAAACCAAGGTAGAAGTAATTATTTTCAGAGAATTTACAGTTAATCAAAACTAAGAAAATGTCTAACAAACTTCTATTAGATGTTTCTTGCATTGATAAGCAGTAGAACCTTTTGATGCAGCATCTCATCTAAGTAGATGTTCAACAAAAATGATTTTTTTCTTAAAACAACCACAGACTTGAAAAATGAAAACAAATATTTTGTTATTAACACCATGTGAACATAGGCTATTCCCTTGAATAATAGAAGCAATTTAAAGTTAAAGAAATTTCATTAACCTCAGGGGGGCACAGAGAAGAGCTCAACCTGTGTGATATTCTTACTCACTTTTCCCAAGAGGAAAGGTTTCAGGCCAGGGCTAAGGAGCAGGTGCACCAAGTGAGAGAAAGGTGGACTATGCCCTTACCTTCCAAGGCCAACTGATCTGAAATAAACCCACAAAATTATGCAAATAATTAGCAACCAGTTTTCAATCCTAAATTTCAAATTACTTCCAAAAATCCTAATCAAGAATTTTTTGAAATATTTTAAAACTGACCAAACTAACTTCAGTTTGTGAAATTTCCTAAATTCTAATTAAATTTTCCAATCCTGATTTGCATACACCTTTTTCTTTTTGTTATCCAGAAAAGGATAGAGTGCCATTTTTCTCTCACTTTGACCCTCAAACTGGTCTTCTGAATGATGCAAATGCAGGCTGATCTGCTGCAGGAAATTTTTTCAGTGATAGGAAACTGCTTTTCTGTTTCTAACATTTCCCAAATTCTCAACTTCCCTATTCCCACTGTTTCCTTTCTATTTTTCTTTCTTATTCTGATCCAATAGTTCTCCAATCTCAATTAGTTCTCTTAACCATCTTCACTATGCTGAATATATTTCCTTTCTCTCTCTATCCCATTCACCATCCTTGCAGAGAAGAGTGGAGAAGGTAGGATGTGGAGAAAGAAACTTTCTTTCCTTCTTAGTCTTATCGATTGCTTTTACAGCCAACTTTTCTTTTCACTTCCTCTAAAAACCTTTTTAAAGCTTATAAAAAGATTCAATCATTTTTCCTTCAGATAAATTCTACAAAGTGGTACCTTAGACTGAGTGCCAAACAACTTAATGATAAATCTCAAAATTCCGAGGATCTGCTAACACTGTTTTTAGCAGTTCTACAACTTTAATTAACTAACTTTATTTCTGGAGACCCAACTTGGCCACTGCTGGGTTCACAGGAAAAAAGTACTCATCTGAATAACCAAAAGATTTGGGATAAGAGGGGAGCCTGAGATCTTGTATCTCACCTGCAAGAAAAAGCCATCCAAAGTCCTGGAGTTTTCTCAGGTAAGTTTTCCTGATTCACCAAGACTGAAATGGAATCAAGCAGTTTGCATAGGAAGATGAGGTATTTTCATTTGAGTTCCCTTTTGCCAAATAGTTCCCAGTGTCTTAGGAGACATCCCAGGAGCAAGTTCTTAAAAACCACCTTGACCCATATCCCACAACCCATCTCAAATCCTTCATCTTTCCAAAGGATGAGGAGAATATGAAAGGGAGAGCAAGTTGAAAGGCATCCCTTTCAAAAGTTCCAGAACTTGTCATGCCCAATTCCCCATAAGCTGGGGGACACACTGCTGCCAGGGGTCTTGGGCCACTTTAGCTGTGGGTGAATAAGAAGTTCAAAGGAAAACACCTACCTTGTGGATTCCAAGAGAATCCAGATCCAAAAAAACAAGTCTCCTGGGTAAAGTATTCAAAGAGATTCTCTTAAAGTCACAAAAGAATTTATTTATACTATAGTTGAAGGACTAGACTCTAAAGGAAGCTGAGCAAATTAGCTTTATATAACGAAAAGCTGAAAATTTGGGGCTTAGCTAACAGGATAACAGCCTACACGGCTGTAAAAGAAAGAGATCACAGATCATAATTTAGGGAAGGAGACAAGAAAGAGCTTTTACAAAAAGACAAATAAGGGAGAAGGGGAGATTTACAGAATTCAAATAAGGAGCAACAGATAGGAAGAAGAAATTCTGGGAAGAAGGGCTAGAGATCCAACATCTCCTGCCTTTCTGTCTTTTGGGGAAAGGAAATTCTGGAGATGAGGACCAGAGGTCTCTAACTGGAACCATGGCTGCTTCAAGCTGTAAGGGGACCTAGAACCGAATCTGCTTTATTAGGAAGATCCCACTCAAAGGACTCAAAGCTCAGAAGCAAGGTTCAGAAGTTGGTTGAAGCAACATCCAGTGCATGTTATGGCGCTAACCGTCATTTTTTTACATTTCTCATCATGTGGATAAAGTTTACATTTTACAACTAAAATGAATTTTACATAACAGAAAGAGCTACTTTTCTGACCATGTGACAAAAATTTGTCAAGTCATAAAATCTATTTCCTGGAAATTTAGGACCCTGAAACTTGTCGTTTTTCATTCAGCCACTAAAATCCCCCCACCATTGAATGGTACTGGTTTCATTGTGATTCTTAAGGATGAATCAGCAATGATAATTTTAGAAATTCAATATTAAAGCATCAGAAATGGTAACTTTCTAAGTTCTATAACTGGGAACTCAGCTATAATAAAATTTCAAATTTTGACTGTATTACCATTCTGCATTTGCTGTTTTAGCAGAACTCCTTATTTAAATTGGATAACCTTTCATCAAATGTCAGCACAGAGCACGTGACATTGTCCAAGCTGGATCACAGATTTCGAGCTTCAAATAGCATCAATAATAAATATGCCAATTTTACTGTTAACTATAATTATATAAACAATTCAGAGCTTGGATACTTTCAGGGCCCTGCTGTGTCATCTCTGTGATTACGCCCTAAAAAATCCATATGGAAAAGATTCACAATTTTCAATAAAAGGGGAGAAATGTTCATTCAAAGCTAAAATAATCAACTAATAAATTAGCCGAATTTTCATTAAGAATCTCAAATCTACAATTTAATTAGTTAATTCTAAATGCATTTAAACATAATAACTGAAAAATCTATTTAAAATACTTAATCTAAGTAGGAATTAGATCTTTATTCAAAATTAATCTGAAAGGAAAGAATATATATAATTGTGATGTTTCAATGGCACAAATGTGCATCTATGAATGGCAAAATATTTTAATACACACTATATTATAAAAACATACAAAGATTACTTATAGCTTTCCTTCACTCAGTATAAACTACTTTAGTTGAAAGAGTTTTATCAAGTAGGGAAAAATCCTTTCTTAGGTTTTAGCAATGGAACAAATTTTTTGTTAGATACAATTCTGTCCCATTTTCCTCAATTAATTTTAGAGTTCTTTTTCCTCAGCCTCTTTCATTTAGAGGGAAGAATTCATTAGGGGGAAAGATCTTAAGGTATAAAGGCCCCCAGATTTGCCCAAGTCACTTGGAGGCTGTTTCTGTCTAGAGAGAGTGGGGGGAATCTCCTTTCTAAGGAGAAGTTGAAGGGACCACATCCCTCTACATACTTGAGTCCCAGAAGAGTTTTAGGATTCTAGAAGTTGAAAACACATGAGGCTCTCATCTAGAGAGAAAATGAAGCTGATTCCAGGGAAAGGGGAGGGAAATGTTGGGGAGCTACTGATTGTCAGAGAGATTGGACATAACACAAGCAGTGAGGTTAAATCAAAAAGGGCAATGAGACCTAATCAAACCAGTCTTGGACAATGAATCTTATCAAGGCAGAGAAAATTAAGGTTTAAGAAAAATTCAGATTGGTTTGAATAGCAAAGAAAAGGCAAAAGTTTAAAGATGGACAGAAACAAGAGCATTGAGACAGGAACAATACAGATAAAGCATAGACAGCCAGATATTACACTAGTTCCCTCCCAATAATGAGGATGCAAACATCTCTCAAAATCAAAATCCTACCATCAAGCAGCTTTGCCCACTCACCCAGTGTCCCAGAGAGACATGGAGATACGCATTTTACACATAATTGTCCTCAGAAAAGTCCAAAACTCCCCCTATTTCCAGGTCCCTCACTCTACCCAGTGAGCAAAGTAATATTGTATTATGGGATGTACAGTGTGTTGTGTTTTCTGGGATCCCAATTATGACATCCCTGCCTTAGATGAGGAGTAGGAAAAAATGCTGGGGTGTATGTAACTTACCTTTTGTTAAGAAGAAGGCCAAGGGTTTTGAGCACCAAAATAATGTTGCTGATGTAGCACCAAACATTGGAGTTCGGTCATTTGAAGAAATCAAAATGGCCACTCTCTTTGGTGAAAGTTAAGCTGATTTAGAAAAAGTTAGACAAAATGAAGATACACAATAGATAGCAAGAATGGTAAATATGAAATAGAGTAGGAGAGCATATAAAAGACAAGTTCCTTAGTGGAACCCACAATTTCCCAGTAGAAAAGGAGCACCTCCTGAGGTTGGGAGATGCCCCTGGCTACCAGGCTAAATCCTGAAAGAGCCCTAAAAGAGTTAGTTATGAGGAGGAAAAGTGGGGTTGAAAAGCATAGTGAGGTTAGGAGAGATACCACATGATATGGGAGAGAGGTACAGCAAAAGATACCGCAAAACAGAATGTCATGGTGGACTGACCCAAGGAGATTCATAAGCTGATTTATAGGAAAATTAACCCTCAAAGATGTGATATAAGTTGGATGTCTGACTGGATTATCTTCATAGAGGGGGATCTCTATTAGAGCCTTCTTTCTGTCTGCCCCAGAGAACAATTTTATCATTGCTTTAGTTTCTCTCTGCCAACCACAACAACGATTCAGGCCCTCTCACTTCATCCAAGATAGTGGAAACTGAGTCAGGAAGAAGCATTTTCTCTGTGGGAGGAAATAGCTCTACCTTTCCCACTGTATTGTCAGATTTGCAGTGACAGAAGGAGAGGATTTCTCACTCTTTTTCCTAACAGTGGCAAAGGTGGCTCACAGTTTAAATATATGGCACTGATATAACCATTGATCCCCACTTCTTCAAGATGTGTTCTTTCCTTGAGAAGGCAGCTGCCAGCCATAAATGTTTCTAGTTTCCATAGTGGCTACCTCATAAGTCTGAGTATCCCCAGGTCCCTGAGTTAGTGTCAGATACCCAGAGAGAAGAGATTACTGCAACTATAATGGATAATCAGTTAACTAACCACGACAAGATCATCCCAATTCTGAAAGATGTAAAGGGCCTAGCAGGCAAGAGATATGGATCTTGGGAGCCCATCAAACAAAGAAAGGGAAAAAGGAAGTATTCAGCCACCTCACAAAGTCTCCTTACTTTTCAAGATATATAATAATTATGGGAATTTGTTTTTGTTGCTATTGCTTTTAATGTTTTAGATATTTTTAAATGAGCTTATGAAAGTTTCCTGGGATTGTGTTTGATCATTTTAAGACCAAGTCTCTGTCTCTCACCCAATTAGGAAGTATAGAGATTATTCATATACTGATTTTACTACTGACTGGCCCAGGAGGATTGTTGTTGTTTGGTCATTTAGTAACTTTTCAGTCAGAGCAGACTCTTTGTTCCCCCTTTTGGGTTTTCTTGGCAGATACTGGGGTGGTATTCCATTTCTTTCTGCAGCTCATTTTACAGAGGAAGAAATAGAGGTAAGCAAAACTAAGGGGCTTACCCTCTTTAGGCAACCTGGTAGCCCTTTGCTGGGGGTGGAGCATGGAATGGGAGAGAGACAGAAGGCTTATCACACCAATGTTGATCACATGATTTAACCCAGTCTGTGTCTGTCCAGACCAGGAAACCTTGCTATAAAGAGTCCCTGGACCCCTGATCACTTGTACTTGCAACTTTCCTAGGGGTAGGCTCTAGAAAAGGAGGTAAGGAAAAGAAAGAAAGGAAGGAATTGCTGAACCTCTACTTTAGTTGAATTCTAAGGACACTACTTAAAAGTCTGCTATGATAAATCTTTTAAAAGACAAATAACACCTTGTCATCTGCAGTAAACAAGGACTATGAGCCATTAATGAAGCAAGATGGGCTTTTGGTCCCACACAGCCAAAATGTCATGATAAACACAAAAATGCTATATTAATATGGCATTAATATAGTCTCCCAGGAATAGTGCCAGAGATAGGCGTCTAAAGGTCAGATTCTAGATAATGAAATCATAAGACTTTTAGAGCTGAAAAGGACTTTAGAGGCAAGAACAGAGAGGCTCAGAGACTCTCAATTACTGGATACCTCAGTGGCCTTCTCTAGTTTATCCGTCATCTCAAAGTTTGGGTTCCTTAAGTCAGAAGCAGAGGCCAGATAAAGAATATATCAGAATGAGAAGCATTATAAGTAGCTTTCCTTCCCCTAGGGTTCAGTCTGTTCTGTAAAATTCACCAAGGTCTTTTGGGTTAAGAGGATATCTTCATCATCACCTTCTGTTTTAATATCTCATAAGCTTGCAAAAACGTTTATATCTTAGGTGGATGATGAAGAGTGCTAAATTTAGAATCTAGAAGACCAGAGTTCAAATTCTACCTTGGATATTTCCTGGGTAGTCTTGTGATTTACACATCTATACAAGTTCCTTAATCTCTCCTGGACTCAGTTTCATCATCTGTAAAATGATCTAGCTGGCACATAGCTCTCAAGGTAGGTACAAATTGTTGTGAGGAATAAATGATATCTAAAGCCCCCTGAAAACCTTAAGATGCTAGTATCATCATCACTGTAATTAGAAAAGAAATTCAGTAGTTGATGAATATCTGAGTACAAAATGAAGGTAAAATTCTGACCTAATAGAACATAAGTTAGACTTGAACCCAAAAAGAACCTCTTGTATGCAAAACAAAAGAGTTTGCACATTTCAGCTGAGCCACATATCATTACCTTAATCTCCTTTTGCCTGGAAAATGGTCCCAGAGTCCCCCTAGTGGCCATATCATCAATTTCCACCATCCAGATAGGTTTTCCATTCACCCAAAGACCCTATCTGTGAAAGGTTTTCCATTCACCCAAAGACCCTTTCACAGATATTAATCATGTCAGTGAGAAAGCAGCTACAGAGCAAAGATCTAGGTTTGGGGCTATCTATCCTAGAGAGAGAGAGGGTAACTTGGTAGATATAGAGCATTGCAAGCGTTCTACCAGAAAGTGCTTCCCAATAGCTCCTAGGGGCTCAGAGATGCCCAAAACCATTCTTTCTTTGACCCTGGATGTCCACTAAGAAAATTATAAGCTCTTTTTCTTGAGAGCCTATGTCATTCACCTTTTCCTGCTTTTCTCTCCATCCAAATCTCATTCTTTCAAGACCTGGTTCTCAACATCTTTTAATGCAAATAAATATATATTTATTAGAAGGGCCTATTACTAGGCAGCCCAGTGGATAGAGCACCAGCCCTCAAGTTAGGAGGAGCTGAGTTCAAATCTGGTCTCAGACACTTAACATTCCCTAGCTGTGTGACCCTAGGCAAGTCACTTAACCTCAATTGCCTCAGCAAAAAAAAAAAAAAAAGCCTATTGTATACAGTGAAACTTACTAGAGTTGCCAGAAGGAAGGCCTTGGAGTCAAGAAAAGGTGGATTCAAATTCTGCCTCCAGCACTGTGTGTCTGTGAGGCAAGTCGCTTAATTCCTCAGAGCCTCAGACAATCCCAGGCTATATTCTCTGGATGTCACTGCTTGACAAGAAAACCAAGAAAATCCAGAACTTGCCCAGAATGTGTTAAATTAGCCTACTCTGGGAAGATGTCTGTCTTGGAAAGAGGAAGAGGGAGCTGTGAGGTTCATGCAAAGAGAGTTATGTAGCTGTGAGTGACCAGAGTTTCTTCTAGACTTCTCCTGTACATATATAGATTTTCCTCTGTGGTGTATTTCCTTGGAAAATCTTGTAACCACAATTACAATAAAAGCCATCTTAAGTGTTGGCCAGAAAAAGGGGCAAAGGATTTATGGAAGATAAGGTACAACAAGATGAAGGACAACTACAGACTTATCAATTCTTCCTGGGTCTCTCTCCTAGTTCCCGGAGCAGTAAGGGTGGAAGAAAACTTATTAGAAGCTGAAAGATGTATCAAAGACCAATTAGACACACCAAAGAAAGACTGCTTCAGTATTCTACAAAGGCATCAACCATCAGAGCCATATTGAACTACATTTAACAAAAACTTCAGAAGGAAGAGAAAAAATGACTTTCAGGTACCAGAAGCTAGGAATTTACCTTTTGGCCATATATTTGACTGTACAAGTCAAATCTATATATGACTATATGACTCTAGAAGTCAAATTCCCTTTCCCACATTTCTATAAGTGCAAGAGGAAGTGCTACTAATTGGGGAAAAGGGACAAGGACAGGGGTCTTTTTGTAACCACTTAATAGATACCTTTACTTTATTTAAGATAATTATATCTGACTGATAATCACTGGGGAGCACAACAGTAGGAGTTCAGAGAAATAGTCCTAGAAAACTTCTATACTACCCCCAGAATTCTTAGGAGACAAATAATGACTCATCTTCCATAGTTCTAACCTTGAAGCGATTTATAACGGAATTTCTCTCTAAAGACCATTGGCTTTCTTTTCAGAGTATGGTATAAAATATCAAAATCAAAGAGTGTATCACTGGGAAGATGAGCCCATTTTGCTGTAGGAGTGAGGGAAAACAAATGGAAACCCCAAACAATTCACTGAGAGCTGCAGGATATAGAAAGTCCAGGGAAAGACTTCTTATTTGTTCCCTAGAGCTTCTATGCTCCCTTAAGGGAGATCAGAGACAAGAGGAATCAATGGACCCAGGTTTGAATCTCAGTTTTATCACTCATGTGACTGGGGATGTCAGATATTCTGCCTATTTTCAAGGTTACCTCAGCCTCTAAAGAGAGCAGAAGATGAATAGCTCATGTCTATTGAACTGATTACAAGCTAATTGATAACCAGAAGACAAATTCTTACATCCCAGAGGCCAGCCTTTCTAGTGCCATAGAGCAAGAGAAAAGTGATAATAATGAACGAGGCAACGAAAACTGTAGCCAGAGATGCAGAAGCCTAAACCTCTTTAAATAGAGATTTTCATAATATGAATACTCTTCTTTCCAATTTTATTAGTAAAAAGACGAGGAAGTAAATCATTCTGACATAATGGATCAAATATTAATTTTCAACAGCCATTCCCTCTCAGTTATGATATGTTTGATTGTGACTCCTGCTATGGAGTTGTTCAGTCATAAAAATTGATTTGAAAAATATTGGCCCATATAGCACTTGTAATTAAAGAAACGACTGAGGAAGAGACAAATGAATCACACAGATAATGAAGAGAATTTAAGTCTTCCAAATCAGGCCAACAATTCTACTTCATTGTGATATGTCCATCAATGAAACAAGCATATCCTTTTTAAATTGCTAAGTTTCTCCAGTGGAAGAAAGATTGCTTGTGTTTAGGTTAATAGTGGTGCCCACTGAGAGCAGGGTGGGCTTCACAACTGCTCCAAGGAGAAGTAAGGTTAATACAAGGGATAGAATGCTGGGCTTTGAATCAGGAAGGCTCCTCTTCCTGAGTTCAAATCTGGCCTGAAACAATTTCTAGCTGTGTAATCCTGGGCAAACCCTTTTTGTCTCATTTTTTTCATCTGTAAAATGGACTGAAGAGGAAATGGCAAACAACTCCAGTATCTTTGCCAAGAAAACCCCAAATGGGATCATGAAGAGTCAGACTGAAGCAAATGAATAACAACAAAGGTCTCCACAGTTCAGTTTACTCTGGAGATAAATAATGTACTTCAAGTATAAGAGCCAAATTACTAAAGTTTTTTTTTTTTATTAAATATATATATATATATATACCAATTAAAATTAGTTAATAAGCACTAGTCACCTATACCTATATCTTCAATTGAAATAAAAATATAATATGATTAAAATCAAAAGGAAATCTTTAAACAAAATGAGTACCTTTGTCTTATGTCCAATATGATTGGGAACTTTCTCCTACTGTGAATGTAACTGGTACTTTTGTCTTCTATCAATGATTTTTGAGTCCAAAACCAAAAAAAGAACTTAGTAGATAAGTCATAGAGAGCCACCTTATGGTCTATGTGTTGAAGTAACTCACCGATGATCTCAATTAACTGTCAGAATCATGGTTTGATCTAAGGAATTATTTTTCCCCCCACTAATAAGAAAGTCTTTATATGAAACTCATGCTCATGCTCAAGAATGGTGAAAATGCCCTCAAAGCCTTAGTTTTCTTCAACAGAAAACCCAGACACATACACTTTTATCTTTACTTTGCACAACACTTGAAATACTTTTGAGTACATACTACTGGTTTCACTAACATTTGTGAAACAGTAGTTTGCTCTGTGATCTGCTCAAGTTTTTGCTACTGGATGAAGATTTTAGCATTTATCTTAACTTAGGCAGAAATACATTCAGCTATGAGATAAAGTTAAAAAAACCCTTTTAAAGCACAAAAACAGGAAATTACTTTTGAAATTTTTCAAACTCCATTTCATAACACTTGTTTTTCTTGCATATAATAGATGATAAATCTCAGAATTTACTCTGAAGGCTTTCTTTTTTTCTAATTTTAATTTTTTTTTAGTTTTCAACATTTACTTTTATAAGACTTTGATTTCTACTCTTTCTCCCTTTCTCCTTTCTTTCCTATACAAAATGGAAAACAATCTAAAATAAGTTATACATATCAATCATATTCAATACATTTCAATATTAGTCATGTTGTAAAAGAAGAATCAAAATAAAAGGGAAAAACTATAAAAAAGAAAAAAAAGTAAGAATAATATGCTTTGATTTGTATTCAAACTCCATAGTTCTTTCTCTGGATGTGGATAGCATTTTCCATTATGAGTCTTTAGGATGGTTTTAGCTTATTATATTGCTGGAGAAGAGCTAAGTCTATCAAAGCCGATCATTGCTGTTACTATGTACAGCGTTCTCCTGATTCTCTCACTTTATTTTGCTTCAGTTCATATAAGTCTTTCCAGGTTTTTCTGAAATCTGCCTGCTGATCATTTCTTACAGAACAATAGTATTAAATTATATTCTTATATTTGTTCAGCTATTTCCCATTTGATGGTCATCCTCTTGATTTCCAGTTCTTTGCCACTATAAAAAAATGGTACTATAAATATTTTGGTGTATATGGGTCATTTACCATCAGTGCTATAACTGACTTTGATTCTATATTTGTCCTCCTTGACAAATTTTGATATAATTTTGATCTAATTTTCCATAAGCCACCATGACTGACAATCTCAAATGCCTTGGTCAGATCTTCAAATATTGTACACAGACCTCTGCTATGTTCTGCTCCTGGCATTTTTCCTGGAGTTGTTGGGCAGTAAACACCATATCAGCTGCTCCTCAGCCCTTTCTGAAGCCACACTGGCTCTCGGATAGAGGACCTCTTTCCAGGTGGAGAGTCAACCTATTAAAGAGGACTCTGGCAAGAATCAGGTCAGCAATAGCTAAGAGAGAGAGAACTCCTCTCCTCCCTGTGATTGTCACAGGACAATCTATTCCCTTTGCCTTTATGAAGATGGAAAATGGAGGCACCCTGGAACTTCTGGGACATAATTTCCTCTTGCCATATAATCAGTCACCTTTTGTATAATAAAAGACAACATTTATAGGGTCCAAAGGTGGAAAACAGCTTTGTAATGGGCTCAGTAACCCTCACTCCAGAGGTACTAGTCTTTCTTGAACATAACCTAGACCCCATATGTTGATGCTGCCATTCCAGGGAGGTGTGTGCCCTCTGTACTTGACTCAAGGTTTCTCAGGAGTCTGGGCACAGCTGGCACCACTAAGGACAATACCAGGGTTCAGCAGAAGTTATGTATCTAGGCTTGACTTGTGAGACAAGGGAACTCACTTTACTTTTCAATGTCTTAGTTTTTTTGTTTTTTTTTTAATCTATAAGATAAGGGGCTTCTTGTAGTTGCTTTTATTCTTGAGCAGTCTGGCATTTTCCTGGTTTGCCATTTTCTTCTCCAGAGGTTTAGGCAAAGAGAGGTGACCTGCATAGCTAGGGAGTGAATGAAGTTGGATTTGAACTCAAGTCTTCCCAACTGCAAGCCCAACACACAGTCAACGGAACCGCCCAGCTGCTTCATCAGTCTAGGATTCTCCATTCAGTATTGTTCAGAGCAGTCTCCTGCCCGTATAGCGACCTTGAGCCTGACCATCCTGAGCTGGCCAGTCCAAGGAGCTGTGGCCATTCTTGCTGGAGTCCATGTGGCAGAAGCCCCAGAATAACTGCACTGAGACAGGAGGACCAGACCAGCTCTGTTTGGCCCTGGGGGCTACATTGTGGTGGGTATGGTCACCAAGAACTCCATGATTGGTGCCTTCTGGAGGGCAGGGTCTGTTTCATTCCAGTTGTGGGTCCCCAGAAGCCACATATCTGCCCCATAAAGCAGGCACTGGGTGTTTGCTGACCTGAAGGGTGGACATCAAAGTAAGAGGTGAAAGAATACTGCTGAAAAGGAAATGGCCTTGCTTTGATATCAGAAGAGATTTCCTATCAATGAGTATGGTTCCAAAATGAAAGGGACAGCCAGGGGAGGTAGAGCAGACTCTCCTCACTGGAGGCCTTTGCTATATGAGGATGTCATTTTGTTTTTAGCTATAGGTTGGACTAGGCAACCACTGAGATCCCAGCAACTGATTTTGAAACACCTAAACTTGTTTTAGAGAATAAAGGATGTCTTGCTATAAAGGGTAAAGTGATGGACTTTGTTGCCCCCAAGTGGTACTATGAACTCAAAATCATAAATCAGATCCAAATACATTTAGGCAGATTGTGAATTTGTATTTCCAATCTTGACTTAATTTAAGTACTCCATGTGTAAGAATTCCTTCTACCAATGAAGGCTTGCCATTCACCTATGGCAGAAAATTAGATGAGACCCTATAAAACTGAATGACTGTCCAATGAGCGCACAACTGCTGTGTGCCATAATCAGGACTGGAATCCAGATCTTTAGTTCAAGACCTGTCCTGTATCTATTAAATGTCTCTTCAGTTTCTTAATTCAGCTTTGTAAATGAAAAAAAAAAGAAAGTAAGATGTTTTGAATTAGGCTGATATTTTTTTACTTGCTGTCCATCCTGAGCTGGCCAGTCCAGGGACCTGTGGCCATTCTTGCTGGAGTCCATGTGGCAGAAGCCCCAGAATAACTGCACTGAGACAGGAGGACCAGACCAGCTCTGTTTGGCCCCAGGGGCTACATTGTGGTGGGTATGGTCACCAAGAGCTCCATGACTGGTGCCTTCTGGAGGGCTGTATTTTTTTTTTACTGATGTCAACTGAAAATGGGTAGGGTTTTTCACACATCACTTTTTGTCATTAATGTCCAATAATTTTTTGCTGGAAAGACCGAATGAAAATCCAGGCATAATACCTGCCATTATGGCTTCATGACAAAAAGCATAAGACCATGGGTTTAGAAATGGAAAGACCAATCCTCAGGGATCATTTAGTCCAACTCCCTCACTTGAAAATGGGAAAACTGAGGCAGAGGGAGTTTAAGCATCACAGGAGTATACATTTAAAGGTAAAAGAAACTTCAGAGGTTAATTATTTGGCATATAAGGAAACTGAGGTTGAAGAAAACTAAGTGTCTTGCTCAAGATCTCACACAGGGATTAGGGTCAGAGAAAGATTTTGAATGTTAACTCAGAGCTAGTATACTTTCTGTAGTATGACTCTACCTTCCATTTGCATTTATAATTGTGTGGGAAAATGGTGCAGACTCTCCAGCTGCCTGTGAGGAGCTTTTAATAGCTCTGCTAGTCCTATCTGTATTCTCAGTGTTACAGGTAGATTTGATATTCATTTATCCTAGACATCTGTTGCAACCAAAAGCTAGCATAATAAAAGACAACATTTATAGGGCCCTTAGACTTTGCTATTCAGGGGGTAGATATGTCAGTAAAGAGGAAAAATTGAAGGAAAATGTGAGATTCAACCAAGTACATAAAGGGAGATCTGTTGTGAGAATGTGGAGTGACAGCTAAACAATATGTCTGGAGAAGAGGAAGATGTTAAAGCATGGGGTGGGGTGGCCCTGCAGAAATCTAAGCTTTATTAGTAAAAAGAAGAAGAGGAAGAAGAAGAAGAAGAAGAAGAAGAAGAAGAAGAAGAAGAAGAAGA
>JAJPUD010000375.1:356325-372203 GCA_023553655.1 Myrmecobius fasciatus | reverse complement strand
AAGAAGAAGAAGAAGAAGAAGAAGAAGAAGAAGAAGAAGAAGAAGAAAGAAGAAGAAAGAAGACAGAAGACAGATAGGAAAATAGCAATTAATGCTGAACTGTATGGCTATTCGATTATTTACATAGCATCCTTATGAGACTCATTTATATAGAAATGTAGGGTATCTTCAATGATGATATTAATAAGGAATCACTATGCTTTTTCTAATACTATTCAACAATGAACCACATCTTTGCCATTACCTTCCACTACACCATAATCTTCCAGTGTATTTTACAATTAATTGAAAAATACAATGAATATAGTATTCCATTGTGCTTGTCTGTTGATTATGAAAGTAAAAGTATTTGATTCACTAGGGTGAGATATCATCATACAGGTTTTCTTATCCATCATTTAAGGAAAACAGACACCTTGGAAGATGTAATGGCAAAAATAATCTTAAGCAGAAACCCCTTGATAATAGACATTGAGGGAGACATAAAACACCACTGGTATTCACCCCCTTGATGGAGAAGATCAAAGTCAAAGAAAGATTTTCCAGAGTTCACCATGCTCTTACCTAAATAACATTGCGTTGATTGCATTAAGGCCCAGAATATGGTAGAGCCCGCTAGAAGTGATTATTTCACTGTCCGTCACCATGGGAAAGACCAGTTGGATAAAGAAAACCCATTATGAAGATTTTAACATGCTTTTGGATAGATACTCACTAGAGCCTATCACTGAGTTTGAATACCTGGGACAGTAAAGGTACACAATAGGCTGGGCCTAGAGAAGAGCAGAATGAAGAGAGTTAGCTGGATTGGGTTTGGAAAACAGACTGAATCACTATTAGGAAATAGTAATTCTCTTCTAATGACTCCAAGCTTTCCATGAAGGAGAAGGTACTTGTTCAATGTGGATATCAGCAAAATTTGGAATACAGTTATTTCTGAAGAATTTAAAATAAATGTCAGAAAAAAGGTAATAAGAGATGACAGATGGATAACTGGATGGTTCCACCAATCTTTGTGATGTCAAGAGGATGCAAGGAAGGTCGCCAACATATTGTGTTGACCCTGAGGGGCAAAGTTGTGGGAAGAACTAGAGAAGAGCCATCCAAAATGAGTAGATATGGATGGACTGTGATTTGCCTCATTAAAAAGACTTTCTGAATCAAAGAGATCACAGATTCATTAGAAGAATTGGAGATTGTAGAGCTGGAAAAGCATTTTTCATTATATTTTTTTTTTAAATTTGAGTCTCACTGTAAGATATTGGTACTGGGAGGGGAGTCATTTCCATTTTACAGATGAGGACCACATGGTACAATTGAGTATGTGGACCCAAACATAAGGGCAGCCAGGTGGCACAATGGATATGAATGCCAGGCAAGCATCTTGTAAGTTGGCCCATGATTTATCAGCTTTTTTATAGTAGCATCTTTCTCGTCACCAGCAACATCAATAAAAAGAAATTAAGTCTTCGAGAACGCTTATTGACAGAGCTAGAATTTGGACCCCCAGCTTCCTGACTCCAATTGCCTCCTCACCTCACATCTCCCAACTGACATAGTGATGGTTTTGACTTCATTTCCTTCACATCTCAGTAGAACAGAATGAGCACAGCACTTCGAGTCAGATTTAGTTTTGAATACCCACACTCACCCAACTCTTAGCCTTATGACATTATTAAAGTTCAGTAAAAGTTTCTGAGTTTCCACTTACTGACCAATATTGGGGCAGGGGGAAGGGGAAGGGAAGATGATGATACTGATAATGTCTATACCACAGAAAGAATGTGAGGAAAGTGTCTGGGGAATCTTTAATAGCTAGGTCCACACTACTTTAGGCCTTCAAACCCAGCTCCTGCCTATTTCCAGGACTTCACCGCTCACAATAGATGGTAAAAAGATGAAGAATGGAGAAGGAGCTGGCAAGGCACTATAGAAAGATCCAGAGTTCAGGTTTCATTCCATTTTTACCTATAGTGCCTTGCCAGATCCTTTGGTTTTGCCTATTTTGGCTGCTAAAAGATTACAACAAAAATTTAGGACTACCTTCTAGGCATTTGCTCTACAAGATTGGTCAAAATCCCGGAGGCTATCATGTGGTCAAACAAAATGCAAATAATGAAGCTACCTTAATATGAATATTAGATTTCTTAAATCCTCTTGGCAGAGCAGTCCCTTAATTTCCAACTCGATTTAATCAGAGACTGACTGTGAAAAACAGATGTGGAAACCTGTAGTCCCCAGATGACATGATAGTGATGGTGACAACAATGAGATTTGGGAGTGCAAGTGAGTGGTTATGGTGATGATGATGATACTGATGATGATGATGATGATGATGATGATGATGATGATGATGATGACATTCACTTATGGATGTGATGATATTGGCAATAAGAAGAAGAAGAGGAAGGTGATAGTGCTGAAGATAAGGAGTTCATAATCAAAGAATTTTGAAGTTGAAAGACAACTCAGTGACCATCAAACCCAATAAAACTCCAAAGATGCTGTAGCTGACATTCCCACTACACTTTAAGATTTGCAAAGTACTTTCAATCAAATTTTCCTTTGGTGACATTAGTGGATCTCTGGTACCACAAATCATCATCCAATTGTTAATTAATGGATGAGCCACCATATTTAACTAGGCTGACCAATAGAGACAGAACCCATCATTGAGGCTCCACTTTCCAGCTTGATGGATCCTGACAAATCTTAGAATCAATTGGTATAACCGTTAAGAATCCAGAGTCATTGATAATATGATTGCACATTGAAAACAGTTATTAATGGACAGTATCCATGAATCAACAAGTAGTTATTCAGCACTTCTTGTGTGTCAGGAACTTTACATAAAGATGAAACTGTCCCTACTCTCAAAGAGATTGCATTTTACTGGATGCAAGCAACCTGACCACATTAAAGTTAATGAAAATATATACAAGATAAGTTGGAGGTGGGGTGAGATGTGCCAGCTGAAGAATTAGATATCTGGAAGATGTGATTTTTGAGCTGGGTTTTAAAGAAGACAAAGGATTTCAGAAATAGAAATGAGGAAAGAATGTGTTCCAAATAAGAGGAGAGAATTTAAATAAGTCACATAGAGTGAAATGACATTTCAAAAACTGCAGAACAGAAGACAGAGGGATATGATTTCATTCTACTCTTTTCAAAATGCTTTTCCTTCAGCTTGTCACAAAATTCAATCCACCCTAAGTCACTAGGAAAATTGGTCATGTCTAGTCCCGATTGTGTCCAGAAGATGTCACCAGAGCCCAGAGGAAGATGCTGGTTGAGAAACCAAGATGATGTCTTTCATATTGTGAAATAAACTTTCTAAACCTTGTGATCAGCCACTCATCAAGCATGGATTAAGTGCCTACTCCGTATTAGTATACTCAAGCCCCAAAAAATAAAAAATGGAAAAATCAGTCCCTGTTTTCAAGGAGCTCACTGTCTAGTGAAGGAGGAAATACACAAACAACTATGGAAAACAAGATATGTAGAAAAAAAATGAATGTAACTTAAGAGAAGAAGGCAATAGAATTGAGGAGCCTCAGGAAAGGTAAGATCTTAGCTGGAACTTGAAGTCAGGAGCTTAAAATGAGGAAGCAGATGGGGCAGCTAGGTGGCACAGTGGATAGAGCACTAGCTCTGAAGTCAGGAAGACCTGAGTTCAAATCTGTCCTCAGTCACTTAACACTTCCCAATTGTGTGGCCCTGGGCAAGTCACTTAACCCCAATTACCTCAGGGGAAAAAAAAAGGAGGCAGAGAATTCTAAGCAATGAAAACAGATGGAGTATCTTGTGTAAGGAATAACAAAGACATTAACATCATTGATTATAGACACTGGAGTGAGTAAGGTATAAGAAGACTGGAAAGGCTGGAGGGGATCAGATTGTGAAGGGTTTGAAATGTCAAAGAGAGGATTGATACTGGATCCAAAGGATTAGGGAAAAGATTAGGAGGTATTCCATATTGAGATTAAGATACCTAAAGGCAGCCAGATGAGTGACTTGGAAGACTTAATTTATGAAATAGGAAATATTCATTAATTGATGAGATTGTTGGGGTTTCATCATTATCCATATGACCTCGAGGGAGTGACTGTGTCTCCCCAGGGCTTCCGTTTCCTTCTTTATTACATGAAAAGGTAACTTAGACAGTTTAGGAAGTTCCTTTGTTCTCAAGACCTCACACTACCATAACAATGCCTTGAAATGGGAGTTGGAGTTCTAGACTCAATCTTGGATATCTGCCACTCCCCTATGGTGTGAACCCAGTCACCTCCTCAATCTGTGTCCTTGGTTGTCACCCAAGGAGACAATGTCTAAAAGTATTCTAAGGTACTCAAAGCTCTAAAATCCTAGGATTTTCTGAACTCTTTGGGTACTCTTATGTATTATTTGTATTTCAAAAATAATTTGTAATCTTGACATTTGTTTTTAGGGTAGATGAAAACTTATGCTGAAAACTCATGAATTTTGGAAAACTCAGCATTTCTATATAACTTCCATCATGGTACACCAATGCCCCACTGTGGGGATACCTTGCTGGATGAGCCCTTAAATTTTAAAGAAGGATAATCCCATGAGTTATAGAATCAGCATCTAAATCCAGTCCTCATGGATGGTCTTATAATCAGGACCTTTGTTCTAAAGAAAAAATGGGGATAGAAGCCAAAGGGACTGTATTTGAAAAAGCAAACAAAGGTTGCAGGTAGGTTTTGCAGTAGCTAGAGCACTAGGTCCAGAATGAAAAGAACTGAGTTGCTAGCTGTATGCTCCTGGACAAGTCATTTAATTTTAGCCTCGATTTATTCACCTGTAATATGGGAATAATAATAGCACCTACCTCTTAGGATTGTTATGAGGATTAAATGAGATTCCCTACCCCATTTTACAAGGTATACTCTTTACAGAAGGAAGCTTTTTTTTTCCACTTTGTGTCTCCCAAATCTAGTATAAAGCCTTTGCACATGGGAGGAACTAAATAAATACTTCTCAGATTGTGAGGTTTAGTGACTGGTCCACTGTCACACAGCCAGGATAAAATGGAGGAAGAACCTGACTCAGGATCATTAAGATTCCATAGGTAGCCCACCATCTCCTCTCCCACTCTGTCTCTCTTAAAAGCCAACAGTAGGGGCAGCTAGTTGGTATAGTAAATAGAGCACCAGTCCTGAAGTCAGGAGAACCTGAATTCAAATTTGGCCTCAGATACTTAACACTTCCTAGCTGAGTGACCCTGGGCAAGTCACTTAACTCCAATTGCCTCAGCAAAAAAAAAAAAAAAGAAAAGAAAAGAAAAGAAAGAAAGAAAGAAAAGAAAATCCAACAGTGAATTTAGATGTACAGATATTCAATCACACTGACTAGTCCTCCAGAGAAATGCTATCTGATGCATCCTCCACAATGCCTTTAGGGCTTTCCTTTACACATGCTACTCATCTGATAGGAGGTTACCTCTCTTTGGGTATAAATATTGCATAAGTACTTGTAAGAACAGCTCCATCACAAATGTCTTTCTGAATTTTCTTCCTTAGGAGAGAGAATTTTAGGATTATTTCAACCTCTTAGGATTAGAAAATTATATATATATATATTTTTCTAATTATAAGATGATATATATATATATGTATATATATATATATATATAACCTATATATATAGGTGCAGACACATGGGTACTGCTTTCCCTTTAGTGCCTCAAGCCAACATTGAAATGGATTATTTTCAACCTAATGAGTCCTAATTAAGAGCAGGTGGATCACGCCCATATGAAGCAGAGAATCTGCAACTTGACACCCAAACCAACAGAGAGAATGGATGAACCCTTACAACTCTCAAACCCCATCTACTAAATCATAGAAGGGTCATAATCACTGCTGCTGGAGGCCAAACCCACAGCAACAAAACCACAGCTTTTGAAGAACTGAGGATCAGTCCGTGAGGATGAGAATATGTCTCTACTGTACAGAAATCAGGCAATCAGCAAGACATTAAGGTCCATATACCAGGCACCGTACTAGGCTCTGGGGCTCCAGACATGGAAAATCTTAATTTGCATGTATCTATTCATCTGGACAGTGATTGATTGAAAAAGCCAGAAACTGCCCTAGAAATAGCAAGACAAATAGATGTATGTGTGTGTGAGGAGTGAATGAATGAATGAATGAATGAATGAATGAATGAATGAATGAAAATAATTAAGCCCTTCCTATGTGGCAAACACTCTGCAGATGTGGAGAGCACAAAATAAGCTTTCCCTTAATGACCTTGGAGTGGGATCGACCACCTGTAAGCAGATTTGCAGAGTTCTATGTGTAGGACGATATGAGGAAGAGAATACTACTAATTGGAGTTCGATAGATATGGGCAACTTTCAGATGGAGGAACTCCTTGTGCTTATGCAGGTGAGTTGCCCAAGGTCACACACTTATAGAAGGATTGGAAGCCAAGCCAACCTGTTCTGAGGCCATTTCTCCATCTATTACCTCCTGGCCATCTTAGATAGTCATATATGAGTACACGTACCTAGGCACATACATGTGTCTGTGTGAATAAGTAATGTGTATATACATATGCCCATATTCATTCATATATCCATATATGTGTATACATGGAGATATGAGCGTATATCTTGAGAAGCAAATTTATACAGCACATAGAAGGTTGGCTGAGAGTTAAGAAGTCCTGAGTTCAAATCCTGCCTGTGAGACCTGCTATCTGAGCAATCTGGGCTAAAGTTCAGTGTCACAGGGGACTTTAGACATCTTTAAATTTTGGCAACTGGCCTTCCTGGCCATCCCTTCCATCAATGAATTTTCAGGTCCTGACTCCCTCGTTATCTCCATGCATACATATGACTAGATATCTAGCTGACTCTTACCTTTCGTCTCCTTTAAGGATTTCATGTTTTTGTGCTTTTTCTTTTCTCCAGATGTAGATAAACTACTGGTGACCTTTCAGAAAATGAGCCGAGCAGTGACAAGCCCCAGATGCCAAGCGTGGGAACATAATTTCCCTCCCAGTGGGCTTGAGTGTTTGGTTCACTTCTGTCTGGCTCCAGGGCTCGCTGTTGAGGTTTCTGTGGTTGCTCTTTGTGGGTTGAGGAGAATCAGCTCAGCCCCCTCCCGCCTGGGATGCTATGTTAAACTTCCAGCTTAGGAAGAGACAAGATTTAACAGGAATTCTATCATTTATTGAAAGGGAAAATGTAAGAATAGACAACTCCCGAGAGCACCTCAAAGAGGGCTCTTTGTAGTTCCTTCTTTGCCAATTAATGAGAAAGCATTCTGTCTCCCCCAATGAGACAGTCACTCCTTCATTATTTGCACTAATCTCTTAATTATATACCTAATTGCCTCTTACTTGGGAGCAAAGATGGTGATACCTGTTTGGTTATTATTTAACACATTGAGTTTTCCGAGTACTTTTCAACTTTGTTCATTTACTCTAGTTCTTGTGACACAACAATTGTGTGCTCAGTTCACAAGTTAAAAACCCTAGGAAGATAACCTATAGAATCATTATAGATTATATTATATAGATTATATAGAATATATTATAGAATCATTAAGATCATAGGATTTGAGTAAGACTAAGACCTCTATATCTTTCTTACCTGATTTGGTCTTTTCCATTCCATTTTTGAACATCCTCCCCACCCCAGAGCTATTTATTTTAAAGCAGATAGCATGGTGGAGTAGAAAGATTCTAGCTTTGAAATTGGGAAATTGGGTTTGAGGACCACTTTTAATACATTCTAGTCATATAATTAAGTATTTCCCTCAAGTTCTTAAGGCCCCTGGCACATTTTAAAGGCTGTTAAGTCTTTAAACAGGTACCAATCTGCACTGACAGATGGGGTTTCTTCAGTAAGAGCTACTTGTGCCAATAAAAACATAAATCCAGTCCAAAATTAAAATTATTTTAAGTTATCCCTTATGAGATAGATAGGATTTATAAAATGCTGCTAGGACAAATTTTTAAAGATTTTAGAATGCTATGTTGGACATGGAGATTGGATTCAATAATTCCATGAGTGTGGAATGATAGAAATAATTTTCCTAGTTGGATGATCATGATGATGATGATGATGGTAATCATATTATGGTGAGGGATCTAGGTAAAATGGTGATCAAAGAAGCCAACAGGACCTCAAGGAATATGAAGAAAGGTAGAGATAACAGAAAATGATGAGATGAGGGTCCCCCTCTGTTCTGCCTTGGTCAGGTCTTATATGGAACTCTGGGTTCAGTTTGGGATCTGAACATAGTAATATTTTTGGAAGGACACTGATCAGCTACGGGGCTTCTACAAGAGGATGAAAGGAGAATGGTGCAAGACTGGAGTAAATGCCATGTGAAGATTTGTTGAAGGAACCACTGAGATTTTAGCTTTCAGAAGAAAAAGGATGGGGATGGAGGAAAGACATAAGGTGTGATAACTACTAGTTGAAGGAAGGACACTTAGAAGGATTTTCTGCATGGGCCCAGAGGACTTAAAAACTAGAGAAAATAATTAAATATTGCAAAGAAGAAAAAAGGTTCAATATGAAAGAAAAGTTCCTGATTGCTAGTATTATCCAAGAATAGAATGGTCTGTGGCAGTAGGGAGTGAGGGCTCCACCCTAGAGGCCATCAAACAGAGCCTGAATACCCATATGTTGGTTGCTTTATAAAGAGAGTTCTGTTTTCAGGTCATGGTGAGTCAAGGCAGCCTCTGAGGTCCCTTCCAAGTCTTAGATTCTATGACTTAGGGAGCTTCTCAAAGACAATCTTAGTTGTTTTAAGGGAGCAGATGGTGTAAGGGACTTTTCTTGAATCTAAAGCAATGGTTTATGAAACTATTACATTAGAAGATAAGAAACAAGTAGGAGTCAATTTTCATTTTCAAGATGAAATAGACTGAACATTAGTGCTCATTGATTCAAACCCACAAAGTGCCATGTTTAAAAGGGATCTTCATCCATTTTTGTGAACCAAATAAAGAACTACCCACAGAGGTCTTTCACTAAAGAAATAAATCCAATTAAATAACTCAGCAAACATCTATAATGTGCTTATTTTTTTCCAAAGCATTGTATTCAGCATTAGTGATATGAAAGTGGAAAATTGTACCATGCCTGCCTGTAAAGAGTTTACAATCTATTTAAGATGTGGAGGGGCAGCTAGATGGGGTAATGGATCGAATGCCTAACCTGGAGTCAGGAAGACCTGATTTGAAAGCCATCCTCAGACATCTATTACCTGTGTGGCCCTGGGCAAATCATTTAACCCTGCTTGCCTCAGTTTCCTCATATGTAAAATGAGCTGGAGAAGGCAACAGCAAACCATTCCATATCTTTGCCAAGAAAATGTCAAAAAAGATCACAAAGAGTTGGATCTCACTAAAACAACTCAACAACTAGGATGTGGAGATACAGAACATGCACAGAGAATTATGACAATATGAAACATGATAAGGGAATTGGCAAGATCTAGGCCACAAAATCTAAGAGAGACTGATTAGATGGAGGAATCACTATTGGAAAAGCAGGGGAGGAGAATCAGAGGCTGTTTCCAAGAATCATGTTATATATGTCATCCTCCCTAAGGGCCATGTAGCAGAGAGGCCTTCCAGCAGACATCCCTGCCGATGGTCCCCTTGAAGGACAAGGAAATAGACCAAATTCTAGTGTTTGTCTTCGTACATGGCACCCACTGCTGTTTTCTCATTTGAAGAATCACAGTCATTACTTTCATATTTCATATTCATGACTTTCTCATTTGAGATTTTGAAACTTATTGTCTGTGCCTTATTTCTTTAAAAGTCAGAATAAAAGCCTTTGAAGGAGATTTCTAAAAGGATTTTTATTGTTAACTTCCATTTTCATAACAGCAGTATAAATAAAATTAGCCATTGGAGAAAGGTATCCTTCTAGTATTGGATTTTCAATTTAAATCCAATCCAAACAAATGACATTTTATTAAGTTAATACAATAATAAAGCAAATAAAGAGATTGGATAAAGAAAAAAAAAACACCCCAAGGAGCTTATATTGTACATGTTCACACATAAATTTGGCCTTTGGATATAGGCTTAAGATGTCATCAGTTCAGGGAACTCCTGATATGGACATTACTTCTGATGCAGACTGGCATCTCATCAGTAACTCAAAGGCTTAGAGATCTCCCTGGGGCACTGAGAAAATGGGGGACGTTCCTAATGTTATGTGGTCAATATGTGGCACAGATAAGAACTCAGCCCTGTTCTTCCTAAGGTTCTGAGGCCGGTTCCCTGTCTGTGATCTCATACTACCTCACACAAGGATGTGTACAGTAATGATCATTTTATGAGGAAAACAAACCAACCTTGGAAAATAAGAAAAGAAGCCTTTTTAAAGGAGATGCTTCATGAGATGAACTTGGAAGAAAGCCAATTACTGTAGGAGGTGAACATGAGAAAGTTGAGCTTCCTTCATCACTGAACAATTGGAACTGGTTTGAAGAGGGCCGTGTCCATCAGAGCTGATCATCATATAGTCTTCTGGTTGCTATGTATAATGATCTCCTGGTTCTGCTGATTTCACTCAGCATCTTAGCCAATCTGATAGGTATGTAGTGATATCTCAGAGTTGTCTTAATTTGCATTTCTCTGATCAATAGTGATTTGGAACAACTTTTCATATGACTAGAGATGGTTTTAATTTCTTCATCTAAAAAATGTCTGTTCATATCCTTTGACTATCCATTGGAGAATGGCTTTAATTCTTATAAATTTGAGTCAATTCTCTATATATTTTAGAAATGAGATCTTTATCAGAACCCATAAATGTAAAAATGATCTCCCAGTGTATTGCTTCCCTTCTGGGTGTACATATACACCCAGAGAGAGGCCTGTGGGATCTGAGTGTGGACCACAACATAGCATTTTCACATTTTCTGTTGATGTTTGCTTGCATATATTTTCCTTCTCAGGTTTTTTTCTTTCTAGATCCAATTTTTCTTGTGCAGCAAGATAACAGTATAAATACGTATACATATATTGGATTTATCCTATATTTTAACATAGTTAACATGTAATGGACTACCTGCCATCTAGGTGAAGGGTGGGGGGAAGGAGGGAAAAATTTGGAACAGAAAGTTTTGCAAGGGTCATTGTTGAAAAATTACCCATGCATATGTTTTGCAAATAAAAACTTTAATAAAACAAAAAAAGAAAGAAATTGAGCTTCCAAGCATGGAGGACAGATTATCCAAAGGCCCAGAAAGGAGCAATGTGTGGCAAACAGCAAGTGGTCCAGATTCACTGAAACAACATACTTGAATTTGAAAACTGGAACATAGGTCATGAAGAGCTTCAAATTCTGGACCAAGCTTGCATTTTATCCTACAGGTAACAGCCAGCCAATAAAGATTTTTGAGCAAAGATTTATGCTCTAAGAAGTTTATTTCAGCAATTCTGTGAAAGACTAGAAAGGATAAAGGTTAGAAACAAGAAAATTAATTATGAGATCTTTGTAAATTTTAAGCAAGGAATCAGCACAGTAGTAATGTGAGAGAAGGATGTGGGTGCAAAGTATATTTGTGGACATAAAACAGACAAGGGGCAAAGGGAAAAATCAGGGATGATTCTGAATTGGTGAAACTGTGTGAGTGAGAAGATGGTGGTATCCTAGACAAGATTAGAGTATCTCCACACCGGCAAAAAAAGAGATTTTTTTTGCATATGAAACATGTCTATTTTGAAATGTTAATATGACATCCATCATAGATGTCTAGCACACATTTGGCAAGATGGGAATGGAGTTCTGGAAATTAGTGCTGGATATGTAAAGGTAACAAACTGAGCTCTTGGTAGTGGATGAGACCATCAATATTACTGAAAGTAACATAGAAAGAGCCCAATATAGGGACTTCAGAGACATCTGCAGTTGGAGGTAAGAAGTAAAGTGAGACAGAGTGGTCAAGGGTGTAATGGAAAACCAGGAGAAAAAAAAGACATGGAATTGCTAAGGGAAAAGAGATCAACCGGGAAGAAAGGGTATTTGGCAGTGATAAAAACTGTTGAAAAGTCTGCAAGGAAGACTGGGAAAGGCCTTTACATTCAGCCACTAAGAAATGGTGGATAACCTTAAAGAGAACAATTAATGCCAGGTGACAAGATTGGAAGCCAGACCACAAGGAGTTGAGAAGATGGTGGCCTTGAGGGAATACATAGACATTTTTTCCTTGATTTGCCAAGGCTAGGAAAAGAGATACAAAGGGTAGAAGTGAATTTGAGCAACATAAGTTGCAGGTGGTTAA
The DNA here is from genome assembly GCA_023553655.1 of Myrmecobius fasciatus. Taxonomy (NCBI): domain Eukaryota; kingdom Metazoa; phylum Chordata; class Mammalia; order Dasyuromorphia; family Myrmecobiidae; genus Myrmecobius; species Myrmecobius fasciatus. The sequence goes on along the minus strand of JAJPUD010000375.1, from coordinate 359,913 downwards.
GGCTAGAAAAACCAGCTAAAGGACAAAACTTCTAGGAGAAGAGAGTGTTGTTAAAATACATAAAAATCTGGAGTCAAGACAGTGCATAGACAGAAAGGAAACCACAAGTGTAATGGGCTGGGAGAGCGGACTGGGAGGGAATACTTCCATCTTTAGAAACACTACACCCTCAACTCCAGCAAAACCATGCTACTCACCATTATTCAGAATGCTTTGGGCTTCTGCAACTCAGTCCAAATGACTGGCCACAACTAGAATGTCCTTTTCCCATATCTTCTACTTGTACCTGCCTCCTCCAAGAAATCTCTGATCCCCTACAAGAGCCTCTCTTTGCAAGTCTCATCAGACTTTGTTCCCTCTTCTCTACTATGTTTCTTATGATCACATCTGCATAGAAGTGATTTCCATTCATGGATTTTCTTTCCTACTAGACTAAGTACCATCTTATTCATCATCTTCCCAGCCTCCACAATCCAGCCTTGAATAAGTTCCTTGACAAGAAGGACTATTTTCCATTAGCCTTACAGACTACACTTCTCATCACCTAGGACAGTCACTGGCACAAAGCAGGTACTTCACAAATGTTCATTTCCTTCCTTTCTTCCTACTGCCAAAGGAGTCTGCCCTTTGTCAGATATTGGGAACACCAATGAAAAAGTCTCTTCTCTCAAGAAGCTATCAATCAATCAAAAAACAATTATTAAGCACTTATGATGTGCCAGATATTGTACTAGCTGGTGATAAGCAGACAAATTTGAAACAATTCCTTCCCTTAAGGAGTTTACAAACTGTTGGAATTCATTCTGTTTTATTTAATATAATTCAATCTTGCCAGCACAAAATCTCAGAAGGGGTGACCTCCCTTTCTGATTTATGATTCATATTCTAAATTATATTAATTATAGTACAAATTAATTTATAAAACAACATCTGTAGAGAATTCTAGGAATTGATGAGTAGAATTTTGGGAAAGGATCCAATACATGGATTTGGGAATTTTACTGTGTCTGAATTTTATATTCATTCTCTTGTTAGTCTTCAAGGTCACAATCTTAAAATCAGAACCTTCTTTCTCTCTGAAGGTCTTCTGTGTTTTGAAGAAAATCAAGGGGTCCTAGATGAAAAGGGAACTTGATCCCTGCTTTTCTTCAGTTGAGTTCTGGGACACTATGTAAACTTCTTGCAGAAAGTAAGTACTCACTACACACCTGTCAGATTGGCTAAAATGACAGGAAAGGATGACAGGTGTTGGAGGGGATGTGGGAAGGCTGGGACACTGATGCATTGTTGGTGGAACTGTGAATGGATACAGCCATTCTGGAGAGCAATTTGGAGCTATGCTCAAAAAGTTATCAAGCTGTGCATACCCTTTGACCCAGCAGCATTTCTATTGGGCTTATATCCCAAAGAAATCATAAAGGAAGGAAAAGGCCCCACATGTGCAAGAATGTTTGTGGCAGCTCTTTTTGTAGTGGCTAGAAACTGGAAACTGAAAGGATGCTTATCAATTGGAGAGTGGCTGAATAAATTATGGTATATGAATGTTATGGAATATTATTGCTCTGTGAGAAACGACCAACAGGATGATTTCAGAGAGGCCTGGAGAGACTTGCATGAACTGATGCTGAGTGAAATGAGCAGAACCAGGAGATCATTATACACAGCAACAACAATACTATATGACGATCAATTCTGATGGACATCATGGCTCTCTGCAACAATGAAATGTCTCGAACCAGTTCCAATTGTTCAGTGAAGAAAGACATACACATCCAGAGAGAGGGATGTGAAGTGTGGACCACAACATATCATTTTCAGGCTCTCTATCTATGTTTGCTTGCATTTGGTTTCCTTTTTCTGATTCTTCTTTCTTGTAGATACGATTTTTCCTGCACAAAAATGATGTGTGGAAATATGTATACATATATTCGATTTGTCAAGTATTTTAACATAATTAATATGTAGTGGATATCCTGCCATCTAGGGGAGGGGTGGGGAGTAGGGGGGAAAATTTGTAACAGAAAGCTTTGTAAGGGTTAATGTTGAAGAATTACCCATACATATGTTTTGCAAATAAAAAGTATTAATAAATTTTAAAAAAAGAAAGTAAGTACTTTCTGCATCTGAATAATTACTTCACTCCTTGCTCACCTAGACCCTGACAGTCACTTAGTAATAACACCTATCTTTATCTGAAGCATATACTTAAGCATGCTTTCCAACTTGGGTTGGAAAGAAGGCTTCTGGGAACCAAAGAAATCAGAATGATTCATCTCAGAATTTACACTGAAAATGTCCCTGCTATCATTCCCACAAAGGCACATCTAGGATAACCAAAACAGTCACCTGGAAGACTCTAGTATGGGGACAGCCTTAAAGGTCACCTAATCCAACAACAACAATATCTTAGTTGTAGAGCTTTAAGATTTACAAAGCATGTTGGGAACATTTTCTCAGAATAACATGCTGAGCCAGATGTTGTTACCCTTTTATGTGTATAATAAGGGAATTGTAGCTTAAAGAGAAGGGACCTTATCTAAAGCTCCACAGATAGTGAATGTCTGAAGGAGGCTTCAGACCCAGTACTCTATTCTACAGACAGTGCTATTCAATCATCCACCCAGGTCATCTTTCTGTGTCTGTCTGCTATCACTGCCCTGCTCCTCCCCTCCTAGGAGGACCTCCCAAATCCCATAGAAATTACTCTCCTTATATTTGAACTTTTTCAGACTCTTAGCCTAGGGTCCCACCATCTTGACTGGTGTCTGTGTAAGTATTAAATAGCCCATTTTGACTGTTCTCTGGAGATGACCTCAGATCTCAGCCCAGGCTTCCTTCTTCACATCCTATTCAGTCACCTGATATCCATGCAGCCCCCCTCCCTTTTCTGCCTCCACTCTGTACTCCATCAATGGCCCTGTTGCTTCCAGAAAGAGCATATTAATTGTTTTGTCTTATGTATTAACTCATTCTCCTGGTCCTCCAAGATGAAAATGATCAAAACTCCTTTTATTGGCCACCCTTCTCCTATATAGGCTATCTCCCCCATTCAAATTTAGTCCTCTGAAGGCAGGGATATTTTGTCTTTTGTGTTTGTATCCCCAGTGGCAGGCGCATAGCAGCTTACCAATGTTCTCATTCATTCATTTGTTCCACTATATATTCCATTAGAAAAATGTTAATAGAACATAGAATAAGAGCCAGAAGAGACTTAAGAAGCCATTGAGTTCATCCCTTTTGTTTCATAGCCAAGTAATATAAAGCTCAGAAAGCTAATTGATCCATGGTCACCCAGAAATAAAGGGCACAGGGTGATGATCTGAACCAAGCCCTCTACTTATATGTCCTGGGTTTGAGGCTGCTCTCATGTGTTGTATAAAGCAGTCAGTACAAATACTGCTCTCCTCATTTTACATCTGACACAGACATAGAGATAGATGGCAGGTCTGTGGGCTCCAGGGAAGAAATCCTTTCTTCTGGGCTGGGTGGGGAGTGAGATTGGAAAGGAAGCTTTGAAGAAAGGGTGTCAGAACGAAAGGAGTGCCTGTTACTGCCATGAAGTCTTCTTGATCCCTGGCTCAAGAGGGA
>JAJPUD010000375.1:317455-343555 GCA_023553655.1 Myrmecobius fasciatus | reverse complement strand
AGAAAGAGAGAAAAAGAGAGAGAGACAGAAAGAGAGAGGAAGAGAGAAAGGAAGAAAGAGAAAGAGAGAAAGGACGAGAGAGAAAGAGACAGGGACAGAGATAGAGAGAGAGAGAGAGAGAGAGCAAGGAAGAGAAGAAGGAGAAAGGGAAGGGAGGTAGAGAAGGAGACAGACAAAGGGAAAAAGAGACAGAAAGACAGATGAAGAGAATGCATGTGTGTATGTGAGAGAGAGAGAGACAGACAGACAGATAAGAGGCAAAGAGAGAGTGAGTACAGTGGATCAAGTGTAGTATGGACTAGAAAAAGCTGAGATCCAGTCCTGCCTTAGATACTCATTAGTTGTGACCCAAGAAATGTCACTAAACCTCTGTTTGCCTCAGTTTCCTCATCTATAAAATGGGGATAATAATAGTATCTACTTCCCAGACGTTATGAGGCTCAAATGAGATAGTACTTGTAATATATCTGGTACATAACTAATGCTATAAATAACTATTAATATTATTATTAAGAGTAACTAGACAGAGAGACAGACAGACAGAGAGTTAGAGTTGCTTCAGGTTATGCAGTTTGCAACGGCCAAAGGTGGACCTTGAAACCAGCCATGTGCTCTCCAAGTCCCACACTCAAGAAGAGGCAGAGTCCATATGAGCTACACAGTGAGATCTCTGTGCTACCAAATGGCAGGTCTCCTAACATAAGTTCTTTTGGTGTCCATCAGTAAAATTGAAAATATCCTTTCCCAAACAGCTGATGGATAGCACATGGGAAGGAAGCTTCAAATCCCCATTGATGTTACCCCGTATCGTGAAAAGGTTTCAAAAACTCCTAACTTGTCCACCAATAAAACTTATTTCAGCACTGAGAGAACCTTCGTACCTCATCTAGGTACTCCACAGGAGAAAATGCCCAGTGTCTCCTCCAAGATTACACAGCCCGTGAAGGAAACATGTCTCCATGTAGATTGTTTTCTTGGCCAGGAAAAGGAAAGGATATGGTTTCATTTAGTGAAGTCAACAGCAAATTAGAAACTCAAGGCTTTCCAGCTAAACAATCTCATGTTTATTATATTACTTTGACAATTTACTTGGGCCTGAGGCACGACCACGTACTTGCATTGGCCGTACAGCACGTGACAAGGTCGATTGGTCTGCTGCACTCATTTTTGTTATTGATGTCAATTACCACATGATTGAGACATCTATGGACAGGAGAATGGATCAGAGAGAAAACCACAAGGAACAGTGGGCTAAGTCTACTAAATGATGGAGAGAACATGAGTCATGATGAGACCATGTCATGAGACCTGGGTTTCAGGCTCGTTTCAGCCACTGCTAAGTCTCACAAGCTTGAATAATTCATACGACATCTCTAAGTCTTCTTTTCCTTCCTTTTACACTGGGAGTCCCAACACCTACTCTCCCTACCCAACAGAGAGCTAGGATGCAGTTCTGTATCATTGTCACACTTTTAGTAATAGCTGGCTGTATGTGAGGTACCATTCGAAGTTCTATAGAAACAAACATTGAAAAAATCACCATCCCCGGCCTCAAGGAGCTATAACCTACAAGGAAATAAATATATATGTAATATTCAGTGGATAGAGTGCCGGGCCTGGAGTCAGAAAGATACCTCTTCAAGAATTCTAATTCTTGGTGTCCGATACGTTCTAATTATGTGACCTAGGCAAGTCCCTTCACCTTGTTTGCCTCAGTTTCCTCATGAGCTGGAGAAGAAAATGGCCAACCCCTCTGGGGACCTCAAATGGCATCATGAAGAGTTGGACGTGACTAAAAATGCCTTAACATACATAAATGAGTATACATAAATAAGTATGATCCTTAGCAGAATGTATTACATGCAAAGCCGTTTCAGAGAAATTAGGGAGGGGGATGATCAAGGGATCAGAGGGAAGGATCTTAGAAAACATCTAGTCAAAGTCTCTCATTCTACCAAGGAGGAAAGACTGGGACTTAATCACAGATCTTCTGATTCCAATTTCAATGCTCTCCACTTGCCACCCACTATATGAAATTAAATAAACAAACTTTATTTGATAAAATTGCCCCATCTCACTGAATCCTTTTTCAGATTATGAAAGCCTTTGCATTTGGGGCTGAGTTTATTGCTGCAGAATTTGGAGCTGCTCTTGGAAGGATATTTTACTAGAAGACTGATCCACTGACTCCTGGTAAGGTTCCCAGGGAGTTTCTTCATCACACACTCTAGAATCTTTATCATCATCATCATCATAACTAATATCAATGTCACGCTCTACAGTTTGCAAAGTGCTCTAGGTGACAGTGGTTAGAATGCTGGATGTGAAAGCAGAAAAAACCTTAGTTCAAATCAAATCCCAGTTACTTACTAGCTGCATGACCTACCATGTTTGCCTACTTTGTTCATCTGTAAAAATGAGTTGGAGAAGGAAATGGTGAAGCCCTCCAGTATCTCTGCCAGGTCAATCATTTCTCGGTCATGTCCAATGCTTTGGAACACACAGACATAACTGAGAAATGTATCTTGCCCACGCTCACACACCTACTAAGTGTCTAAGGCAGGTCGTCCTGACTACATCCATCACTCTTTCCCCTCTCTCCAGTTGACATGGGTCACCTCACAGATCCATCCCAAGATCACAGCTTTTGATCTAAAAGGGATCTCGGAAGCCACCTTGCCCAATGCCCTTTCTCTTTACAAATAAGGAAACTGTAGTCCAGGAAGGGAAATGGGACTTGCCCAACCCCACAAAAACTCACAGAAGGGACTGGAACCCAAATCCTCTTATTCCATACTTGACCCAGAACCTTTTTCATTAATTAAAACCATGCCATAGTAGAAGTCAAACAATATTCTCAACCCAAATACATTGTTAGACTTTTCGTAGATACTCTGACAAAATTAATATTCATCCAGAAAAATATAGGAAAATATCAGCTTTCCAGCAGGAACAAGCAAAAGCATTTCAATCCATTTTACAGCAACAAGAACCATCTGTTGACCATTGTTTGGTATCGTTCAGACAAAACAACTGATCCTTTCCATTTTTTTACCTCTCAGTCACTCACAGAGTCAGTTCCCGTGGGGGTTTAGAACTGAAAAGGCCAAAGGGGCCAGAGTCCCAACCCTCATTTTTAAGGGAAATAAACTGAGACTTAGGAAAGTGAGACCATCTGGTCCAGGTTTAAAGGGAGCAAGAGAGCAGAACAATGTTGGAGCACGAATCTTCTGACTTCCAGGCAGTGCTCCTTCCTCTACCCAACACTATTAAACCAACTGGAATTAGAGCAATCAAGTACCATGGAGCACAGAGGAACAGTATCATCACTGTGGGATCATGGCATGGAAACTCAATCCCTCTGAACCTCTACTTGTTAGAATCATCAAGGCTTGGCTCTGGAGCCACCTCCTCTGGGAAGCCTTCCCTGATCCACCTCCTGCACAGGGCATTCTTTCTCCTTCTTCAAATTAGATTGTATTTACTTCCCTCTGTGAACATCAGCCTCTCTTTATTTTTTTTCCTGAAGCAGTTGGGGTTAAGTGATTTGCCCAAGGTCACACAGCTAGGAAGTCTAAGAGACTAGATTTGAACTCAGGTCTTCCTGACTTCAGGGCTGGTGCTCTATCTACTGTGCCATCTAGCTGCCCCTTCAGCCTCTCTTTAAATAGGACCTTGCGGCCGCTCAAGGTACTATTTTTCATTCTTTGTACGCTCAGCTCTTAGCATTGGGAGCTGACTGCATCTCAGCAGACTAGCTAAGCCAGGTTGAGAATAACTGACAGACCTCAAACCCACAGCAGGTGCCCATGGAATGGGCATGAGGACAATTTGTTCCATTCGATGTGAAGGCAAATAAAGCAGGGTGCTGTGGAGTGCTTAGAACTCAGTCAAACATGGAAGATACCTAGGTCATCCCATGTATCCCAGACCATTATCAGTCATCCTGAATTTTGTCCTGCCACTGGATTTCATGATTGGAAGAGAGAAAGAGGATGGTAACTTTATACAACTCTGTCTCATTTAAATCCAACTCACTCATGAGTCAAAGCATCACCATGATGGCATTGGTCCTCTTGAAAACAAAGGATGGAGAAGCTGGCAGAGTGTCCTAAGTAAGCACCAATGGATAGTTATTTAATTGGGTTGATTCTAGCTTACTATCCTTGCTTTTTATAGATGAGGAAACTAAAATCCAGCTAGGTTAACTGACTTGACCAAGGTCACACAACTGGTTGCTGAGACTAGAGCACATTGTTCCAAGTTCTCAGTCCAATGAATGTTTAAATTAGTAAGATTACACTAGTGATGGTTTTCCGTATGCATAACAACAATGATAATAATATAAACAAATATGTGCTTTTTATAAATATTATATTTCTAGAATATAGGGATCATTATTTCTTCTATTTTATAGTTGAAGAAACTAAGGCAAATAGAAATGAATCAATTTGTCCAGGATCACAACCAGCCTTGGGTAAATATCTGAGACCAACCTTGAACTAAAGTCAGTGCCTGGCATATACTAGGCATTAATGCTTGCTCACTGACAGTCCATGGTGTCTCTGAGCTGCCTCTGATAATGACCTGCAAAGACTCATTAGAATTGTTTCAACAAAATGCTTTGGGAAGAAGTTATCACTTCTCTTGTCTTACTATGTCTAATTTGTCCTTTTTTTATTCTAGGCTAGATATATTTGGTAGCAGTGGTGCTGGGCGTGATGGTTGGTTCATTTTTGGCTGGTCTAGTTTTTTGACTGGTCTAGTACTTATAATAACTTAGTTCTACATCTTACCACCACTACATTCAATTAGGGGAAAGGATCTGGCTTTTCAAAGTTAACCTGTTTTCTTGCTTCAATTAATTCTATCATAAACCTAGACCTATATATGTATCGTTTTGTTGGATTTTTTTTCATTCAATCCCAATATATTTCATCATCAGATTTTATCCAAAACCTTGCCATGATTGATACTTATTCATTTGATTAACTGATTTACTTTATAAATTTCTATTTTTCTATTTACCTTTTTTCTTCTCTCCTCCCCACCCTAAAGATGGCCACCATTAGGCACAAATAGGTGTGTGTGTGTGTGTGTGTGTTTGTGAGTGTGTGTGTGTATACACACACATGAATATGGGTGTATGTGTTTATACAAACATATACACATACATATTTCATTTTGTCAGTTCTTTCTCTACCTGCAATATTTATATATCCTTTACAATTAATTTGAATATTTATAATATTCAAAATAACTTGATTGCTCAAAGTCATTCCTCTAACAACTTTGTTGTTACTTTCTACAATGTTCTCTTTATTCTGTTCGTTTTACTCTTCATTATTTCATGCAAGTATTTCCATGTTTTTTTTCTAAAATTATTGAACTCATCATTTCATATATCAAAGTCAGTCCTACACCTTCAAAAGCCTAGTTCCTTCTTTTACTGACACATCTCATAGGTTCATTGTGAGGATCCTACTTTTGCAGTCTTCTAAGATAGTATTCTCTGAGATCCAAGGACACTGGCCTTCTTGCTGTCCCTTGAATAAGATACCTTATCTCCCTATTCCAGGGATCCCTGTCACTGGATGTCCCTCAAGCCTGGCACTCTCTCTTTTTTGTCTCTGCTTTATGGCTTCTTCTTCCATCTTTGCTAAGTACCTCTTCCTGCTAGTACCTTCTCTCTGTGGATTATCTCCAGTTTATCCTGTTGTAGAATGTTATTTATCTCATTAAACCATAAACTCCTTGAGGACAGGGACTTTCCTTTGCCTTTTTTTGTTCACCAGCGTCAAATATAGTGCTTAATAAATGCTTGTTGACTAACTGGTGATGTATTTAAGGTGCTTTACAAAATTTAAAACACTTTAAATGTCAGCTATAATTATCAAAAAGATAAATCTTATGTATTTTATAGAATGGATTGATAAAAAGAAAGTAGAGGGAAGAAAACTGGTTGGAAAGCTAGCACAACAAGTGCAATATCCATAGCATTCAGGATAGAAAGGTAGAAAAGCAGTGAAAGATTTTATGAAGGAAGATTCATTTTGAAATTTTTCTAGGTTGTGTTATGGATTCAGTATAATTCTAAGTTGTTAGCAGAGACTTGAAAATGCAAATAAATGATTAAGTGTGAGGATTTCCTTTAGTGGGGATTAAACCTGGCACACTGCAACCCTGAGCATTTATCTATTTTGATGTGATATCTCTATAAAATATACTTTTCAGAAAGATAGTGTTGCTTCATTATGTTACTCTCTAAGTTCAGACAACCCAAATCTATCATTCTGGAGGAAGAAAGCCAAATACCCAAACGGAATATAAGATAACAGACTTAGTGTCTGAAGAAACCTTACATGATCATCCTACCTGTAACCCTGACCACTTTACATTTTTTTAGATGAGAAATTCAGACCAATCCATATTCTTAGGAGGACTTACCAACAGCCTCACATCTAGGAAGTGGCAAAACTAAAGTTTAAAAATCATTCCATTTTATCAAGTTTATAACCAACTCCTGAGTGTTTTTTGGCTACTTGCTTTAACTACACATATAAACCAAATGGAGGGGGAGAGGGAAAATATGATAAAAAGAAAACAAGAGGTTGAATCAAGCTTATAGCTAATTTGTTTTCTATAAATAATTGAATTACCTTGCTCTCAAAATGTCTGGCTATGGAATTGAATAGAACAGTTCAGGTTTTTTTTCTGTAATAAGAAATTTAAGGTCTCTAGATTTAAAAGATGAAAGAAAGTAAACACATGTGTGAAAGGTTTATTTGTAGAAACAGGCTTGATTATTGGCCCAGAATACAGTTCTTTTTCTCTAGTGAAGAAATCTGGTGGAAAGGGGTGGGAATACACATTTCACAACTCAGTTATATTTTCATTACTTTATCTGACTATGAAGTTAAGTTCTGCAGTAGAAAGAGCTGTAATCTGTATCAGAGAAGTGAGTCCTTATCCTAGGAGTTTCCATACAGATGAAATTACAGGTTATTGATATAAAATGAGAGGGGGAAGGAAAGTAGTTTATCTCTCAAATCCATTCTCATCTTAAAATCAGATCATTTTTATGGTTTATATGTAAAGTATTTCCATGATATTACATCAAAGACAATTGGAAAAAACCCAAAATTATTTTCACTCTATCTATGACTATGGAAACCTGGAGAAACTCTAGAGAATGGCAATCAGAATTGGGGAAGACCTTGTGTTAATGCCTAATAAGAGATGGGTGAACCAACTGAAGAGAAAACTCAGAGGATACTTTTTAATCATTTTTCAAGTATTTCAAAGGTTGTCAAGGAGAAGAGGGATTAACCTTGTTCGGTTTGGCTCAAGAAAGCAAAACCAGGAGCAACAGTTTAGTTATAAAAAGACAAAAGGTTTCGCAGCAGGAAAAAATTTCCTCTGAAGTAGATGTATCCCAAAAGGAAATGGGCCACCTTGAGACCTGATAACTTCTCCCTCGTTGGAGTTCTTCAAGCAAAAGCTACCTGACCACTTGTAAAAGAAATTATTTTTCAAAGATAATTCTACAAGAGAGCTACTAAGGTCCTTCTATAAACTATGGTCCAGAACCTCCAAAAACTCTGAGAGCTTATAACAAATCATATCTAATATTGGTGATTGACATAATAAGAAGATATTATTAAGGTTTATTAAGGCCCACTCAGTATTTACTTCAAGAAAACTCAAAATATATCTAAGATGTAGCTCATGTTTAATTTTCTACTAATAGAGATAGTGAGATCATCACCTCTCTTACATGTATTCAACATAAGAATATGGACAGAGGACAGTCTTCATTTTACTCCAGAGAAAGTGCATAGGGTTCTAAAAGCCCACATGCATGTAAAGCACTTCACAGTAGCTTAAAAGCAATCCTTGAAAGAAAATTGAACCTGGAATTACCATTGGGACAAAGCTTTGGAATAATCTGAAAAGGGTCTTCTACAATAGGATAACTGGAAGAAAATATGATCCAATTTGAAATGGTTTAGTGGAAGAAAATAGTAAATGCCAGGTTGCTTCAGGATAAACCTATTCATAATGAACAAGAATCCAAGTCCTCCTAAAAAATTAGTCACTGAAGAGCTATGGTACTTGTTTGTCAAAAAGAATTTTGGGGAATGTTTGTAGAAGTCTTTTTGTGATGGTAAGAAACTGAAAACTGAATGGATACAGATGAGCTGGGGGTGGCTGAATAAATTATGGTATATGAATGTAAGGGAATATTATTGTTCCAAAAGAAATGATTAGCAGGATGATTTCAGAGAAGTCTGGAGAGACTTACATGAACTGCTGCTGAGGAAAGTGAACAGAACCAAGAGAACATTGTACCTGGTAACAACAAGACTATGTGATGATAGACTTTGGTTCTGTCCAACAATGAGGTGATTGAAGGCAATTCCAAGAGACTTGTGATGAAAAGTGCCATCCGCATACAGAGAGAGAACTATGGAGACGAAATGTATATTAAAGCATAATATTCTGACCTTTTTTATTTGTTTGCTTGTTGATTTTTCTTTTTTTCTCATGTTTTTTTTTCCTTTTGATTGGATTTTTCTTGTACAGAATGATGAATATGGACATTTGTTTAGAAGGATTGCACATGTTTAAATTTTTATCAGATTTCTTACTGTCTTAGAGAGAGGACAGAGGAGGAGGGAGAAAAATCTGGAACACAAAGTTTTGCAAAGGTAAATGTTGAAAACTATCTTTGGATATATTTGAAAAAATAAAATACTATTTTAAAAAAGAGCCTTGGGGGATCCAATACTTAGTTTGAGAAAAAAAAATTACCTAAATCTATTAGCTGAATCTATTAGCTTTAACTGGTAGTGAATTAGTTCCCCTCTACCCTTGCTTCTCTCCCATTCCCCACCACCAAGTGAAAAAAACAAACAAACAAACCTAAAACAGAGGTTTAAAAGAAAAACAACCTCAAAAACCCTTGTGGTCTTGCAGATAAATGCATTCTCCTTTTGCATTACCCTGTTTACATGTAGCATCATTTGAAACAAATTGATATTTTTGAATTTTGGCCTTCCTCCAGGGACAACATTAGCAGCCATGAGCTTTCTTCCAAAAATCTGGAGAATGCAACAGGAGCTTAATCTGGGCTCACCTAATTATATGCCTGTAAAGCTCACTGTGGGCCATTTTTCTCATGTATTTATTTTTAGCATAAGAGCACGTACCCTACCAACTGTGGTGGGACCACAGTTATCCCATTGAAAGTCTGTGAGATTGATGCATCTCTTCTTCCTGTAGAAAATAAAGACAGTCTTGTATATAAATTTGGGTCCTGAGACACTCTAATTGACCAGGTCTAAAACACAAGATAGCATTAATTTACCCTCATTTTCAGAATATAAAAACTAAGTGATACTTTAGTTTCCATTTCATTAAAAATATACACTGCTTTTACACAACACCAGATTTTTTTGGTAAAAGGAAATCTTGCTCTGTTTTTTAAATGGCCAGAATATATCAGATTGGAAAAAAGATACAAAAATTAAGAGTCTATGTTGGTGGGATTGTCAGAAAACAGGCAAACGATATACAATTGATGGAGCTGTACTTAAGACACAACTGTGGTATAAAAACACATACATTAAAAAATACTTGAACATAATTGGAAGTGGTTAGTGTAAACTGAGAAACTCAGAAAGTGATGATGGGTAATTGTTAGACAGGTTGTCATTCATATTTCCTCTTATCAATATCATGGAAAAAACATTTCTTAATTGTCAAAATTAATATTTCCTAGGCCTAAGCATATAAGGTAGCCCATTGTTTTTATTTTTTTATCTAGTATATAAGATGTCTTGCCCAAAATTAAATGATATAAATGATAATAAAAATGATAAATGATATAATATGTGACTAAGCCCATGTATTCTGTACCTAAATACTTCTCTGAGACCAAAGCAACATCTAGGCATGGAACATATGGTGCAGTGGATAGAGCACCAGCCCTAAAGTCAGGAGGACCTGAGTTCAAATCTGGTCTCAGACGCTTAGTACTTCCTAGGTGTGTGACCCTAGGCAAGTCACTCAACCTCAATTGCCTAAGCAAAAAAAAAATGGAGGCAAATCGATGATTATCCATAATTATTTGGAAGCAAACATGTATTTAATAGAAATGCTTGACATTCAGACTAGTTCAGCGGGTTCAGTCGTGTGCTAGGAAACCATAAAAATACTATTCAATTAATATATTTTGACCATCTACTACATTCAAAGAGGCACTTATTTTAGTTTTGAGGGATGTAGAGGATACTAAAATGGTCATATTGTTTATATGGTTTGGGAAGAGTCCAGATAAATTTTGCACCTATACTGAATATACTCAAGTAAGACTTGTAGCTGCACTAATCTAGAATTATAACCTAAGAACAATAGTGAGCCATTGGGACTTAATGAGCAGGAGAGTGACAAAATTATCTCCTTACTTAAAACATCATTTAAGCAGTTATGTGCAGTGTAAAAAGAAAGAGGGAAAGATTTGATGCAGGAAGTCCAATAGGACAGGTAAAAAGGACATAAATTATGGATTCAGCTTAATGAGTAGAGTAAGGTAAGAAGATGATAAGATGCATAAGAATTGGAAAAAAATTAAAGATACTCAAATTTAAGCCCTTCATTTTATATTTGTGGAAACTGAGGCATAAAAAAGGAAAATGGAGTCATAGGCTCATCTAAATTAAAGAATTCACTCAGAAGCCATCTAGTCATTTCAGAAATGAGGAAACTGAATCAGTGAACTTGACTAAGGACACACAGTCAATAAGAAATACAGGGAGGAGTTAACCCCAACTCCTTTGACCTCGAATCTCCTGAACACTGGCCAATCCTTTGGTCAAACTCCTCAAGGTCATGCCAGAATATGAACATGTCATAGCTTCTGTTCCTATAGCTGGAGTCACCCAGCATGGTATGCAGAGGCTTTGAGTAGGAGCACTTCATACTTCACTCCATACCATGCTGCCATTACTTTCCCATACTCAGTATGGAGATATTAAATGGCAAAACCAAAATACGCAAGTTTTCTAACTTAAAATCCAGTGTATAACAAAAGTAGAGTATATAATAATGTTTAACTGGGTGATCCTAGTCATATGAATGGAAGCTATAAGATGCTCATATTCTATAATGACCTTGAGAGTCAGATTAAAGAATGGAGCAAATGACCTGGATCTCCTTATTCTGATTGTTTTTAATCCTCCAAAGGGGCTTTTGATTGTTACATCACTAAGTCATTCATATTGTACCTCCAGATTATCAAAACCGGAAGTGGGGAATAGCTATCAATGTAGAGAAAAGCTTTCTAATAAGCCAGATTATGAGCTAAGTGCCAAGGGGTACAAAATAGAAAGAGGAAGATACCCTTTCAGAGGGAAGACCCAACACAAAAAGACGCTAAAGGAGGAGAAGATGAGGATTACTTTCATAGATCTGGGGCAAGATACCCTCTGCCCTCAGAGGGAAGACTCAACACAAAAAGACGCTAAAGGAGAAGATGAGGATTACTTTCATAGATCTGGGGCATGTTGGAGTCCAGTTCCAAGGAGCAGGAAATGAAAAATGGCTGGAGTGGGGATGCTTTTGAAATGGAGGCTTTGGAAGGAATTATTTGCTCCCTCATCCCACTTTTTTGAGGAGCAGGGTGCTGTTCAGCTGTGAGTGCCAAGGCGAGTGCAGTCTCCCAGAATGATGAGGCTCCTTAGGGTCCAGTTCAAAAGAGTATAGATAGATAGGAATGCAGATCCCAAAATACATTTAATTAAAAACCTTTCAAGTTGATGTAGTTCAGTGGGAATAATTTAGGATCAGTCTACCTTTCATAACAATTAGTAGGCCTGGATTATAGTGACTTCCCAAACATAATTTTCTTTATTTTATGAATTTAAAATTAGATATTACACTGTGCAACCACAGAATTTTAATGCCCTTTCTTGAAGACCTTCAGAGAGGGGTAACTCCTACCTCCTCTTATGTGAGCTCTTTTGAGTTGGTGATTGTTGTTTTCTTTCAAAGGGCAGAGATGGCCTCATCTTGTTGTTCCTAGTTCTGCATGTATGCATGTACAAACACACACAGGCACATACACTTGTGTGCACACAGGGCAATCAGTTGTTACTCCCACACTGCAACATAATCACTCTTCTCTCTGACGTTTCACTTTTTTTTCTTTTTTTGCTTTTTGCTGAGGCATTTGAGGTTAAGTGACTTGCCTAGGGTCACACAGCTAGGGAATGTTAAGTGTCTGAGACCAGATTTGAATTCAGGTCCTCCTGACTTCAGGGCTGGTGCTCTATCCATTGTACCAACTAGCTGCCCCATCTGTGACATTTCTTGATGTCACCTAGAACTACTCAATTGAAAGACCTGGAAAATATATAGTCATGTAAAGACTAGAATTGCCACATGCTTATCTATAAGAGAAATGGAGCTGAGAATGCAAGCATCAGTGGGAAATTTTGCAAATAATAAAGTATTTCTCTATCCAGATGTTTCTGCTTCATGGGAGCACTTTAAATATGCTCAAAGAGGCAGCAGGCCGAAGCTGTCAGAGAGCTCACCCCAAAGCTAGGATCACCTCACTACCCCCTTCTTCATGTTGGCTGTTTCCCCGGGCAAGTTTTCTCAGCAGTTCCCTAAAAACTCCAAGTCACAGAAAAGGCACTGACCTGGACTGTTCTGAGTACTTTCTTTTCCTGGGATTTTTCTTGTATCGTGGCTCTACTACCAATCTTTATGTTCATCCAAGAACCAATACTGATTGATCCAGATTTCTAGCTCATAGAAACACATTTATCTTTTTCCATATTTTGCTCTTATCACAATTCACATTTCTTTAGTGCCCAGTGTTGTAAGGAACTTTCTTCCCAATGAGTCAGGGGAAAAAAGAAACAAGCATTTACTTACTAAGTATATTCCTACTATGTGCCAGGCACTGTGCTAAGCATTTTACAAATAATCTCTCATTTGCTCCTCATGATAACTCTCTAAGGTAGAAGTCATAATAATCACATTTTACGATTAAGTGGACTTCAACTGCTAGAGGTTGTTACCTGCCAAGTTCACACAGCTACCAAGTGCTGCAGCTGGATTGAACTCAGGTGTTCTTGACTGCTGGCACAGGGCCCTGCCCATGGCACCATCTAGTGGCCATTACTAGAAGTGCAATTGTTAGTCATCCTGTGGTAGATGGGAGGACCAAGGGACTTCTAAACTGGACCACCAGCATCTCTTTCCTAAGAGCTACCTTCCTTCTCTCCATTCCACTATCCTTGGTGAAAAAGTGACAGGTCCACACCTGTCCAAGCTGACTGCTCATGAAACAGAAAAGCATTTCTGTCTCAACAGAGATCACAACTCCTCTGTAACTTAGTCTTTGAGTTTCCTGAGAGTCTAAATGATTTCCCCAATAGCACATAATTACTAAGGATCAGAGTCAGGATCTGTCATTTTCTTGATCCTATTTTCAATACTCAATTTATTATCTCATCCAGCTTCTTCTCTCTCACATTTCCCTAATACTTGAGACTGTGAATATGGAATATTAGCTTTTTCTACCATCTATCTGTTTATTTTCCTGATTGATTTTTTTTAAAAGAAAAAAAAAAGAAAAGAAAAACCCAATTTAGGGTACCAACAACTGGGCAGTGGTGAGCCAGGGCTTCTGGTCTGGGTTAAAGAGGTGGGGGGCAAAGGAGCTTCTTCTCTGGCACTGTTAATTGGGCTCTTCATTAGACACCTTCCCAATGGCTAAGAGAAGCGTTTCAAAATAGAACTCTCTAATGATATCTTTGAATCCTGTCACTTGATGGATGATCTGGTTTGGGACTGACACTCTCTACCAGCATCCTGTTCTCATTTATTTTTAAATTGTCTTTTTTTTTTTTTTCCTACTGGAAAGAAAGAGAAGATTGTCCCTTAGTTTCATCTCTATAGCAATAAAACATCAAGTTGTTTTATGAACAAAACTGTGTGTATATACTTAGGTGAAATATATATAATGTGTATGCACACATTAAATCCATGCAGATATATACATATATGTATAGGTGCTTATACATATTCCTAAGGCAGAAAAATTGCCATCTAGCTCATTTTAAAATAACTAATTTTTTTTATAATGCTTTAAACTTTAGAAAGGATTTTCCTTACAAGTACCCTCCATCCACGTGATTAACTAGTTCCTCCCAGAATCTTTTTTTAAAGAATATACATATGAATGGCAATCAATTGGAGAATGGTTGAATAAGTTATGTTTTCTGAATGTAATGGGATATTATCGTCCTAAAAGAAATAATGAGCACACTGATTTCAGAAAAGCCTAGAAAGACTTATAAGAACTGAGGTTGAGTGCAGTGAGCAGAACCAGGAGAACACTGTATACAATAATAACAATATTGTGTGATGTTCAACTGTGTTGGATTTGGCTCTTCTAAGCAATGGGATGATTCAAGATAATTCAGAGATTTGGGATGGAAAATGCCATCCATATCCAGAGAGAGATCTATGGAGAATGCAGATCCAAGCATTCTTTTTTCACCTTTTTGGGTTTGCTTTTATGTTTCTCATGTTTTTTTTTTCCTCCACAATATGACTAATATGGAAATATGTTTAAAATGATTGTGCATGTATGATCTATATCAGATTGCCTGCTGTCTTGGGGAGGAGGAAAAGAAGGGGAGGAAGGAGAAAAAAAAAACTAGAATTCAAAATCTTACAGAAATGAATATTGAAAATTATCTTTAGATATAATTGGAAAATTAAAATACTATTGAAATAAAAAATAAAAGATGCCCAGGACAGCCATGTCTTCTTCCTCTCTGGGCTACATGCTTTGATTTCCTCTACCATTTGCTAAATGCAGTACCTGTATACCTTCTTCTCCCACTTTTCAAATTCCCTTTATGTTATCTTTCTCCATTAGAATGGAAGTTTCTGAAGGGCAGGGATTGTCTACTTGCATTTGTATAACCAGTGCTTACCATAGTGACTGACACATACTAAGTGATTAATAAATGCTTGTTGACTCTGTGAAAGCAATATTGCAAATATTTTTGTGTCCATTGTACAGAAGAGAAAACTAAGGATTTTTGAGGTTAAATAATATCTCCAGGATGTCACAGATACTAAGTGTCTGACATGAAACAAGAATATTAACTGACTTCTTTGACAGATTTCAAGAGTAATCTTACATGGACATTACCTCACTTAGATCCCACAAGATGAGGTTGTTGCTCAGGGTGTTATTATCTTTATGTAAAAGATGCAGAAACTTAGATTCAAAAAAGATTAAGTGATTTGCACAAGCTTGGAAAAGTCAGAAGTGTGATTGTGACAAAACTTGGAACCTGCATTTCCCAACTGCAGGCCCCATGTTTGATCTACAGCCTGACACTGCTCCCTATTTATTCAGAGCCTCATTTCTAAATAATCACAAAAGACTTTCCTGCTCAAGAAGCCCCAATAGATCCCCATTTCCTCTAAGGTAGTATCTCTGTGGCCCTAACAATCAACCTTCTTATCCAGGTCCTCTTCAAGTCCAGTCAAATGTTGCTTACAAGAAACACCCTAACCCCAAGCCTCTGTTCAGGTTCCTCCTCCTGTATGAAACCCAAACTGGTTCTCATAATTGCTAGAGTTCTTCTCTTCCAGAAAATGCTTTGCATCTACCTTGTTTATATGTCTCCTTTGCCGTTCTGTATCCATATTGTTTGCCCCCAATAGAAGGCATACTGCCATAAGGCAGGGAATTCTTAATTATTTCAGTAACCCACATGGATAGCACACAGTAGGTGCTTAATAACATTTGCTGAATGAAACCCATTGAACAACTCTAATAACAGGCTCTTTCTTTGCTGGAGACTTCTGGAATTCAGTCCCAATCCCTGCTGGGGACGCTCCATTCACACCATCTAGGCAAGGTTTTCTACCCCCTGCCAACATCGTTTCCCACATACTATTTAAAGACCTGAGACTTGGATGTTGACAGGAAGGGTTAAAGCAGCACCAAAAAAATGGAAAGACTGTGGCTGCAAGGAAACAGCAGCAGAAATTATATAGTTAGACTTTGTCTCCTTGTCTCAAAATATATTTAGTCAAGTTGCTTGAACATTGACGCCTTTCTCTTGCTCCGAGCATGGCGGGTGAGGAGGCAGCAGCATCTTTCACACCCCTCTCAATACTGCCTCTTTCTCATTTTTACATGGAAACTACGACTTACTGCTCTAGCTTTGCTGCTCCTTTCAGATCCTCTACCTTTATTTCCCTGAACAAAATGAATAGAACATGAATATTTTTACCAGTCTTTCTTGCCACTTTCTGGCAATAATTAGAGTAAGTATAATTAGAGTCAACTGTTTAAAACTAAATGACATCCCATCTTGTTTGTACACAGTACAAACTTTTCCCTCACCCCTAGCTCAATCAATAGGTAACATGCTTTGAAAATGTTGGGGCCTGACCTTCCTTGTGTTCCTAAAAAGCAGACAGATTGAAAGATTCAGAAACTGACTGTATATTTTTCCTACAACATTTCTACATCTTTTATATTTCTTCTATTTTTCATTGCACACTGAAAAAAAATGTAGCTATACTGATGACAGAAGAAAATGCTGAGGTTCTCATCCTTTTTGTGTCCTGGACCTATTGGGCAATCTGCTGAAAGTCTGTTTTAGTGTTTTTAAATGAATGAAATTAAATATATAGAATTACAAAGGAAAATAATTGTTATGCAATGGATTCATCAAAATAAATTCTTTAAAATTTCAAATGAGCCCAGGTTAAGAAACCGATTATGGTGAAAAGAAAACTAATTGTGGAGTCTGTTCTGCTTCTGGAACTTCTCCTGAAGTTGTTGGGCAGCAAAAGCCATATGGACTGTTCCCTTTCTGAAACTACATTGGCTCTCAGGTAGACAACTTTCTTCAGAATATAGAATCAGCCTATTACAAATCAGGTCAAAGGTCAAAGAAAAATTTTATGAAGACCTGGAGACTGTTATCATCAATGTGCCAAAGGAGGACAAGCTTATAATTCTGGGTGATTTTAATTCTAGAGTAGGTTCAGATCACTAGACATGACAAAAGTCCTTGGGAGAAATGGAATTAGAAACAGCAATGGTCACTTACTATGGAAGATTTGTGCATCTGATGAACTACTCACCTATTCTGTATTCCATTTACCTAAGCACAATAAAACTTCATGGATGCATCCTCCCAACAAGCATTTGCATTGAATAGAATATGTGATTGTAAAGAGAAGAGAAAGATAGGAAGTAAGAGTGACCAAGGTAATGGGTGCTGCAGAGCGCTGGTTGCCACATGACAATATGGACTTATACTGAGCTTTCAGTCCAATAATAACTCCAGATATTTTTTTCAGACAGATGTCTGTGTTGCATCCCTTTTCTTATAATTGATTTTTGTATTGATCGCTAGTGACCTTCATCTCTCTGAATTCAGTCAATGTTCTCTCCAAGATCCTTTTAGATCCCAATTCCATCATACAATACACTTACCAATCCTTCCACATCTGTAACACCTGCAAATTTTAAAAAGTACGACATCTTTGTCTTTATCCAAGTCACTGATTCAAATGCTCAATAGCACAGAGTTAAGCAGATGTCATTGGGATACTTCCCTACAGATATACACAAGCAGTGCCAGACCGCAAATGACTAGTGTTTGACCAGGTTCCAAATCTATTCAATCATAATAAAGTCTAGTCCATGACTTACCATCTTTTCATAACATGTATGAGATGGTTTATCAAATATTGTACTAAAAGGGAGATATATTTTATTTATACCATTGATTTGATTCACTTGTTTGTTAACCTTGACAAAAAAAGCAATAATATTAGTATGTCACAATCTTTTCTGGATGAAATCACACTAGCTCTTTGCAAAACCCATTTCCTTTTTTTGAATATATAACAATCATTTCTTTAATGGCTGAGTCTAGAATTATTACTGGCAGACAATTAATACTCTTTTCTCAATTCTCAACTTTCTTAACTGTTTTCAGCTTCTGACATAGTCAATCAGTCTTATACTTGATACTCTCTTCTGAGTTTTCATGGCACTTTTCTTTCTACTCATCTGACCAGTCTCCTTTACTTCCTCTTTAACCAGGCAAGCTTGCAAGCCATTGGTGTCCCACAGGGTTCTGTCCTAGGTCTTCTTTTCTTCACCTGGTGAACTCATCAATTTTCATAGATTCAATTATCATCTTTACATTGATGATTTTCAAATCTATATGTCCATCCATAAAGTCTCTCTTCATCTCAAGATCTCTCTCTGGCTGTCTGTCATAAGACTTAATAAATGTTTGTTGACTATATATTATATTATATAACAAATATATGTGTATGCACACACACACAGACACACATACACACACACACACACACACACACACACACACACACACACACACATATATATATATATATATACATATATATATATATATATATATATATATATCCAGGTAGGCACAGTTGTCTTTTGCAACATAATGAAATCTCCTTAAGGACAGGACAATTACTTTGGTCTTTGTATCCCCATACCTAGCATAATATGGTAGTCAATTAATAAATGTTTATTACTTGCTTAAATTCCCATAGGTAGAATTCTGTAGTTGCAAGAAACTGGAACCTGAGTGGATGCCCATCAGTTGGAGAATGGCTGAATAAATAAGTTATGGTATATGAACATTATGGAATATTATGGTTCTATAAGAAATGATCAGCAAGATGATTTCAGAGAAGTTTGGAGAGATTTATATGAACTGAAATTGAATGAAGTGAGCAGAACCAGGAGGTCAGTGTACAGAGCAACAACAAGATTATATAATGATCAGTTCTGATGGACGTGATTCTTTCCAAAGAAAAGATGCAGGCCAGTTCCAATGATCTGGTGATGAAGAGAGCCATTTGCACCCAGAGAGAGGACTGTGGGAACTGAGTGTGGAAAACAACATAGAACTTTTACTTTTTTTTGTTGTTTGCTTGCATTTTGTTTTCTTTCTCATTTTTTCCCCTTTTTGATCTAATTTTTCTTGTACAGCAAGATAATTATATAAATAGTATACATATATTGGATTTAACATATATTTTAACATGTTTAACATATATTGGATTACTTGTCATCTAAGGCAGGAGGTGGGTGAGAAATGGGGTAAATTTGGAACACAAGGTTTTGCAAGGTCAATTCTGAAAATTATCCATGCATATGTTTTGAAAATAAAAGGCTTTAATAATTTTTTTAATTTAGATCCAAAAAGAAACTTAGCAGTATGTTTACTTTTTAAAGATTAAAGAGCCCAGAGTAATTTGCCTAAGATTACACAGGTCTTAAGTAGTAAAGCCAAAGTGTGAATTCACATCCTCTGCCTCCAGATACAAGGCTCTTTCCAGTGCTCCCAGCTAAATCCATCACAAAGAAGTCAAATGACCATCCTAGCAGTCCACACTTCCCAATATCAGATCATCTTATTTTATCACATCCCAATATAGGCTGGCATTAATCCAGCCCTTTAAGATTTCTAAGACATTTTACATATATAACACCTTCTGACCTTTATAACATCCCAATGGGATAACAGTTTGGGTTCCTATTTTATAGATGAGAAAAATAAGGCTCCAAGATTAAGTTATTTTCATAGCTAATAAGTATGCCCTGTCAGTAAGAGGCTCAAGGATGACCTTTCCAGGTTACCAGGGACACTGAAGCATTCCTTTAAAATATATAATTGAGATTTCAGTGAGAAAAAGAGAAGCAGAGAAAGGAATTAAAGTGACAGAAGGGAAATTGTCTGAATCATGTCAGGAGGTTAGAAAGTGGAAGAAAACCATTCAATGGAGGAGAAGAAAAAGAAGAAGCAGAGTACAATAAAAAAAGAAAAACAATGCTCTTCTTTCAAAGGAGGGAAATGGATTCTCTGAAAAGAAAACATCTCCTTGTCTACCAAGAGTAAGCCTCAAGCTGCCGTTCCAGGTGGAAAGGACCATCCAGGAGGGGGCAGAAGAAGAAAAGAAACATGGAGAAGATTAGTGATTCCCCACTCAAGGGCTTAAAAGCCATTTGTTAACATGGAGCAATAACAGAGAAGTCTATCATTTCCTCCAAAAACAGGTAATCAAAATGGAACCTCTTAGACTTGTCAGATGAATGACCACTGCCCATTTGGGTAATTCATGCAAGCACAAATGCTACTGTGAGAAGGAAATTAGAAAGCACTTCCAAGGATGAAAAATCCTGGCAAGAAATTAAAAATCAAAGGGATAGAAGTGGTATTGTTTTTATTTTTGTCCATTAAATTTGACACAAAGGAGAAAAACTCAATAAGAAAGAGAACAACTTGGTAAGAAGAGATTTTTTGAGTTGTATTGGGATTTTTGGATCAAAAGGAATGAAAGCCATTTGGCCAAGAATGGAGTTTACCTAATAGATTACTCTGGTTGAGTTTTATTGCTGTATAACATCTAATTTTTAAAACATTTCAACTAAAAAGAATTGAAGAAGGAGGAATAGTTTATGTTAGAGAAGATAGTATACAGGAGGAAAAACAAAAGCAAAAACAAAATAAAAACTAGCATTTGAAATCCAGATATTCCTAAATGCAAATCCAAGAAAAAAGCCACTAGTGAAGGCCATGGTCCCAAACATCTATATCAAAATACACAAAGTTTGGGCAATAAGAAGAATGAACTAAGGATGGAGGATGGCCTCGTGTATAAAGACTAATTTAATGTTATCATTCACACTTGGTGGGTTATAATCCATTTATTGTATCCATGTAGTTATGCTAAGTGAGATTCAACTTAAAAGCAAAGTAAATGGTTAAAGATGGAATGGGAACTTAAAATTGATTATAACCATTCAATGAAAATCTCCATTAATAATAGATTTGCTTCTTTAGAGTCTAACTCAGAAGCTGAGATAATATTGGTTTGGACAATTCTAATACATTGACGAGGAGAGAGAGTATGTCAGAGTCTTTATGGGTATATAGAGAGAAGGAAAATGAACAAAAGGAACTCTGACTGGCCAGGTCCATGTATGTCAGACTGAAGTGTAAAGCCTGCCAAAAATATTGGAAGTTGTTTTTTGTTTGTTGTCTTGTTTTACTAAAGGAAGATCTTTTCCCCCCTCCTCCCATTGATTCTTCAGCTCACTACAATTAGAATTACCGTAATGGTAGGATGTGGTTGGTCCAGAGGTATGAGGTCATCCTTCATAATCACTAGAGTAGCATTTCCCGCAACAAGATGCTTTGGGGAGTCAGTTTAGGTGAGGCTGTGTTCTCTGAGCTAATGTCTTCAAGAATGCCTGTCTGAAAATGCTGACTGCACATTAACCTCAGTCCCCACCATTAAACTTGTAAAACAACACAAGGGGGACAATAAAACTACTATTTGTGTTTTATGGAACTGGGTAAAGCCAAGAAAATCAGGATGGATCCAACTGTCTGGTTTATAAATATGCTCCCTGAGCTCAATTGTTTCCTCTGCTATCATTGTGACCAAAACACCTACAGTGCTCAGAGGCTTTTCTTTTCTTCTTTGCCTCTCTTTTTCTTTCCTCTTCTCTATCTTTCCTTTTCTTCCTTTCCCTTCCCTATCCTGAACTTGCTCACTCAGACAGAATCCTTGCATTACTTCTCCAATTTGTACTGACTTGTTGACTCACCTTCTGGATTTGTGATATTTCTATAGTTGGAGTTTTCCTAAGAATGATTCACCATGTTTATAGGAAGAAAAACAACTATATGCATATACAACTTCATATATATATATAATATATATATGTATATATATATATATATATGTATATGTCCCAACCCTCCACTCCCCTTTGAACTCCCTACTGAACTTCCATTGTCCATTGCATTAACCAATATTACTGCCTTGCCCGCCTAACTTAATACGACACATATCTTCCTCCTCCTCCCAGTCTCAACTCAGTCTCATCCATTATTTAGTGTGAATTAAAACTCTTTGGTCTCAACAGCCCTGGGTATCTTTGATGGTCACATCCAACCATATATATTTTTAATTGTCTTTCCTTACTCAGGGCAATATTACGGTCTCTCCTTTGGCTTTCTTGAAGTGATACCGGTACACTTGCTTCTGTATGATAAATAATTCCTTGACTTCTTGGCCATTTGGTAAAGTCACTCCTGACCACAGTGAATAAAGAAAGTCTCCATGATTAAAATCTATTATTAATAGAGACTTCCATTGAATAGTTATAATCAATTTGAAGTTGCCATTCCATCTTTTATCATTTACTTTGCCTTTAAGTTGAACCTCTACTTAGCATAACTACATGGATAAAATAAATGGATTGTTTTTTAAGTCTTCAGTTAAGTATGTTAAATAAAAAAGAAACCCAAGGCCAACCTAAATGAAGAAATATTCACATGTATTCGAGCTCTAAGACTGAACTCAAAATTGTCCTTCTATAAAATTCAAGGCAGTGTATCCATGGAGGCTTCATTTAAAGCTTTATAAATAATACAATTTTATACAGAATTGCTCACAAAGGATGTTAGTTCCCTGATTTTATGGGCTTCCTGATGGTCCCTCTGGGGATTAAGAAAAATTCAAGAAACCATTGTATTCAATGGGAGTTCACTCAGTCTAGAAAATTGCATTAGGCTTCAAAGGGATGCTGAGTTGGAGTTCTCAGACTGTGGATTTGTGTCTCCAGAGATCACAAGCCTGTTAAAAGCAGCATAAGGAATGAGAGATAACAGATGTGATCAACCCCATTGTCTACTTGTGAGGTTATGTACACAGTGGAGCCCTTGAAGCTCCCAAAAAGTAGGAGGTTTTTAAGACATCAGAGATGCATGGAGGAGGCTATCCAGGCAAGGGGGTGGGGAAATAAATCTACTCAAAAATGAATGGAAGTCAAGCAGAAATTTCTGCAAAGACTATTGAAAACTGTAGGTGTTGAAAGTAGGAAATTGACTCTGAAGAGTATGGAAATATAGACCTTGGAGTCCTCAGGGGCTGAGTTTCAGTGGATGCCCCAGTAGTTAGAAGTCATAAAGCAGGAGTTGGAAGGGATGTCGATGGGAATAAACAAAGTACAAAGAGGGCAGTTGGAATCAAAGCTCACAGGTCATTAACCAGGAAGCTGATGTGGATGGAAGGTCAGGGTCAACTGATGCCATCAAGGTCAGCTACACAGGGAATCTTTGAGGGGCCTAGGGACAATGAGCTGGTAAGGCAGAATAAGCTAGTTCAAACCTTTATCTGGTCAGAGTCATGCCCTTCTGGCCCAAAACTTGGAATACAAATGATTATAATGGCTGATAATTCTATAAAGGTTTCAAGTTTGCAAAGTTCCTTTCTTAGTAACTAGACGAGATAGGGAGTAATAATTTCCATCTTTTATGGATAAGGAAAACCGACACTGAGCAATCAAGGAGCACCCATTTAGGAATGGGATTTAAAGCCAGATCATTTTTGCCTTCAGGTCCAACCCTCTTTGTTTTCTCTTTGATTGCAAAAGAAAAGCTATGTCAAGAAGTATTCTTTTTTGTGTGACATATTGGGATTCCAGTATGTTCTAGAATAAGGACTATAATTTCTATTAATATAGGATTTAAGGAAATATATTCTTGTCAGGTAAATCAACCAACTGTCCATACTATCTAGGTTTAGTCTTCATGTTCTGCTAAAGAAAGGTGGACATTCCCATTCTGTGAGAACTTGGCATTTCTCTAGCAGTTCCAAATGGTATAGCTGACTTCCATATTTAGCAGGTTTATGGAAACACTAATTTAGAGCTTGAAGGGATATCAGAGGCCACAAAATCTAACCTGTTCATTTTACAGATGAGGAAACTGAGAAACAGTTCAGGGATCACACAACTAGTAAAATGGGACAGATTTAATAGTCCAATCCACTATACAATCTAACTGCTACCTAGATTGGAGATGGTGGCTGGGAAGTAAGAGAGGTGAATAAATTTGAATCATTCCTTTTGAATGAGATCAGAAGTGTGGCTAGCAGATCAAACTTGGAGGTTGAATTTAAATCACTTCTATCCATTATTTCATTAGAATATTCCATTATACTAAATATTGTAGCTTGTTTTATTCCCTTATCGATGGCCATTTACTTTGTTTTCAGTTTTGTGCTTCTAGAAGAAAAAATATGGTACAATGATTTGTGTATATAGATATATATATACATATGTGTGTGTAGATATGTATATGTATATATATATATATAAATCCTTCTGTCTTTGACAACACTATAGTATATACCCAGCAGTAATATCACAGGGGTGAGGAGTATATCTTATTTCATCATTGTTCTCTCATGATTGCTGATTATTTTCCAGATTATTTGGACCAATCTGTAGCTACTCCAACAACATGCCTGATTTCCCACAGTCCTCCCATCTTTGACACTACCCCAGGGCTCTTTTCAGTAGACTACATGGGATCAAGTTTCATTTCTGTTACTGAACTTTGCATTTCTTTCTTGAACTATTCATGGTGGAGTGAAACTATGAAATTGGATCTCCCTGACTAGTTATCTAAATCAAGTCTAACCAATGACTGTTAAAACATACAAGGCTTTGATACAATCCAGATAGTTTTTCATTCGCTCATGGTCACCTGTGCATGTTAAAATTCTGACAGAGGTATTGAAAAGTTATAGAATCAGAGAAAGAAGGGACCAGAGGAGCCATTGAGTCCAGGCCCATTATTTTAGCAGAAGAGACTGAGGCTTTTACATGGATCAATAAACAAACATTCATTAAATACTTACTGTGTGCCAGGAACTGTGCTTACAAAGAAAAAAAAAAAAAAAAAAAAAATCAATTGTGGGTTTTTTTTTTTTTTTTTTTATGTAGCAGACCTAATGAGCTTTGCTGTTACATCCTAAGAACCAGAAGACTTTTCCAATTGATTGACAGCGGGATGACCTCTAAGGTTCTTTCCAGCTTCAAAAATCCTATTATCTTGGGAATTTACTTCATCTTGTTAGAGCTCACATATAACCAGAGGTATACTAGAAGTATCTCCTAATGACTTTTAAGAACTGATTTTTAGTGCGAGCATTTACATCTTGGAAATTGGTCAATACTTTTTTTTTAAAACCAATTTTTGGTTTTAAAGGATTACTTTTTAGTTACTTAAAACATAGTGGGGCTAGATATGTCAATTTGCTCACTTCGAAACTTAAGAAGTAATAGAGAAAATGTTTAAAATGCTGTTAAATTTAAAAATGCAGAGATTGTTTACAGTTTTCCTTTGTGTTTCCAGTATATCATAGGAAGAGGTCCTTTGGTGACCTGGGCATTTCACTTGTTCTCATGCCCAAAACTGGTCAGGTTACATGAGACACTATACCTGCCCCTTTGAAAGTCTCACTCTCAGTGATTCTGACCCTTCATGAGCGGTCACAATGTAGCATCATAGAATCTGAGCTGGAAGAAAAGTGACTTGTCCAGTATTACACAGGTAATAAACAGCACATCCAGGATTTGAATTCACATCTTTAGATTACAAAATTTACTTACTATTGGAAAATGCAGTTTGCAGGGTTAACCTCTTCCCTAAGAAAAATCATTTTCCTTGCATCAGGGGCTTTATTGTAGTGATAGCCCTGTGTAGAAAGAATGACCAAGAATCTTCAGGGTTATAAATGTCTCCATTTGGATTCTGAGAGGCTGCTAGCAAAGCCTTCAGGTCATGACTCACTTCACAGAGAGGCAGTTCGTGTGGTTCCGATTGTTTCCTTTTCCTTTCTCTCCCAAGTTCTTCATCCCCAGATATGATGCTCCGATTTCTAGGACCCAATGAGAAACTGTCCCATGACCATAAGTTAATTTCAATAGCTGTCAGCCCCTTAGACACTTGGACACTTGGGCATGGAACATTGCATAGAACATGCAGATTTTAGTCAATATATTGATCAGTTTTACTAATGGCCTATTTTCCCCTCTTCTTCAAAAACATCCTTGTCTAAGGGACTCCTTTTGGTGGAACTTTCTTTTACTTCCCTCATGCATGGTAGGCATTGAATAAATAT
>JAJPUD010000375.1:287730-317445 GCA_023553655.1 Myrmecobius fasciatus | reverse complement strand
GAACTTTCTTTTACTTCCCTCATGCATGGTAGGCATTGAATAAATATTTATTAATTGAATGAATGCCATGTATGGCTATCACTGATCACAGATAGTCGACCTGATGTGCTGAGGAAACACAAGCTCCCATGCTTTCCTCTGCTTATGAAGACTGAGCTTCCTATCCTGCCCATTTCCAAGATGCTTTCTTTTCTCAGTGTCATTACCATTCTTGGCCTCTTCTAAATGGACTGCCTCCCAGAGGCCAGGGCAGAAATAACCAGGGAAATCACGCAGGCTGGATAGTGGTAAAAGAGAGTATGGGACAAAAGAATAAGGAACAAATATACAGGATAATAAGGAAGGCAGATAGGTCCTTGGTGGCTAAGTAGCCTTGGTCCTGGAGCCTGAAAAGGAATCAAGTATATCTGGCCTCAGACACTTACTAGTTTTCTTAAGGCCTTTAACATCTCTTCTAACTCCAGGCCTATGGACCTACACATCAAGGTGGGGCCCTGAGGAAAAAAAAACAAAAAATCTTCATTGAAAATTAGGCAGCAATTGTTACCTTGCCTGGAATAATTTGAATGTTTAATAAGTACTTTTTAATTTAATAATTGATAACTTTGTGATTTGGTAAAATGGGAATAATGCAGAGAGTATCAACTGTACATGCTTGTGAATGATGTCATGTACAAAACATCTGGAGCGGGATATTTAGGGAGCAAAATATTGGAAATAAAGCAGATGTCTATCAGCTGGAGAATTCTAAATCAATCTGTGTTCCATGAACAGAGTGGAAGATAAACGGACAGGAAGAAACAACCAACACTGAATACGAAGAAGCATAGAAACACTTACATGAATTGACACAAAGTGAAGTCAGCAAAACAAAACAAAATAAAAAGATTATTCACAGTGATTGCAACAATGTAAATGGAGAAAACCATCACAAAACAGTCCAAATTAAAGGTTACAACATTACTAAGATCCAGCATAGGCCCAAAGAAAGGCAATGAAAAGACCCCCCCCCCCCCAGCAACCTGAAGAAGATGGGGCACTTGTGTATGGAACATTTCATAGAACATATAGGTTTTACTCAATATGTTGATCATTTTTACTACTGGCTTTTTTCCCCCCTCCTCTTCTTCAAAAACATCCTTGTAATAGTGGTCTTGGGAAAAGAGGAAAGGAAAATTATGTAGCAGAAAATATAGAAAATATAAACATAAAAGGTAGCAATAAAATCTGGAAGGAAGGGAGAGAGAGAAAGAAACAGATAGAAGAGCAAAAGAGAGAAAGAGAAAAGAGACAGAAAGAGAAAGCAAGAGAGAGAGAGAGAGAGAGAGAGAGAGAGAGAGAGAGAGAGAGAGAGAGAGAGAGAGAGAGAGATCTCCAGATGCAGAACCAGAGGACCTGGGTTTGATTTCCAGTCCTGTTACTCATGACCCATGTGACCTTAAGCAAGTAATTTCCTGTCTCTTTACCTCCATTTCCTCCTGTATCAAATGAAAGGATTTAATGAGATTAACTCCAAGGTTCATTTCAATTCAAAATTTATTATCTCATGGGAAGAAATCCCATCCATTCTTTCTTCATAGATACCACACAAGAGGGCCACAATGTTTGGAAAATGAATCTTTTGTTGAAGAAGAGATTGATATTGCTACCTGTGTCCTCTAGGAAGTGGCAGGCCAGGATTCAAACTCGGATCCTCTGCCTCACAATTCAGCCTTCTTTCTACTGCGCCATGCATGCCTCCCAGATCTTGGCTCCTTGGGTAAGTCAGGGTAAGTGACTTCCCCTCTCTGACATCTGTTTTTATTATCAAATGAAGACATAAGGAAAACAAAGGGGGAAACCAGAGAACAGGTTTGGTGCGGGTGGAAGAATGATGCATTTGAAGTATAGAGATCTGGGATAAAATTCCTGTTTTCCTCTTTATTAGACATGTTATTTTGAGCAATTCACTTGCCCTAGCTAGGACTCAGTTTCTCCTTTTGTAAAATCAAGTTAGCTCGATGGTCACTAGGCTCTGGCTCCAGATCTGTGGCTCTTTGATCTACAAGTCCCTTCCAGTTCTCAGCTCACTGGTTCTATGATCCTTTGACTTGAACATGAAATAAAGATGAAATATGAACCAATGACTTCCGCCAAGACTAACCCTATGTCCACAGCACTTAATAAAGTTTACAAAGCACTTACAAAGCACAAAATCATGGGGCCACCCTCACAGCTGTGAAGAACAGATGAGGATCCTAAGGTTTGGAGGTGAAGAGGCTGGCTATGAACCATGAGCAGGTTCTGGCCCAAGTCCCTTTCCTCCAGGGTCAGTGATATTTCCACTCTATGGTGTAACCTCTTCTGGGCTAAATGGAAGTGATTCTCCGATGAGTCGGATTTTAATCTTCCCCTCTGGAGCCCAATCAGATGGTAGTTCTTCCAATACTTGCAGACAGCTGGCACATGCCCACTGAGCCATCTGTCTCCAAGCTAAGCCCTTCTGCTTCCTTCACCCTGTATATATGACATGAATTCAGTGAATGAATGAATGAAAAAAATGTATTTAGTGTTTACTTTGTGATAAATGCTGGGGAGACTCTGAAATAGACATCCTCTGCTCTCAAGCTGTTGCCACTCTGAATTAAGGGAGAAAAGAGATATAGAATGGTCTAAATGCAAGGCCAATGGAAAGCCCAGAGGTCCTAAGTGTACACTGAGGGTGAATGGTGAAATCCCCAGGTATGATCTCAAAATTATCCTAATTACAAATGAAGAAGCAGGGCCAGCAGAAGGAAGATTGGGCCTGATTTTAGGAGCCAGTTTACCCTAATCACAAATGAAGAAGAAAGGCCAGCAGAAGGAGGATTGGGCCTGATTTTAGCTGCCAGTTTATCCTAATTACAAATGACGAAGCAGGGCCAGCAGAAGGAGGATTGGGCCTGATTTTAGGAGCCAGTGGTTGGAATTCTGACTCTGCCACCTATGAACCTCTCCCTCTGGGACCTCAGCATTTCCCCTCTAAAATAAAAGAGCTTAAGCTGTTATTGAATGAAATAACTGTCAGATTCTCTTTCAGTTCTGATATTCCAGGCAAAGTGTAAAGTCCCTTCGATCTGTGTTTCATTTTCTAAGTTCTCTCTAGAATCATATTCTATCTTCTCGGTTCTGCCTTCCCTTCTAAAACTACTTGGCGTCTACTTTGTATGAGGCTTCATGTGGATGTTCTCCCCTCCCCTTCAGAATGGCAGCTCTTTGAGGACAAATCATGATTGAGTCCCTGGTCCCTGGCACAGTGTCTGGCACCTTTGCTGTTCAGTCAGTCCAGTTCTGTATGACATTTTGTGACCTCATTTGGGGTTTTCTTGGCAAATATACTGGAGTATTTGCCATTTCTTCCTCCAGCTTATTTTACACATGAGGAAACTGAGGCCGACAGAATGAAATGACTTTCCAGGGCCACACAGTTAGGAAATGTCAGATAGATGAGATAACCCAATGTTCTATTCACTGCACCATCCTGGCCCACAGGAAGCACTTACCAAATGCTTACTGACCATCTTCGGGGGCAGCCCATGGGAAGGATGTAACTGAGACAAGTCCACCAGAGGGACAGAACTTTCTTACCTAAAGTGATGGAGATGCTTGACATGGAGAAGGCCAAGCTGGAGACTCCACTAAGATATCAAAGGCTCAGCCTGGCCTCTCCCTTTGTTTCCCTTGAGTCTGCTTACTGGGCCTGAAGGGAGAGGGACAAGGCTCTGGGATGCCACTTTGGGCCATTCTTCACCCCACCCCACCCCCGTGCTGGGAAAATGTGATTTCAAAAGAACCTAAAGTGGGCCTGCTGACTCTGGATAAGATCAGAAGAGATCAGTGGGAGAAGAGGGGGCCTAAAACAAAGACCAAGGCCTTGCATTTGCCAAGAAGACACAAAAGGATCTGATAAGGTGGCTCCCCTCACCACCTTTGCCAGTTCCCTTTTTTTTTCTTGTTTTGAATTAACTCCTTTGTTTCCCTGCACTCACAACTTTTGTTCCTCTTCCAGAAGCACATTTTCTGATCCTATAACAAGAGAAAAAAGAAAAACTCATGCTGGACATTTAGAAATGTCATTCTATATAACCCCATCCCTTTTCATCCTTCCTAGCTACTCATGCCTTCTTTCCCCTAAACTGTCATATATTGAGGGACTGACCATGTATGTATGTGTGTGTGTGTGTGTGTGTGTTGTCCCACAAAAGATTGTGAGCATCCTAAAACAGAGATGGATTCATGTTTGGTTTTGTGTACAATGTAGGGGGTTAAATCTCTATACTCTATAACACAACAGCTTTAGCTAAAAAAAAGTGAATAATGGAGTGCAGAGAAGCTTCTTGGCTATCTTGGTTCTCCTTTTCACCTCCTCCTCCTGGCCTCCTTCAAGTCCCAACCATAATCCCATCTTCTATAAGAAGCCCTTCCCAATCTCTTCAAATTTAGTCCCTTCTCTCTGTTAATGATTTCCTATTTATTCTGCATATAGTTACTCTGTATTTGTTTGCATGTGATCTCCCTCACTAGACTGTAAGCTCTTCAAGTATAGGGCCTGTCTTTGGCTCTTTTTTCTATGGCTCAGACTTAGCACAGTGCATTGTATGTAACAGATGCTTCATAAGTATTTACTGATTGATTTATTGATCAAAATTAACATTTGTTCTACCAGTGCTATACAGCACATAGTGAAGAGGAACACTGGTAATTACTTGATGAACTTGAGCAGTATTAGACCATCCCTATGGACCATCTTCAAGCTCTAACCTTTTTGCCAAATTAACTAAGTCTATAAGGTATTGTTTTTTTACATTTTACTGACTGACCAAATGATTGGCTATTGTATCAGAGTATGAGACAGTGAGAAACTGTCTCTTCTAGGTTATTCTTCTGTGTAGACTTGTATACTTCCTCTGTGTAGATTTAGCCTCATACTTTATGTTCCATGTACTTATGTCTTGAAATTTAAAAGCATGACTGAGCAGGAAAAGGGATGAATGAGGAAGGACCCATTGGCTCAATGTTCTAATCTGGTCTGACTAAAGAAGGTCAGTGGAATATTTAACTTATGTCAGACTGCTTAACTCTTTTGGGAAGGGAAAAGGTAAGAGATGAAAGGAGAAAAATTTGGAACACAAAATCTTACAAAAATCAATGTTGAAAGATATCTTTACATGTATTTGGAAAAATAAAATATTACTGGAAAATTTTTTAAAAGGTGGGTGCAGCAAAGATAGATAGCTATAGGCTGCAGAATGGAAGGGATTGGACCTGAATGCATCAGCACACACACACACACACCTTCCATGCCCTCAGGTACATTCTTTGAAGTACAAATACATACATACACACATACACACACACGTGTGTGTGTATGTATATGTATATATAGCTATTAAAATATCTGCTAATTCAACTTTCTCCCCAAACTCTGTTTTTTAAAAAGTTTGATCTTTATTTTATATATATATATGTATATATATATACAATATATATACACATGCATATTATTATATTATATTAGACAAATAATATGAAAAGAACATTTTCAGTTTGGTACAACATATACCAAAGATTGAACTTAAAATAATCTAAAATTTTTCATAGCTCTCATGCTGTGAGTCAATTAATTAAATAAGAATTTATTGAGTCCATACTCTGTTGGAGGCTGTGATGGAAAGGATTTAAAAAATACACAAAACCAAGACTTCAGCCATTAACTGATCTCCCATGCAGTCATGATTACAAGGGCTCCTGACCTCTCTTCGAATAAGGAGCTCATGGTCTATTGATCCTACATAAGCCTCATTGTACTATTAACATCCATTTATTTAGGGGAAAAAGCAGATGATAAAAGGTTAATTTTAATTCAAACATATGTTTAAATCAGCATATATTTTATTAAATCTAATACCAGCTACACAGAGGAAAAACATAAGCATATAAGTATGCCTTAACAAGGGTCATGGCATACTGGTGAGAGTGCTTGCCTTGATTTCAAGAAGTTGCCCCTTTTTAGTTTCTCGGGCTTCAATTTACTTGTCTATAAAGTGAAAAGGTTGGACGAGATGTCCTCTTAGGTCACTGTTGGCTGTAGATCCTTGATCCTCATGAATTCCCTAAATTCATCCTAAAACCTGGTTTTAAATCCTGCCTCTGACACTTGTTGAGTCAATTCTAGGCAAGTCACTTGATCTATCATTAAACCATCAAGAATTCTAGAAATTAATTAGTAGGGAAAAGTCAGATTGCCATCCTGTGTTGGTGGAGGAAGGTCCCACTCCCAAAAACAATGCAAACAAAACATGGTTCCTGCTTATATTTTCTTCTATATAAGAAACATGCAATTTTTCCCCAGTCTCATATAAAATACATTAACACATTTATATAAAAATTATATTGCAAATTTTGATGGAGCTCAATAAACACCAAAAGAACAATGCCAGATGTGCATATGGAAGAACAATTTCATAGATCCAAGGCTTTCTAGAGAATCTGGTGATAAGTCAAAAATCCCTGAATTAAAGAGCAATAAATGCTAAACCAGCTCCAACTGATCATGGTCTTCTCCAAATTGTGATTACTGGGCCATACTTGGATTAATTTACTATATGGTTCTTCTTATAATATATATTATATTTATTCTTATTATTATAAAATCTATATATTACAGTGCTATCCCTTAGCTTCAAGGAAAGGAAATAGACATGAAAACAAAGATAAAAAGAGAAATAAATTCATTACTAATTGATGTCTTCAGTAAGAAAACAAAGACATTAGAAGTAGTATGCTGCTCAGTGTCTAACAACCTTAGTTCCCTCTCCCCCAAAATAATAAATGTACATTTAGTTCACTTGTTTCACTCACATTATTAACATTTTCTCCATCACTTTCTTAGTCTAGACAATCAACAAAATCAATTCCTGATTTGTAGTATTTATTGGTTTTTGCAATGAAAATTCAGTTGTTCTTGCTAGGTGATTCAAGCTTAATTCAAGCTTGCACCATCTTGCAGAAGTACAGGTAGGATTTCAAACGCAGATGCCGTCAAAAGGCAAATAATTTAGAAAAGCAAAGCTTATTTCAGAGATGAATAGCTGATTGAGAAGATAGAGTGTAAGATGAGGATTTGAAAATATAGCAATGACAAGCTCCAGACCAGGGATGAAGTATACCTTTAATAAAAGCTTTGTGTCTTCCAAATCTAATCAATATACATGCAGCAAGCTAGATATCTATCTTGGAAAGAAATTACAGTGTGGGAAAAAGAGCTGTTGAAATACCCAGAATCTCATAGAAAACAACATCCAAGAAAGAAAACTATAATGTTTTTACAAACGTTTATACAAAAATAATTCATAGACTTGAGGAAACAAGGTACACAAATTAAAGGTCTTCATAACAGATTTTTGTATTAACCTATTAACTATCAGTGAGACTTGGTAGTATTGAGCGACTCAACATAATGTGTATATATGACTTTTTTAAAAGAAAGGATTTCTGACAGACTTGTTTCCAAGTTTCACAGTAGTTCTGGGTAAATAAGGAACTCTTCCTTAAGCAATTAATTTATTTTTGTTTCTGATTATGTACTTATTACTTTATTTTTTAAAGTGTCACTAATTTTGAAGACTGTTATAGTATCATTTATGTTCTTCATACCTTTTTTCCTGTATAGATTGATTAGATATCACTGATATCCCTTTTGAATCTAAAACCGTGATTCTGAGTCCATGATTTCTTCAAGTAATGATAGAGCCCTTCTCCTTGCCAAAGCTATGCCCTCTGCAGATGCCCTTGATCTATCCCCTACTATCTTCAACAGATTGCAATCTCAGTCATTCTTTCTCCCTTTGAAATCTTCACCTTTGCCCTGTTTTCTGGTCCCTTAAAAAAAGAATAAACAAACCAAAAACCCTTCCTTAGACTCTCCATTCCCTCAAGTTATTATCCTTCTTCCCTTCTCAATATATTTAGCAGGGATCATGATTCATTGATGGGAAACTCTCAGGCAAGAAGATTTCTGTACCAAAATATAGCCTGATTATTTCTCTGCAATTTATCATTTTAGCAAATGGACTAAACCACAGAGAATTGTTGACCCTGGACAGGGAGACTTGCCCAGGGTCACACAAACTGTGTAGAGATAAGGAGTAAACTGAGGTTTTCCTGGCTTCAAGTGCATCACTCCTTCCACTATAATATGCTATCTATTCTTAGCCATACTTTTAGAGAAAACTGTTTATACTCACTGCTTCTTTTTCTTTTTCTCTCTCTCATCTTTACTCACACATTACTTAATTGAACCTGCTTACTCCAAGGTTACGACTTGCTCAGGGTTCCACAGCTAGTAAATGTCTATGGCCAGATTTGAACTCCTGAAAATGTCTTCCTCATTTGTCCTGGCATTTTATGCCCTGGGGCACCAACTAGTACTCTTGAATACACAAAAACAATGTAAGTTGGGCATCTTCAATTTGCTGTTTTATGTGCAGTTTTTTATTTTTAATTTTACTATGTTATGGAAATGCTTTTTTTTACTCTATAAGTTAAAATGAAAAAAAAAGTAGCCATATAGCCTGTATTGAGTAGCTGCTCTCACTTAGGTGGACACAGAACCTCCCTCATTAGAGACACATGGGAAGCCTAACCTTGATGTTCTTGACTCCTTAAAGATCGACTTTTATACTTGGGCTACCTGGAAAGTATGTCAGTGCTCTGAGCTTTGGTCCCTGGGTCAATTAAGTCTGTGATTATTTCAATATATATTTAAGGAAAAATAAATTATTCTAACATGGTGGGGTATAGCCCCAAGAAAAGGTAGCCCATCCCACAGGTCAGAACCCTGCAGGTAAAGCAAGCTAAGCTACAAGAGAGGGACACTGAGAGAGGCTGCCCCAAATTCATACCACTGTAGTATCCTCTTGTTGTAAAATCCTTTAAACCTCACTAGGAAAGAGACTTATGTTGTGTTTTGGCTTTGTTTCTCTTAAGGCATTTAAAGGGCTCAAGCCTTTCCTGTATTCTGAACTTGGTGGGGGACAGGGGGCAGACAAAAGCCAGTCTAGACAAGAGACTAGAGGATGGCAGCTAGAAGAAGATAATTCCCAGTCCTCTAATTTGTTAAGTCCTCTAAAATACTGTGAAGGTCATAGTAAGAGCTATACCTGAGTTTAGAAGAATAGGGTTTTACTCTGGGGTGCTGACTTAGAGGGAGAGCACATGTCCTCTGCAAACTGATCATTGTCTTGTGATCCTCGGTCTGTTTATGTCCACAAGCCACAGAGTTGGAATAAGATTGTAAAGTATCTGAATTAATAGGGAGCCACTGAAGATCTTGAGTCAATCAGTTATAGTCAGGCCTAGTAACTTACTATATCCACTATCCAAGTACCAGCCCCCCAAAATACAATGAAGATTATGTCCCCAAACTGGATATTAGGTCATAAGCTCTTTTACTATGCTGGATTTTTTAAGTGGCTTCTTTGGGATATACAGTTATATAGTATGTATATATATATATATATGCATAAACACACACACACACATACACACACACACACACGTGTGTGGGTATAGCCCTTTGTTAGTGGTTATGGTCTCTATGTTAATTTCTGAATACTGTGTTTTATTACCTTTGGGTGGACCAATGACATTTTAAAAATTGCATTGTGGTCTACAAAGGTTTTATTTACTATTTCAACCTCTGTTCCCTTATTTATGATAGCCCCGTGTCATACTAGATGGTCAATTTTTGTAAAACTTCTATTCTAGTGGGAAAAGAATGGAGGCTGAAACTTTAAGCCTCTCTACCCAATTGATGGAAAACCTGAAATGATAAAGTATATTCCATAATGGGTGATTCTTTGATCTTTCCGATTGGAGTAAATCAAAGCATCTATGTGGAAAGAGATTGTTTCTAAATTCCAAAAAAGGGGAACCCCAATCAAAAGTATAAGGAGAAACTAGGAATCTGTAAGTGTACTCCTTCCTGCTGATTCATCTAAAACAGATCAATCTATAACTTCCCAAACTGCTTCTAACTCATCTGACCCCATGACAGAGCAATTGCTGATAGTCTTGGAAACCAATGTCTCATGATTATATATGTGTTTTATGTTTTTCTATAAGATGAAATTCAGCATATGATGTATCTTCCATAAATTTTCCCTGAGTCCCAGACACACTTTAATGATTTCAGAATAAAGCATCTGTACAGAGACAGAACAATTCTTCATCGTGAACTTGGAAAATGGAAATGGAGAAAGATTCCAGTAAATATAATTTCAGAGATTTTCAGAGGATATTGTAATAGCTCACAATTCCAAAGCATTTTGAGAAGTCAAGGGTGAGAACTGAGATTTTTACTTGGGTGGATTGTTGGCTTCCACTACAACTGGTTGCCCACCTCATTCAAGTTCAAATATGTGGATCAAAGCAATAGTTTTGAGTTCCGGATATTCTTTGAGAACACCTTCTGGCTCCCCCGTACCTACTGCTAGGGGCAAGACACCAGTTGCAAACTTTGTCCAAACTGTGCCTTGCTTACACCATAGTGTGAGGCTGCCAATGATGACTGGATATTAATCTAAGCCATGGGACTTGAGTTTATGCTTGCCTATACTTGGGATCAAAGGACTGGAAAAACAACAGAGGAGAAAACCCTGGGACACAATGAAGCACAAATTGTTTGAGGAACAAAGATATTATTGAAAACCAAGTCATAGTTCACAAATCTCTTATTAAGAAATGTGTTGCTGACAAATACGGAAGTATATTTAAAAGAACTGTATGTGTTTAATCTATATTAGATTACTTGCTGTCTTGGGGAGAAGGCAGGTAAGAGAGGGTGGAAAAAGAATTTGGAACACAAGGTTTTACAGGGATGAATGTTTAAAATTGTCTATACATCTGTTTGGAAAAAATAAAATGCTATTTTAAAAATGTGTTGCTTACCATATAGTTGAGAGCAGATTAAATTTATTTTTTTTGTTTGTTTTTAGATCAGAGTCCTGTCCTCTAAGACTCATCGGTGGAGAATGGTCACCACCTCTCCACCTTCTCCAATATGACTACCACTCTAGTGAACTGGCAAAATTCATAAAATCAGCCTGATTATATCCACTATAAATGCAAAACTACATCAGAGCTCTCTCTACTGCTTGTCAAGCACAGAATCACAAACTCAGAGCTAGAGAAAAATTCAGTACCAACATTCATTTGAAGAGGAAACCTCTTGATAAAAGAATAGCATCATTCAACACTTGCTTTAATATCATCAGTCATAGGGAACCTATCACCTCCCAGGGCCATTCATTTGACTTTTGCAAATTGTTAATTTTTCTTGACATCAAATCAAATTTGTTTCTTTTCAGTTTCCTCCCATTTCTCCCAATTCTGACTTTAAAAAAAAGATTTTTATTTTCAAAACATATGCATGTATAATTTTTCAACATTGACCCTTGCAAAATGTTTTGTTCCAAATTTCCCCCCTTCCTCCCATCCCCTCCTCTAGATGGCAAATAATCCAATATGTTTTAAACATGTTAAAACATATTAAATCCAATATATGCATACATATATATGCAATTATCTTGCTGCACAAGAAAAATCAGATCAAAAAGGGGAAAAATGAAAAAGAAAACACAATACAACACACAACAACAAAAAGAGTGAAAATTCTATGTTGTGATCCACACTCAGTCCTGGTGTCCTCTCTCTGGGTGCAGATGGCTCTCTTTATCACAAGATCATTAGAACTATCCTCGATCATCTCTTTGTTGAAAAGAGCCACATCAGAACCGATCATCACGTAATCTTGCTGTTGCTGTGTACAATAATCTCCTGGTTCTGCTCACTTCACTTAGCCTCAGTTCCTGTAAGTCTCTCTGAGATCATGCTGCTGATCGTTCCTTAGAGAACAATAATATTCCATAGCATTCATATACCATCACTTATTTAGCCGTTCTCCAACTGATGGGCATCTACTCAGTTTCCAGTCTCCTGCCATGACAAAAAGGGCTGTGACAAGCATTTTTTGCACATGTGGGTCCTTTTTCTTCCTTTAATATCTCTTTGGGATATAAGTCCAATAAAAACATTGCTGGATGAAAGTTTATGCACAGCTTACAGACTTTTGGGGCATAGTCCCAAATTGCTCTCCAGAATGTTTGAATCCATTCACAATTTCACCAACAATGTATCAGTGTCCCAGTTTTCCCACATCCTCTCCAACATTCATCATGATCTTTTCCTGTCACTTTAGCCAATCTGAGAGGTATGTAGTGATACCTCAGTGTTGTCTTAATTTGCATTTCTCTGATCAATGATTTAGAACACTTTTTCATATGACTAGAAATGGTTTCAATTTCTTCATCTGAAAATTGTCTGTTCATATCATTTGATCATTTATCACTAATTCTGACTTCTGAAGCCAATCAAAAATTGAATTTTTCTTGTCCAAAGTCAGCCATTTAAATAGATCAGTCAACTAGTCTTGCTTAAGTGCTACTTTGGGTCAAACACTACTAGGGCAGCTAGATGGTGCACTAGGTCTGAGTTCAAATCCAACTTCAGATACTCTGAGAAAGTCATTTTACCCTGCTTGCCTCACTTTCCTCATATGTAAAATGAAGTGGAGAAGGATATGGCAATCACTCCAACATCTTTGCCAAGAAAACCACAAGTAAGGTCACAAAGAGTCAGACATGACTGAAATAATTGAATAACAAGAGCAATAACATGGGTCAAATACTATACCAAGTGATAGAAATATAAAGAGAGAAATGAAAAAGCCTTTTCCCTCAAGGACTTTATATTCTTATCAAGGAGATAATATGCATACATCTAAGCAAATGTAAAATAGAATGTAATTTGAGAAGGACATTATCAGGTGAGGGACAGAGGATCAGAAAAGCCTCAGAAAGAGGGGAACATTTGAATGAAGTCTTGAGGGATTCTCAGAGTTCAAATGAGGAGAACACATTTAAGGCATAGGGACAGCCAGTGAAAAGGTCCATTGATTATACTGAAGGGAGTAATAAAGGGAATTAATATGGAATCAGACCTGTAAGATAGAATGAGACCAGTTTATAAAAGTCTTTAAAGGCAAAGTAATTAAATTTATATTGGATTCTAGAGGTAATAGGGAACCCCTGGAGTTTATAAAGTAGAAAAGAACTTAGATCTGGCAACTCTGTGGATGATGGACTGGAGAGGAAAGCAGTATGTAGCAGAGAGGCCATTATAAGGGTCATAACAATTCTAGGCAAGAGAGAATAAAGGCCTGAGCCAGGATTGTGATTTCATGGATAGAGAAGAGGACAGATGAAAGAGATATTGTAGAAATGAGATATGGTACCTGATTGGAAAAGGATGGAAGAGTAAAGATTCAAGTTGACAATTTTGTGAACTTGAATAGCTAGTTGGCTGATGGTGCCCTCAAGGGAAACAGCAAAGTTCTGTAAGAGACAGAATAGAGGCTAAAGATAAAAACTTATGCTTTGGATATGTTGAGTTTGAGATACCTTAGAGACATCTTATTCAAAATGCCCAGGAGGCAATTGGCAATTTAATACCTGGAGACAATGATATTCCCTCAAGTGTCTTGTTTTTCAAGCTAAAAATTTAATCAATTGCTCTCAGCATGACACTAGCCAGCCTTTCAAAGTGGTCTAGAAAAAGCTTCACTCCCTCCACTACTTTGATCTCCATTTCAACCTCTGCCATTGCCTATAGAATAATACTGTTCATATGCCTCCACCCCCACACTGTCTCCAAGTGAACACGTCCAAACTTAAGATCTTTCCCCAAAAAACCTGTTCTTTCTTTGGTCTCCACTTTTTCTTGATATGTTTTATTCTTTTTTTCTTCACAATCACTTGTCAATGAGTTGTTGCTAAGTTCTGGTCATTCTATCTCTGCTATGTTTTTGATGTTTATCCTTTCCTCTTTGCTACCATCTTAGTACAAGACTTATTACCACAAGTCTTGATGATTACAAAAGCTTCTTTCTATTTTCCAAGCCACCCTTCATAACATTGCCAATATATTCTTCTTTATTCTGACATATCACTCCTCTGCTCAACGATCATCAATGTCTCCCTCTTCCCTATCAGAGAGAGATAAAAACCCTTGGTCTGGTATTAGAAACCCTCCACAAACTAGTGTCACTCTTCCTATGCATCCAAAGCTCCCACTATCTTAATATGTATTTTAAATTAAATTTAGCCAATCTCTAATCTCCGAAGAAAGAATCCTTGGCTTTCCTATTCTAGTGGCTTTACTCAAATTATTTCCTATGATTAAAATGTTTCTCTGTCACTTGTCTCCCTAAGAATTCTTACTCATCCTTTAACAGAGACAGTCTTGAGTTCAACTAATACAAAACTTTATTTTACAGATAAGTTCAAAGTGACTTCTTCCTCCATTTATTCTTCTTTCCTCAGACTCTTCTTTGGCAAAGACCTTTTGTTTTGTTTTGTTTTCACCCCATTTTTTTCTTCTTTTTTTATTAAACATAGCCTGTAGTACATT
This sequence comes from Myrmecobius fasciatus, assembly GCA_023553655.1. Classification (NCBI taxonomy): domain Eukaryota; kingdom Metazoa; phylum Chordata; class Mammalia; order Dasyuromorphia; family Myrmecobiidae; genus Myrmecobius; species Myrmecobius fasciatus. Next base: position 302,898 of record JAJPUD010000375.1, on the reverse strand, counting down.
TTATTATAAGTATTTGCATATGTGTCCTACCTTCTTATTTAAATGCAAGATGATCCAGAAATCAGAGACTGTTTCTTAACTAAAGGCTGTATTCTTGCTAAGGTTGAGCACTGTCTTTTGCCCACAATAAGTGTTTTTTTTTAAGTTTCTTCAATTTAGATTTGAATTCTATTTAATTTAGAAAAAAAATTATTGAACTACAATTTGGTGGGGCATAGAAGACAAAGTGATTTACTTGCAGTCAGAAAGATATGGCTCCAAATCTTGTTTAAATGACCACAGTTAAGTCATGTGACTTCTCTGACCTTCAGTTTCCTCATTTGTAAAAAACAAAAAAACAAAACAAACAACAAAAAAAAAATAAGAGTAGGGAATCAGATTAGATGAGCTCAAAGGCCTCTTTTAATTGTGACTCTATGATCTTAAGCCTTTGCATCTGTGAGGCATTAGGAGTTTGGCAGGTAGATGGTAAATGAAGGAGTTGTGTCACTTACCCTCTCTGTCCTGGGGGATTTTGACTGGTAATTTACAAAATTGGGAATGAAATATTCTTTAGGATATCTCTGTTAAACTCAGATGAGCACTGGATGTCACTGTTGTGCCACAAAAAGCTCAAAAACTCAGAGACTATCCTGATCATCTGCAATAGGTATAACAGGAATTGTTCAGTTTCTCATTAATTGCTGTTACACTTAGATATTGGTAAAATTATACCAGGATGGTCAATGCATGCCCTGGCTGATGAGGAAAAAACAAAGTGAATTGCCAAAGATGAGAGATTATTTCAATAGCTTCACTGAATGTTCAAGCTAAAAGTAATGCAAGTCCATAAACACAAAACATCAAAATAAAAAGGGATCTTAGATCATAAGACATATAATGTCAGCTGGAAGGGAACCTGGAGAATAGAACACTCATTGATCAACCATTTATTATGCTTACTCTGTGCCAGGCACTCTGCTAAGCATTTTGGACACAAAGAAAATATTTCAAAATTGCTTCTGCTATTTTGTTTTACATTCTAATGGGAAAAACAACATATGTATAAAGAGCTATAGAAAAGATAGAAATCTGAAGTTCATCTTATTAAATAATAAATCTCCCAATTTATTTTTTTAAATAATTTATTCAATTACATGTAAAACCATGTTAAACTATTCTTATTTTTTTAGAGTTTCAAATTCTTCTCTTCCTTCTCCCCTAGCCCTTCTCTAAGATGACAAGCAATTAATATGGATTATATGTGTGCAGTCATACAAAACATATTTGTATATTAGTCCTGGTATGAAGGAAAATACAGAGCAAAACTTTTAAAAAACATGAAAAAAGAGAATAAAATATAGTATGCTTTGCTCTGCATTCAAACTCAACCAGTTCTTTTTCTGGAAATAGCATTTTTCAGCATGAGTCCTTCAAAACTGTCATGGATCTTTGTATGGCAGAGAATATATATGTCATTCACATTTGATTATCCTATAATATTATTGATACTATGAACAATGTTCTGGTTCTGCTCATTTCATTTTGCATCACTTCATGTAATTCTTTCCAGGTTTTTCTGAAAGCATCCCATTCATCATTTCTTACAGCATAAAAGTACTCCAATCTTGTTTGTTGTCCTTCATTCTAGAAAATGATCAAAATGACATCTCTTTATTGTAGTCAAGTTACAGTGTGTTCAACTGTGGCTGATCAGACCGATATAAATTCTAAACACTTTCCTACAGGTCAGATACAAATAGTTCATGTGAACATCTGGGATGAATTCTCTAAATCTGCATCTCTCACATTTCTTTTGAGCTACTTCAGTTCTGCTTTGCTTATGGAACACAGAACTTTCGCTGCTGGAAGCACAGCATGCTAGATTAGTGTCTCACATGTCTCACAATCAATTCCAAGTTATTTTTTTTAAAGGTTTTTATTTTCAAAACATATGCACAGATAATTTTTTAACATTGACCCTTGCCTAGCCTTGTGTTCCAAAATTTCCCTCCTTCTCCCCATCCCATATCCTAGATGGCAAACAATCCAATATATGTTTTACATGTTAAAATATATGTTAAATCCAATATATGTAAACATATTTATATAATTATCTTGCTGCATAAGAAAAATCAGATCAACAAAAGAAAGAAAATGAGTAAGAAAACAAAATGAAAGTGAACAGCAACAAAAAGAGTGAAAATACTAAGTTGTGATCCATACTCAGTTCCCACACATTTCTCTCTGGGTGCAGATAGCTCTCTCCATTACAAGATGATTGGAACTGGCCTCAATCATCTCATGTTAGAGCCACATCCATCAGAATTGATCATTCAATTCCAATTTCTTGGGAGAGACTTAAGAGTGTCCTTATATTGCTTCTGCTGACCACCATGAGAGTACTTACTCTATGTGAGTTCTCCATATTTTTGGCAACAGAACAGTTTGGCTAGACCATGGGACTTTCACTCTCTGCAGTAGAGTTTGAATCCTTGGCAGTGTAGTTTAAGAAAAGACCTCAGTATCTGGTATCTTATCCTTTCAGGGGGTCTTCAGAATCTTCCTAAGACAATCCAAATGGAAGCAATTCAGTTTCCTGGCATAGCACCAGTTTGCTATTCAGGTTTCACAAGCATACAACAATGAGATCAACACAATGACTCCATGGACTTCAATTTGGTAGACAGTTTAATAATACCTATTCTCTCCTATACTTTTCTTCAGAGCCTCCTACACACTGAGTTAGCTCTGGAAGTTTTAATGTCAACCTCATTATCAATGTATACATCTGTGGAAAGAACACTGCCAAGTTACTTATCCACAGCATTCAAAACTTCTCCATTTGCTATAACAAATGGTTCCAATATGGATGGTATGGTGCTAGCTAATGGACCACTTATGTTGTAAAGCCAAAATTAGCAAAAGCAGCAGAGAATCAATCCAGGCTTTCTTGCATCTCAGTGTCAGAAGGTTCACTGAGTGCATAATCATACAACCACTCTCCTTCCACTTTAGTCTTAGCTTGTAGCCTTTTCAAGCTGAATAATTTACCATCAGTGTGAGAGCTGACCTCGAAGCCATGTTTATCTTCACTGAAGGTGTTTGATAACATGGCTGAAAACTTGCTATAAAGCAAGGGAGCAAGCCCACAGCCTTGTTTCACTCCAGAACCAGTATAAGCAGGCCATCATGAAAGGAAATACAATATTCTTGGACTTCTCTGGGAAACCAAAAAGCTGGCACAACTGTCAGTATCAAAGGTATAGGTCAGATTCCCAAACATTGTGTACAGATCTCTTCTGCTCATGGCTTTTCAACTGGAAGTTCTAGATGGCAAACGCCATCCTTTGTGAATCCAAATTGGCTTTCAGGTAGATGGACCAAGGATCACCCTATTGAGGAAGACCTTGGCAGAAATATTGTCAGCAATGACTAAGAGAGAAAAATCTCTGAATGTCATGGGACGATATATTTCCTTTATATAGAGAGATCCTTGAACTCCTGAGGGATAAACTCTTCTTCCATATAGCCTGAAAAATTTCAGTTGGCTTTCTTTGATCAGTGGACTCCCACACACCCCTTGTAAATCTCAGCTGGAATAGCATCAGTACCAGGAGCTTTGCCACAGAAGAGGAGTCTAATGGCACTCAAAAACCTCTTCTTTGTCTAGAGAGGGATTGATCTGAGATGAACAGTCAATGATTTCAACACTGAGTTGAAGAACATGATGGTATTGCTCAGCTTATGTCTCCAAAGTTATGTCCTTATCATTAATCAATGTGGTTCCATCAGCGATGAGTAATTAAGATTCACCATAGGTCTTTGTCCCATAAATAGTCTGTGATTAGTCCAGCATTCTGCAGCACACATTGCCTTCCTCAGTCTCACATCCTGTATGTCTCTTCTCCTTACCATCACATATTCTATTAAATGCAAATGTTTGCCATGAGGGTGCATCCATGAAGTTTTAGTGTGTTTAGTAAATGGAAGACAGTGAAGAGAAAGTCATGAGATGCACAAGTCTTAAATAGTAAACGTCCATTTGGAGAAGCTAGGTGGTGCAGTGGATAGAGCACCAGCCCTCAAGTCAGGAGGACTTGAGTTCAAATTTGGACTCAGACACTTACCACTTCCTAGCTGTGTGACTCTAGGCAAGTCACTTAACCCAATTGCTTTAGCAAAAAAAAAAAAAAATTAGTAAATGACCATTGCTGTTTCCAACTTCATTTTTCCCAAGGAGTCCCTGCCATGTCTGGTAGTCTGAGGCTACCCTAGTATTAAAGTCCCCCAGAATTATGTTTGTCCTCTTTTGGCACATTAATGATAAGGGTCTCCAGATCTTTATGAAATTTGTCTTTGACCTCATCAGGGTTCATCATGGTGGGGGCGTATACCCTGATGATGGTGGCATTTTATTTCTCTGCAAGAGACAATCGTATTGTCATGAGCCTGTCATTCACTCCTTTTGGTAAATATACAGACTTGTTGATTAAATTAGTTTTGATTGCAAAACCTAAACTGGTTTCATGGCATGTCAGAGAAACATGTATCCGGCTCCACCTTCAGTAAGTTGCCCTTCATTCACCAGAGTTGTTTCGCTCAAGGCTACTATTTGGCTATAATACCTTTGTTTGTCTTACAACAAGAGCTATTCATCTTTCAGGTCTACTGGATTTTGTGTTATCTCTGTGTGTACATTTTTTGTTTTGTTTTTGTTTTTTACTGAGGCAATTGGGGTTAAGTGACTTGCCCAGGGTCACACAGCTAGGAAGTGTTAAGTGTCTGAGGTCAGATTTGAACTCAGATCCTACTGATTTCAAGGCTGGTGCTCTATCCACTGCACCACCTAGCTGTCCCAGTGTGTACACTTTTCATGACATGATGGTGAGTGGAATCATCTTTGCAAAAATCACATTTTGTACAGTTTTGTCTTTCAACCACAAAGCGGGATCCTTGTCTACTGCGGTAATCAGCACAGGGTTGAGTAAGCAGCCAATTTTTAGGGCCCATTCTCTAGCCCCTTCCTCAAACCAGGAGGTAAGCAATGCAATTATTAAAAGGCTGCTCAGAGCGAAGCAAGCAGAACCAGGAATACAATGTACACAATGTAAGCAAGATTGTGTGATGATCAACTAGGAAAGACTTGTTCTTCTCAGTGACTCAGTGATACAAGGCAATCCCAAGGGACTTTGGTTAGAAAATGCCATTTGCATTCAGAAAAAGAACTATGGAGATTGAATGTAAATCAGCACATGCTTTGTTCACTTCTTCTTTCTGTTTTTTCTTCTCTCCCATGGTTTTTCATTTTTGTTCTGATTTTTCTCTCCCAACATGATTCACAAAATGTGCATTTAAAAAGTTAATGAAAATATATAACCAGAAAAAATAAACCAATAAATAAAGGGGAAAAAATTAAAAGGTTGCTCTGACACCAGGTATCTTCCAGATATCTTCTCAGTGCCTGATCTGAAATAAGTATTTAAGTAATATTTGTTGACCTTGTTGGCTGGCCTCCCTACACCAGTAAGAGCTTCTTTGCACTTGTCTCACACTCAGATCCTTAGCTAGGCCAATGACAATTACTATATATATACATATCTGTATATATACATAATATATATACAGATATGTATATATGTATATATATATGTTTCTCATTCATTTATGTCTACAAGGTCTGTTTGAAGGATTGAGGAATATTGAACTTGGCAGGGGAAGGGAGAATAATAACTAAAAGCCTTGAGGGGTACTTGGTGGCTGTCTTCAAGAACTTAAAGAGTTGTTGATCTTTATCCCCATGCAACAGGGTGATAAGCAATGGCTAGAAGTTTCAGAGAATGAGACTGAGATTTCATGGAAGGAGAAAGAAACAATTGTCGGAGTCCAATGCAATGGGCTGACTTGAGAAGTTTTCCCCTTATTGGGGTCATGTGAGCATAAACTGTCAAAGGAGTGAGATGGATCTGAGTGTGTGCAGATGGTCTAGATCAGTGGTGTCACACTCAAATAAACTGTAATAAGGATTCCAAGGGGACTATATATAAACTAAAACCACATATTAGCATTACCTGTGTTTTTCTGTATTTTTATTTATTTTTTCAATATTTCCCAATTATATTTTAATCTGACTGAGAGCCTTTGGGCTGTGTACACCTCTCTTGGCAGGACATGGATTTGATATCTCTAGTCTAGATCTTCTCAAACTTTTTCCACTTATGATCCCTTTTCACCTGAGAAATTTTTGTGACCCCATGTATATAGGTACATAAAATAAATATACAAATCAAACATTTACTGATAAGAAATCACAATTTTGTGATCCACACATTCAATTACAAGACTCCATGTGGAGTCACAGCCCAGAGTTTAAGAAGATGGGGTCTAAACTCGGATGTCCTTTCTAATTGAAATTCTGTGATTCTAGAAATCAAACAATTTCCATGCTTAAGAGATATTTCTTTTTTCCAAAGTTAACATAATTCTTAAAAAACAGCTGGAATGCATAATCTTATCTTAATGAACTATAACTTTATGAAAGAATTACAGAAACATTTACTTAGCCAATTAGCCCTGAATACTAGCTACTGCTCTCATTTTCTCACTCCACAAGCCAATTTCTGACACTAAAATTTGCCAAGAAACTTTCTGCTAAATTACTTTCTGATACAGCAGATGTCAATCAAGCAAGCAATTTAGAAATACTCATTAAGTACTTTACTCCATGGCAGGCATTGTGCTAATGGCTAGACTTACATTGAGAGGACAGTATCACAGCCATGGCATTTGTAGGAAACAACACTGGAATAAAAGCATCTTTCCTATATTAGGGAAGCTAGGTGACATTGGTTAGAAGGCTAGATTTGGAATCAGGTAAACCTGAGTTCAAATCTGTGGGATCCTTGGCAAGTCACAGACTTTTCTCAGCCTCTACTTATTCATCTCTAAAATCAGGATGGTGATATTGATATGAACTGCCAAATTTTAGACATATATAATATTGTGAAATCAGAGTCTATTATCAATTCAGCCATTCTTTCACCAATCTAGTTAGCATCTTTAAAGACATTCGTAACAACCTTAGCTTTCCCAAACTGTCTTATTACCAGAAGTTAAGAAGTTGAGCTTTCCCAGATTATCTTGACTGGCATATCTTTAAAAAGGGATGGAGCCGGTCTGCCAGCTACATTTGCCCCTTTGCACCTGAGAAACTTCAAGGCTCCATTTCCCTTGTAAAAGATCTGCTTATTAGGAAGATCTTTGCTAAATTCTCTTCAGGACTAAGCTCACTATAAGGTACTCTTCCTCTCCCTCATAGTGTCTTCCCTTTAAAGGTGTCTTTCTTCTTACTCTAGCTCATTGGTTAATCTAACCTGCCAATCAATGGCTTTCTCCCACATCATGGAGTATTTCCTTTCTCCTGATTAACTGTGAATTCCCCAAGAGAACTTGTCTTTTTCCTTGCTAACTACAAATTCTCCCCACTCTATTTCATATTCGTCACTCCTCGTGTGCCTATTTTACCTCTTATTTTTGTCTGTAAACTCTCCTTAGACACTTGTGACACTTTTTACCAAGCTGCTCAGTCCCAATTTTCTCATCTGCAAAATAGGACCTCACCAATAGCACCTACCACATAAGGCTGTTATATATTAGACATGAAACAATGCATGAGTAGCTCAGAAACCTTGAAACATTATTTAAAGCCAAGCTCTTATTTTCATCATCACATCAGATACTACATCAGCCAACAAGTCCTGATTGGGTACGTACCACTGTGTTTGAAGATGCTTGGGAAATGTATACAAAGATTCAATGATTCTTACTCACAATGAGCTTCTATCTGGAAAATAAGAAGAAATGGCCATTTGGTTCTTGGGATGAGAAACTTTTATGAGCAAACCCAAGAAGTGATAAAATTTCTTCTCTTTCACAAAAAATAGAGAAAAGTAAGACTGTTATGTTTTTTTTTTTTCATTGCCACTGTAGACCCAAACAAGGCTTAATGTTGTGGTGATTTTGGTTGGGATGGAAAGCTGATAAGTATAATTGTAATCGCAGGATGTATACAGGATGTAAATATTTGGAGAACAATTTAAAAAAACCTATTTGGTCTGTTTAACTTTTTAAGGTACTTGATTCAAAAGAAAAACCAATAAGCAAGAAAATAAGTGAAAGAGCATTTAACAGGAGAAATATGAAATGGTGGGCTCTGCATTTATTTGTGGTTTGGTCAAATAGGAGTAGGGGGAAATGGCAGAGCAGTGTGGGTGAGGGGAAATGTCATCAAATCACTGAAACTGATCTGAATGAATACTCCAGGGCTTTACAAATGCTCTCGGTGTGTGGTATCATCAAGTACACTCACCATTTCTGATTGTTTGGCTGTTTCTGATCTGTCCTTTACTAAAACTAGCAGAAAAAAAGTCATTTTTTAGTCATTCCATTATATTCTTATGGATGTTGCCCAATGAATATACAATTGACTGTTTGCACTCCAAAATGAGATTATTTTTATAATAAGATGTCAATTCATAAACAGAGTTTAGAATACATTTCTAGTCATATAGAAACATGGCAAAAGTTAGGAGACAGACATAGATTACTGTCTTTTCAAAAATGAGAAAACAATTCAATAAACATTGAACTGTATGTTATATGAGAAGCATTATGCTAAGTGTTAGGGATATAAATAAGAAAAAGAAAGAGTGCCCCACGCCTTTGGGAAATTGCAATCTATGCTTGCTATCTAGGGGATGGGGTGGGGGAAAGGAGGGGAAAATCTCAAACACAAGGTTATGCAAGGGATGATGTTGAAAAATTATCTATGCATGTGTTTTGAAATAAAAAGCCTTAAAAAAGGAAAAAAGATTATATGATGATCAATTCTGATGGTCATGGCTCTTTTCAACAATCAGATGATGCAGGCCAATTCCAGTAACCTGTGATGAGAGAACCATCTCCACCCAGAAAAGGAACTGTGGAAACTGAGTGTGAATCACAAAATAGCATTTTCACTTTTTTTGTTTGCTTGCATTATTTTCTTTCTCATTTTTTTCTTTTTGATTTGATTTTTTTTGCAGCAAGATAAGCTTATAAATATGAATGCATATGTTAGATTTAACACATATTTTTACCATGTTTAACATATATTGAGTTATTTGCCATTTAGGGGAGGAGATGAGGGGAGGGGAGAAAATTGGAGGACAAGGTTTTACAAGTTTTAATGTTTAAAACTTATCCATTCATATGTTTCTAAAATTAAAAAGCTTTAATAAAAATTAATTTTAAAAAGAAAAATTAAAAAAAGAAATTGCAATCTAATGGGAAGACAACAAAAGCAAGTTGGAAAGGAAGGAATGGGGGGGATACCAAAGGGTACAGTTTGTGGAAGTGTTGAGGAAGAGTGAGGTGAGCTACATTTCCAGAGCTGCCTCTCTAAAGGAAGGCCTAGAAAGGCTTTTAGTACTCCATCCTTCAGTCTCCAATTAGAAGAGAGAGGAGACGAGGGTGCTGGGAAAGTGTGGAGTATTCAAGGCTGAGTTAGCATCAGACTTTGGACAAGTTAAGGAAATGGAACCTGAGTCAGAGGAGCTTAGGAAGAGGACTTAGGTATTATTACCAATATTTCATGGAGACTAGAGCAAAACTCAGGCTGTGCAGATGTTTTTCTTCATTCCCTCCCCTCTGAGACCAGCCCACCATCGTCTCCTCTTGTTGAGATGCATTCTTGATGATGTCTTTCATTTGTTCATTCATTCAATAAGTATGTGGAAAGCACTTACGAAGTTCTGGGCGCTGTTCTGGAAACACAAAATGGAGACAAGAAACTTACGTTCTATTGCAGAGACAACAGGCAAATATAGAAGAGAAATGGCTGGGGGAGAGAGAGAGACAGAGACAGAGACAGAGACAGAGAGACAGAGAGAGAGACAGAGAGAGACAGAGAGACAGAGAGACAGAGACAGAGACAGAGAGAGAGAGGTAAGTAGATAGATAGATAGATAGATAGATAGATAGATAGATAGATAGATAGGAAATCTGTTAAAGCTTTAAAAAGAAGTTTGTATACATACATATAAACACATGTATATATGTTTGGATATGTATGTACTATGTATGGATATGTGTGTATGTATGTAAAATCTCATTTAATCTCTACAACATCCCTGTGAAGCAGATATTTTTATTGGCCCCATTTTACAGATGAGAAAATTGTGACTGAACAGCTTGGTCAAAAGTGTCATAACTACTAAGTGTCCAAGATGAGCTGACCTCAAGTTTTAATGACTCCCAATTCAGCCAATTAGCCATAATTGAAGCTAGCAGGTACCTATTAAGGATATTCTATATTCAAAGAAAGAGGTAAACAGATGGTACCAGAGATGGAACATTGGGCCTGGAGTCAGGAAAACCTGAATTTAAATCCAGCCTCAGATACCTTCTAGTTGTGTGACCCTGGCCAAGTCACCTGGCTTCCTTTGCTTCATTCCACTAGAGAAGGAAATGGCGAACTGCTCCAATATCTTGGCCAAGAAAACCAAATGGCCAGTAATAGTGTGTTGTATGTGCTCACAAAGAGTCAGACATAACTACATTATTGAACAACATAAAGATAACTTGAGAATGGGGAAACCACTAACAATCAAGGGGATCAGGAATAGCTTTCTGAAGGAAATGACAGATGAGCTGAATCTGTTGCTTTTACTCATCTCTCTCCATGTTTCTGTCTGTCTTTCTGTCTGTCTCTCTCTCTCACACACACACATTCATAGTTAATTTACCTTTTCTTACTTTACTTTCCCAACATTTTCCTAATTTTCCCAGGAAAGCCTTTCTTTATCCCCCCTTCTTTCTGCCCTTCTCTTTGCTCCATTTGTAAGTTCAGAAAATGGCTCTTATTATTTCATAAAAGTGTACATTTCATTTGTAGCAAAGAAAAGGAGAGTCCCAAAATTTGAAGTGCAATTCTAGGAAAAAAAAAGCATTGTCCCCCTAACAAGCAACTACTCTTTGCCAGGCTCTGGAGATTCTAAATCCAAAGCAAAATAAATCCATCTAGGAAAGAACTTCCATCATTCTTGGGAAATAATAATAGTATACACAGCCCAAGAAAACATTGACTCCATTCTAAAGCCTTTCTTTGGGCCCAGACGTCACCTCCAGAATATCCATAAATGTCGCCAACCACTGCTTCATTCTCTTGCAATTAACCCTCTATTTCACAAGCATCTGGATCTAAAGTAAATCCCAATTTTGACGGATATATGATCTTACTAACAGAGGGATACTCCAGCACTACATTGCATCATTTTGTGTGATTGTTGTCCAAGCAGTTTTAATGAGGGACAGACCAAGTGATTGTGTGCCTATATTTTTTACCCTGTGAACTCTTCTTCAGAAAAGAAAGCTAAATCTTTATAAATCACATAGGGAAGAGTTAAAGGATGATTGTTTCCCAAGTTTTTATACATTGGCAATTTTCCATTGCATGTATTTAATGCAATTTCCTACAGAAAAAAGAAAAAAAAGAATTAAATTGCTAAATGTTTTATGCAAATACAAATGGTTCCTAACTAGCAAAGAAGGAAGTTCTTCAGTAAATTATTCATTTCAAATGTAAACAAAATTTCCCATATCTATAAATCAATTGGTAAGCATTTATTGTCCCAGGAATTGGTCATCTCAAAGACAAAGGCAAAGTAGTTTTTCTCCTCAAGGAACTTACATTCCCTCTGGGGAGATATGCACACATAGAAATATATACACAATAAACACATAAACATGAGAGAATTATCCACTAACACCTGAATCTCTTCAAAATCAAGGCAGTATTTGAGCTGAACTTTGAAGGAAAGTGGGAGTCCTCCAAGGTGAAGAGGAGAGGGGAGGTCAAACAAGGGAAGGGTAACAGTCTTACAAGAGGTAGAATGTGTTAAGTGATAGATGACCAGTTTGTTAGAATGATAGTGTGAGTCACAGAAAATATAAGAAAAAATAAGAAAATAAGATTGGAAGGGAAGTTTAAGAAGGGATGTCAAATAAAAGTCAAATAGAGGGATTTGTATTTAACTCTAATTAAACTTGAAAAATATGTAAGGATTGTGTAAAGAATTTGGATGAATTTGAGAAAAAAATCATATATATTTATTCTATGTTCAGTGAAGATCATCACCTCTGGCACCCCTCATCCACCTTTGGTGTTGGCTACCACTCAACTCCCACCTGTGGCTACAAGCAGCGTATATATAACATGTTATAGCATGTGTGGCAAGAACCCCAGCAAAACCATCTTGGTAGAAAATTAAGACAACTCTGAGGTACCACTACACACCTGTCAGATTGGCTAAAATGACAGGAAAAGATAAAGATAAATATTGGAGGAAATGTGGGAAGACTGGGACACTGATGCATTGTTGGTGGACCTGTGAACGGATCCAGCCATTCTGGAGAGCAATTTGGAGCTATGCTCAAAAAGTTATCAAACTATTCATACCCTTTGACCCAGCAGTGTTTCTATTGGGCTTATATCCCAAAGAAATCATAAGAGAAGGAAAGAATGTTTGTGGCAGCTCTTTTTGTAGTGGCTAGAAACTGGAAACTGAGTGGATGCCCATCAATTGGAGGGTGGCTGGGTGAATTTTGGTATATGAATGTTATGGAATATTATTGTTCTGTAAGAAACAACCAGCAGGACGATTTCAGAGAGGCCTGGAGAGACTTGCATGAACTAATGCTCAGTGAAGTGAGCAGAACCAAGAGATCATTATTCACAGCAACAACAATGCTATATGAGGATCAGTTCTAATGGACATCACTCTCTTCAACAATGAAATGCTTCAAACCAGTTCCAATTGTTCGGTGAAGAGAGCCATATACACCCAGAGAGAGGGATGTGAAATGTGGACCATAACATAACATTTTCATGTTCTCTATTGAGGTTTGCTTGCATTGTATTTCCTTTATCAGATTATTCTTTCTTGTAGATATGATTTCTCCTGCACAAAAAATGATGCAATAACTATACATATATTCGATTTCTTAAGTATTCTAACATAATTATCATGTAGTGGATATCCTGCCATCTAGGGGAGGGGTGGGGAGTTGGGGGGAAAAATTTGTAACAGAAAGCTTTGTAAGGGTTAATGTTTAGGAATTACCCATACATATGTTTTGCAAATAAAAAGTATTAATAAAAAAACATCTTGGTAGACCTGCTAAGCCCTTTTAAGGGTAACTGACAAGCTTCAAACCCACTACTGAATTATGGGGATGTTGACCCCAAGCATGGGAAGACCTCCCCCAGCTGAATGGGTTTATTCCCATCACCATGAAGGCAGCTAGGACAAGCTCTTTCAGGTGCTTAAAGGTTGGTCAGTTATAAGTATCAAAAATGCCCAAATCATCCATCCATTCATCCCAGACCATCTACTATCATCTTGCCTTATGTTTTGCATTGAACTTTAAAGGTTCTGAAGGAGAGAGTGAAACTGATGACTCTGTAAAAGTCTGCTTCACTTAAATACAATTCACTTTCATATCATCCGTGATATTGTTGGAACTCTTCAAGAACGAAGGATGAACAGCTACAGAAGAGATTGTTCTCCCCTTGCAAATGAGGAAACTAGAGACAGTCAGGGCTAAAGTTTCTCAAAGTCCTACATAATTATGATCACCAACATCTTCCATGAAAAGGAGGAGTGTGGGGGTATTGTTTTATTGTGTAAAATTGGAAATCACCCATGAATCTGACACAAACAAGGAAACATTTTTAAACAAGGTAACACCCTAAGTTTTCTTAGTGGATGACAACATTCCCCACCCCCTTGGCACAATTAGCACCTTGCCAACATTTCCTAACATGGTCACATCCTAGCTATTTTCATAGTTGCATTTCCCAATTACTATCTCTTACCCTCCCTTCCTACCTAGGTAAGTATTTTTTTTAAGTTGCATAGTGTCCATTTGTGGATTTTTTATGTGTCTCTCAAAAGCTGATTGGTTTACATCCAGTTTTCTGTGGTTAGCCACTTAAATATAAAGCTGTTTTTTTTCTACATGATTCATGACATCCTTACTCTATCAGTTCTTAGAGCCATCACTTTAGTCCAGTCAGGAATATAATTATCTTTTCATCATTTTCTGTTTTTATCTCCCACCCCTTACATCACATTTTTCTGAGCTCTTGCCAATGGAAGTAAGAGGGCTAAATTAATTTAAGTGAGCTACATCTGAAATATAAGCTAAAAGTAGAGATTACTGGAAATGTCATGATAAAACCATTTGGGCTATTACTGGCAATTTAAGATAAAGTATAAACCTGATGATGTAAAAGACCTGAAATTCTTCTGACCGCCATTGCTACATAATATTGATATCATGTTTGGAAATCATCAGGAAACATCGGAATAGCCATGTGGTAAAGCAGAATGCTTCTAAAAACAATTCACATGAACTTGACCTTGACTTTACAGGTATTTCTTAAGCACTTATTACATGCTTCTAACTATATAACAGACCCTGTGGAAGATAGAGAGGTAATACATATGGTAGATAGGGCACTGGTCTGAAGTCAGGAGAGATCCCAGTTTAAATCTCATCTTACACAAATCACAACATTTCTAAACCTGTTTCCTCATCTGTAAATTGTATCTGCCTCATGCTATCTAGCACGCACAGTTTGAGGTACACCCAAACTCCAGGTTTTGGTAGCCTACAGGTTTTAACTCACTGGTGATTTAGGAGGATGACTACTGATGGAAGGGATAACTGAGAACAATTTTATGCCATCAGCCACGAAGGCAGCTGAAGCAAAGATTTTAGAGTATTTAGACCTCGCTAAGACACTGAAGACACCAAGGACATCCTGTCAGACTCTTCAGTGCTCTCTGTGGATCTTCATCGAGATGTGTGGATCTCCCTAAAGACTCTGTCCCAGTTCCCCTTCTTCATTTGATGAGCTCATCAGCTCCAAAGATCATCTTCCTACAGGTGACTCATAGATGGAGTTAGCTAAGTCCTGCCTTCTCTCCCCTCCATTTGCCTAATGGCCATCTCCACCTGGATGTTCTATAGACATCACAAGCTAATCCTCTTTCTTTCTTCTCCTCATCTTCCATAATACTCCTCAGGTGGCTCTACTAGTCCTTCAAGCTCACCATCTGAGTGTCATCCTCAACACTTCCTCTC
>JAJPUD010000375.1:263874-274281 GCA_023553655.1 Myrmecobius fasciatus | reverse complement strand
AGAGAGAGAGAGAGAGAGAGAGAGAGAGAGAGAGAGAGAGAGAGAGAAAATAGATAATGAATGCAGAGGTTCAATCCCCCTCTTGTCCTGATGAGTTCTAATCAATACTTTTACATTTTTTTTAGATATTTTTTTTTTCCTGAGGCAATTGGACTTAAATGACTTGCCCAGAGTCACACAGCTAGGAAGCTACATTTGAACTCAGGCCCTCCTTACTTCGGGACCAGGGCTCTATCCATGGAGCCATCTTCTTGCTCCTCTAATCAGTTCTGTGAGTAGAAATGTCCCTTCAGTGAGCACTTAGAAAACACAGGACAGTTGAAAGCTTATCTTTGCGTCTTTGCTGATTCTTTCCTTCCAGTTGTCGAACAAAGTCAACAAGTCAAGTCAACAAGCACTTATTAAGCATCTGCTTTGTGCCAAGAACTGTACCAAGCATTAGAGAAACAAAGGAAATCAAAAGCCCAGGCCCTGCGATCAGGGACCTCCCAGTTTAATGGGGGAGACAACATGTAAATAACTGTGTACAAACAAGATAGTTGTTGTCATTGTGACTGTGTCACTTCACTCACATCCAGAGCTTTGTGACCCCATTGGGGGTTTCACAAACAAGATATATGCATGGTAATTGGAGATAATCTTTGAGGAAAAACACTAGCTTTCATCTCTCTTTCACAACTGAGATAAATAAAATAAGATGCAGGACCACTGACTGCCAGAGTGGAGAGAGATAAGGATAAGAGTTAAAACAAAAAGGCAAATTTTTCAGGGCAGGTTTTAATCTAAAAAGAAGCAGGAACCTCAGGTCAGCTCTCTTCATGGAGGTAACGCCATATGTTCCCTTCATTACTCTTTGCAATATGTTCTGGAGCCCAATATGTTCTCACTGAAGTCAGGAAGAACTGGATTCTGATCCTGCCACATGGCCACAGAGGAATCATTTATCTCATTCAGCCTCTTATGCAAAAACATAAGGAGAACAGTAACTACCTTGCTGATCTCCCAAGGGTGTTATAGTGGTGCAGAGGGGAGACTAAATCTTAAATTCATTACAAAATAAGTTTTTCTAGATAGGTCAGTTCTCAGGGTCTCAGGATCAGGCTCATCCTCTGTGATAAAAAGTCTGTCTTCAAACTGGCAAGAGCAAAGGGAGGTTTCCTTTTCAAGGTGACAAAAAGTCCAGATGTTTATAACTTCCCTTTTGCTGCACAACCATAACCATCCCCTGAGTTATCTTCCTTGAAGGCTTACTTTGTGGAAAGGCACTGAGCTAGGAAGTGGGAATATAAAGATGAAGTAGTTAAAACTGGCCCTGCTTTCAAGGAGCTGGCTGCTTATTTAGAAGGACTCAACATATACATCACATTAACATGTAAGTATGATGGGGCAAAGGAAGGCTCCAGACAATATAGTTTGTGGATATTTGAGAAAGAATCTATTGTGCTATAAGAAATGATGAGTAGAAAATGTTTGTGGCAGTCCTTTCTGTAGTGGCAAGAAACAGAACTGAGTGGATGCCCATCAGTGGGAGAACGGCTGAATAAGTTAAGGTATATGAACGTTATGGAATATTATTGCTCTGTAAGAAATAATCAGGAGGAGGATTTCAGAGAGGCCTTGAGAGACTTACAAGAACTGATACTAAGAGAAATGAGCAGAACCAGGAGATCATTATACAAGGCAACAACAAGATTATGCAATGATCAATTCAGATGGACGTGGCTCTCTTCATTAATGAGATGATTCAGGCCAGTTCCAATAATCTCTTAATGAAGAGAGCCATCTGCACGCAGAGAGAGCACTTTAGAGACTGAGTGTGGATCACAACATAGTATTTTTACTCTTTTTGTTGTTATTTACTTGCATTTTGTTTTCCTTCTCATTTTTTTTCCTTTTTGATTTGATTTTTCTTGTGCAACATAATATTTGTGGAAATATGTTTAGAAGAATTGTACATGTTTAACATATATTGGATTACTTGCTGTGTAGAGGATGAGGTGGGGAGAAGCAAGGGAAAAATTTTGGAACACAAGGTTTTTCAAGGGGGAGTATTGAAAATTATCCAATCATATGTTTTGAGAATAAAAAGATTTCATGAAAAGAAAGATCAGAATTTAGAAAACATTGTACACAGTAGGGGCAGCTGGGTGGCCCAGTGGATAGAGAACCAGCCCTGAAGTCAGGAGGATATGAGTGCAAATCTGGTCTCACTTCCTGGCCAAGTCACTTAATCCCAATTGCTTCAGAGAAAAAAAAACCCAACATTGTACACAGTAAGAGCTATACTGTGTGATGATGATCAACTGTGTTATTCTCAGTAAAACAATGGCCTCCAAATCTATCATCCTACCTCTAAATATATCACTCTGTGCTCTGCAATGGTCTGTTAAGAACTTAAGATATGAACTGTGCTCCCCATAAAGGAAGGTCATCTGATCATTGGACAAGTACACATCAAACTAAATAACAAATGTACAGCATATGTTGATATAAATTCTATTATTGTTATTAGTGTGATTATCCTCATTGATGGGTAGATAAAGGGGATGTAGAACAAATCAAAAATAAATCAAAGCTACAAATCCTCCTGACAATCTTGATGTAATAATGCTTACAAGGTAAATGTTATTATGTCTGAGAACTCAAACACCATTAAAAGGGGAAAGGGTTGTCCAGGAACAATGACTAATCAATCAAATATTTATTAAGCATCTATTGTGTTCCAGCACTGCTCTAGGTGCTGACAATATAAATATCAGTCTAGAAGGAAGACTGCTGAACTGTTTCTCTAAACATGATCTTAGATCCCAGACTTGCAGATTAAAAGCTGACAGAACTTTGGAGATTAACTGGTGCAATGATTTCAGTTGATGGATGAGTTCAGGGCAGGAAAGCAGGCTGTCCAAAGTCATGAGTAACCAGCATCAGAATCAGGGCCTTTGACTCAAAACCCAGGATTGATTTGTTTTTCTTTTGACCTCTAGCTCAAGCATGAAGCCTCAGAAAAAACAAAATGGTGGCCTTCAGTGAGTCCTGAGAGGACTTGCCATGAAAAGTGGCCAATGCTTCCCAGATTTGGATTGGATGCCCAAAAGGTGGTTCTTTTTAACTTTGAATGTTTCTAAAAAAAAAAGCTGCCTCATTCACACTGTTAAATATCTGTGATCTTAGAGCTTCCAGCAGCAATCCTCAAAACAGGTTTTGTCTGGGAGTGCTGAACATTCTGGAAATTCCTGGATTCAATGAAGCTCAGTAGAAATCGATGAATCAGTTACTTTTTCCAATCACCTCCCACAGGAGTTTGCAGAAAACTAGGAAGCCAGTTCTAAAGCTGCTTTGTCTCTTGGTTCTTCAAAGCATCAGCTACCAAAGCCACTCAGATACGGGCCAGAAAGAGTGAGCATCAACTGGATTTGGAGTCCAAGAACTTGAATCTCAATCCTCAGAGCCAGAGTCAGTCACGAAGGAAGCATTTAGAAAAAGCTTAATGATTGACTGACAAACCCAGTTTCCCCCCAAAAATTACAGGATTAGATGAGATGACCCTGAGGACCTTTCTAATTCTCAGCCTTTGGCCCTTTCTTGCCATAAATCCAACTCCCTTGAAGCTGATCAGTTTAGTAGAATCTTCCTAATGCTAGGAATGAGATGCCAAACTATGAATTGATTTGGTCACTAAAATTCAATCTATTCTAAATCCAAAAGATTGCTCAATAATTATGATTAGGATCATTTGGTCTGATTAGCTGTAAAATTATAAGCATAAACACTTAAAAAGTAACAGAACAGATATAGAACAACAAATGCTGGCTATAACAATGACAACAATAATAAATTAATAAAATAAGCATAAGCAAAGATTATCACTTTTTGCAGATTAAATAATGGTTTACTTTAAAAATCCTAATGAGACAGCCTTATAAATAGTAACTTCAGAAAGAAACAATAACTTTAACAAACTTGTAGAATATAAACTAGGCCCACACAAATAGCCAACATAATGCCCAGAAAGAAGCTAAATTCAATTTAAATATTGAAAATTTCAATTTAAATACTACATGAGGCATAAAATACTTAGCAAGGAGCAGCCACACAGCTCAGTGCTTAGCGCACTGGCCCGGGAATCAGGAGGACCTGAGTTCAAATATGACCTCAGGTCCTTAACACTTAATAGCTGTGTGGTTCTGGGCAAGTCACTTAACCTCAATTGCTTCACTGTCCCCACTCCCCAAAAAAGCATATCCTTAAATGACTTTTATGGAAATGTTTTGCATAACTTCACATGTGCTTTCTTAAAGGGTGCTGGGGTGGGGATAAGAGAGAGAATCTGGAACTCAATTTAAAAACTAAATATAAAAATGTTTTACATGTAACTGGGGGAAAATAAAAATATTTAAAATACTTGGTATGCTGCCTACCAAGCCACACACAAGAACTACATGAAAACAGGTATGAAAACACTCTCTTTGCAAAGATAGATGTAAGTTATTGGAAATATATTAATAGGTCATTAAAAGATAATTGACCAAGTCAATATAATAATAAGGACATTGCCAACCTAAATTACCTTGCTTATTCTGTACAATAACAAAGTATTACTTTATAGAACTAGAAAAAATGATTTTAAATTCATACAAAAAAAGTTACAATCTTAAGGGGGGAGGATTGAGAAGGAAAGCAGCCCAACAGTAGTAGATATCAAACTATCCTACAAAGCATTAATCATTAAAATTAAAAACATTATGATGTGGGTTAATAAACTGGTTGAGCAATGAAAGAGATTAGTCACCCAGCAATAAACAGTGTGTCCTTGTGTGCCCTAGTAGTCAATAAATCCAAATATCAAGTTACTAGGGGAAGGACAACCCAAACTCTGGGAAAAAAGGGAACACAATCTGGCATAAAGTAAGTATAAATCAACACATCATACCATATACCAGATAAATGTCAAATGGATACTGGAAAAAATATACACATGATATATTTAAAGTAGATGTTAAATATATATATGATATTTGTATATAAAACATGTATATATATAAATAGGTATGTAAATAGGGTATCATAAATAAATTAAAGAAGCAAGAAAAAATTTCTTTGAAATAAAATAAATCCATGTAATCATTAGCATGAAGAGAAATTCAATTTAAAATAACTACATAAGGCATTAGGAGTCTATATACTCAGCATAGGGGAAAAGTTCGAAGAGAAAGGTGAAAATATAAAAGATAAAATGGACAATATTGATTAAAAAAATCTTTAAACTGCACAAACAAAACTAATATAACTAAATAAAAGGGAAGCAGGCACTTAGGGTAGAAAAAATCTTTGTAGCAAGTTCTCTGATAAATACCTTATTCCCAAGATATATAAAGAACTGATTAGAGTAAGAGTCATTCTTCAAATGACAAATTATCAAAAGGATATTAAAAGTCAGTCTTCTAAGGTAGAAATCCAAGCTATCAATAGTCATATGAAAAAAAATGTTCCAAATGATTAGAGAAATGCAAATTAAATTAACTTGGAGGTCCTACCTCATCCTCATCAGATTAGAAAAGATGAAAAAAAGAGAAAATGATAACTGTTGGAGGGGCTGTGAGAAATCAGACATATTGCTCCACTGTTGGTAGAGCTATGAATTGGTTCAAACATTTGGGAAAACAATGTGTAAGTATTTTCCCAAAATCACTAAACTGCATATACTTTTTGACCCTTTAGTACCATTATTAAAGTTATACCCTCAAGAAAATTGAAAAAAGTAAAAAGAATCCATATGCATTTTACATATATTTATGTTGTGTATGTGTCTAAAATTTTTGTAGTGGAAAAAAACTGGAAACAGAGGGCGTTATTTATGGTATATGAATGCATTTGAATATTATGTCATAAGAAATAGTAAAGGAGACAGTTTCATAGATGAGACTTGTAAGAAATGAGAGACTGAAGCGAACAGAACCAAGAAAGCAATTTATAGAGAAACAACAATATTTTAAGGACTTCTTTAAAGACTGTCCAGCACATGACCAATGATGATTTCAAAAGATTGATGATGAAAAATGCTTATTATCTCCTGAGAGAAGAATGATGTATTCAAGGTACGAAATGAGACATATATGTAGATATATAAACACACATTGCAGTTCTGATCTCTAATCTGCTAAAGCCACAATCGCAGGCTTTGAAGCAATACATGTCTTTACTAATTATCAATCCAAGCTCCTTATTTTAGAGATTAGGAAAGTAGAGAGATTAAGTGAGGTGCCCCAAATCACAAGTACACAAATAGCAGGGCCTTCTAATTTCAACTCCAGCACTTTCCACCAAACTGCAGCATCTTTCTTCAATTGTTTCCACTTAAACTTCCTGAAGATGCATGATTTACACAGTGAACAGTGTGCTGTTACAGTCAACAGATGGAAAAATGATTATTTCAGTTAAATAGAAAAAAAGAATTTTTTTTAATCAGGTGACCTGGACTTCTTTTTTTCTCTTTATTGGTTCAAGCAATAACAAAATTGTTGAGTCTTGGATTCAACTGAGTCTGAGCAGATGCCTTTCTTTGGATGATAGTATTAAAAAGTTTAGGAAGCTTTATGGAAAAGATATTAATTAGCACATTAAAAGGAATCCCAATTAAATATTTTGATACCTAAGAATTAGGCAAACTAAAGTAATCCACACAATATGCACACACACAACCCCCCCCATACACACACACACAAACACACTAAAATGACCTCATAAAAATTTGAAAACTGGAATTTTAAAATGATATGATCATTCCCTATGAGAAAAACTCCCAAAATGACTAAATTGGAGAGAGAAGGAGGGAATAAGGGAGGGAGAAAAAGAGAGAAAGAGAAAGTTGGAGTAATCCAAATAATGGAAAAGTGATTCACATTCAGATGCCTTTTCTATTTCTTCCAAACAGTCCCTTCCCCTCTTCCCCATCTCCTTCACTTATGGCTCTCAGTCTCCAAGCTAATTTTAAGTCTGGTGGCAATTTATTGCCAAAGGATGGTGGGAATCCCTGGCTCACTAACTGGGGCATGACTGCTCTTGGGCCAGGTGCTCTGCTTCATTCCTATGAAACAAGAACATTCGATTCCATTCACTTGAGAAGGGCTGGGAGCCCAAATATAACTTGGAATCTTAGTGCCCACTGCCTGTGGCTTCAGCCTAGATGGCACAAGATTGGGATCCTGCCTCTGCTTCTGGTGTACCAAACTCCTGCCTCCCCAACTTCCCAGAAGTAAAATCTGAAGCCATTTTTTTTAGTGAAGAGTTTTAAAAGTGAAAGTAGAGAGGGCTCTGGTGAGGAAAAGAGAACATGTCCCATTCCCCAAACTTTGGTACTCCTGCCTGTTATTCTGTTTTATCCATCCTACCCCCAACCCCGGTATTCTCTACAGTAGGACTTAAAGAGCTTTCTGTGAATGTGACCCCTTTAGAACTTGCCTCCCTGTAATTGGGGCCAGCAGGACGGAACGCGTCCCTCCCTGTTGGTCGGGGGCTTTTGCCTTCCCTGTCCAACAGATTTGATGCTGTCAGTCCCAATCCCTGCACCCACCCATCACTGTCAGAAGTCTGGTTTTGATCTTTAAAGCACCTCTCCCCGAACTGGCCTTCAGACTCCCTGCTTTTAAAAGGGGGGAGGCCTGGTGCCTCCTTCAGATATTGTTAAGCTGAGGAGAAACATCAATCTTGCCCCTGACAGATGTGGCTTGTGACATAAGCAGGCTGTTGTCTCTGTGGGTATTAGCAGGGACAAACAGCCGGGAGGGACTAGGCCAGGCTGGGCGGCTCAATGGCCCTGCCTCCGCAGGAAGCCCTCTGGACAGTGGCCTAGTCTGTTTTGCATTAAGGGGGAAATACAGTAAGATAATTTCTCTGTGGTTAACAAACCGAAAACAATTTATCAGCTCAATAAGTTGTCACACAAAAAGAGCTGGTAAAGATGCTTATTTGGATCTGGATACAGGAACCGGGATGGAATGCCCCTAGAATCAAGCTCTGTTTATTTAAAAATTACATTAAAAAAAATCACTTTCAGTCTCTGAACTCTGTTCCTTGCAATTGTTTTGGCCAAATCCAGTTCTCTAACAATAATTCATACTTATTTCTTATATTTCCTGGTATCATTCGCACTTTTAAGTACAGAAGGTTTAGAGCTGAATGGGGATTTAGGGTGTACCTAGTTCAATTTTCTGATTTTACAAGAGAAGCAAACTCAAGTCACAAGATTATCCATATAAGAGAAGCAAACTTCATAGAGGTCACAAGATTATCCATTTTGAGCTTTGAGGATCTTGGAGTCCAGGTCCCAAAGTCTCAGATTGCACTTCTTGGAAATGCTGCTTTCTTTCAAGACTCAGTGGGTATCACGTCCTGGAGTAAAATTATATTTCTAGTTTAGTCTATACGTATTTATCAGACTGATAATAGTGTGTATCTGTGTTCAGTCATATCCAATTCTTTGTGACCCCATTTGGGGGTATCCTTGGAAAAGATACTACAGTAATCTTCCCATTTCCTACTTTGGCTTATTTTACATATGAGAATATGAAGGCAGAGTTAAATGACTTGCCCAGGGTCACATAGTTAATTTGTGTCTCAAGACAGATTTGAACTCAAGTCTTCCTGACTTCAGGCCCAATGCTTTATCTGCTGGGTCACCCAGCTGCCTAATTTATAGCTCACGTTTATACAGAACTATGAGGGTTATGAAGCATTTTACCAACATCCATCCAAGGCCGAGCTTCAGTCATTATCTTCAAGGGGAGCAAAGCACTTTTCTCTATCATCCTTGTCATGTAGGCCATATGTTATGATTATAACCAGATAAAAATAAAAAAAAAACTAAGGTTTGGAGAGAAAAAAATGTCTTATTGATGGCCATACACAATGATAACAGCTGACAACTACTTTGTGTTAGTCTCACAAGAGCCCTGTAAGATAAATTCTATTTTGTCCATATTACAGCTGGGCAAATTGAGTCTTAAAGATTACGTGACCTGACCTCTTGGATTCACACAGATAATAAGTGTTGGGGCCATAATGGAGTTAAGCTTTTCACAATTGTCCTCAAAACTGTCTTCAGATTTTAATTGACCCAAAGAACTGAGGTCATTGATGTAGCTTCCTGGTCACCTGGGTACAAAATACTCAGGACCTGGGGGGCCAGAGCTCCCTCATCCGTCTTATGACCTCAGACCAGAGGCAAGGGCAACATAGAAGCATCAGGGCTTTGGCTCAAATGAACCCTCCCTTCCCCCTGCCCCAGCTTTGGCTAACTCACTGTCTTTTAACTGCTACACGGGTTTTTAGTGACTCACTTCATTCTAGTTTTGAACCAAGGTTGGCTGGGTGGCTCAGTGGCCTTCTCAGAAAATGATATAGTTACCAAGGGCATACAGCTCACCAGCCTATTCCATCAACAAACATTATTAAGCACCTACTGTATGCCAGGCTTTGTGCTAAGTGCTAAAGATACAAAAAAAAAAAAAAAGACAAAGGCGATTCTTTGGTCCTCAAGTGGCTCACAGTCTATTTGGGAGGAGGGGAACAATCATGCAAACAACTATATACAGAACAAAAAAAAAAGAATAAATTGGAGATAATTAACAGAGGAAAGGAACTAGCATTGAGTAAGGTGGAGACTAGCTGAGACCTGAAGGAAGCCAGGAATCCATGAGATGTAGATGTGAAGGGGAGAGCCTTTCAGGGAAGCCCCAGGATCTAGAGGGATGGAGTGTCCAATGTGAGGAACCAGCAGCGCATGGAAGTACTGGGTCATGTACCATGTCGAGGTGAAAGGTGGAAGAAGTCTGGAGAGGTCCACGATCTTTCTCATAAGCCAGCGTCCGAGCTAATTTCATCTGTACCAATACAGCTCTCCTCCCCATCATGCTCTGAACTCTGTGACAACCTCTTGGGTTTGTTGGAGAGTCATCTCCTTGATTACCCAGTCGCTGCCCCCACCTCTGCATCATGATCACTGACTCAAGTTCAATATCACCTCTATTTGGGACCTCAGCGTAACTACCATGGTTACAATTGTAGCCTAAGTCTCCATGGCAACAAGCCCAGGTAGCCAAGGGAAGGTCACCTTAAGTCTTTCCTTACCTCTTCTCAGTTTCCCCATTTATGAACTCACCATTTGCTCATGGCTCTTCTCTTTGGGTTCAGACATAACAAGTCTTTTCCCCTTTTCAAATGTTGGAAAACAGCCATTCTGGCTTGCTTAAGGCTTCTCTCGCATGGCTCCAACCCCCAGTTATTGTGCCATAAAGCTGAGCTACGTTCTTGTTCGGCTCAAGACTCCTCCCTACCCAAAGATCTTCTGGAGAACCCTTCTGAGCCCTCTCAGAAAAGACAGGATGGGGATGGGGATGGGGATGGGGATGG
>JAJPUD010000375.1:176172-263864 GCA_023553655.1 Myrmecobius fasciatus | reverse complement strand
GATGGGGATGGGGATGGGGATGGGGATGGGGATGGGGATGGGGATGGCGATGGGGATGGCGATGGGGATGGGGATGTAGGAGTAAAAATTCATGCCCAAGCGTGAAAGCCCAATCTGCTGAGTGGCTTGGGCACACAGCTGCCTCCCCCAGGCAATGGAGGAGTTAGGATGAATGGTCTCTAAAGTCACTTGTGCCTCTCCCCAGTAACACTAACAATCTGTAGATTCAGAAATGTAAATGAAGAATCAGGTCAATGATGTAATAATCAATGCAATAGTTAATAACAATAATAATTTATTAGTTAATTGCTAACTATTTAATAATTTACTGTTTTATTATGCAGTTGTTACATACATTATTGATGTATTAAAGAAAGTAATAGTTAATAATAATGATTTAATTAATGTGATAATTATTTAATAACTGTTTTTAATGATGTAATTATATCTACATTATTAATGAATTAATTATTATAATAGTTAATAATGATGATGATTTAAAAAGAACCTACTGACTCTCTGCCCTGCCTCCAATAGCTTACATTTAGCAGAAATATAAGAACATGATAGCCTGCACAGTCTCCCCTCTCTCTTCTCACAGTGCCACCAGCCTAATTTGGGCCTTTCTCCCCACTCACTTGGACTTTTCCAATCATCTTCTATCGGGGACTCCTGAATCCAGCCTCTCCCTTCTCCAATCCATCCTCAGAATTGTTGCCAAAGGTATGCTTTTAAAATGTCCATCTAACCATGGAACTCCTTGGCTCCCTAACATCATTGGGATAAAATAAAGCTTTTTCTTCCTGGCGTTTAGAGCCTCGATAAATAGGTTTCCACTTATTTTTCCAGGCCGATTGTGAATTACTACTTTTATACATTCTCTAGTCAAACTGATTTGTTTGATGATCATCTTATACAAAATTCTATTTCCTTGGGATCCCCAACTTCTTTCAAAGCTCTCTGAGTTCCATCCTCTGTAGTGCTATCCCTTCCCCCACTGAAATTTCTTTTTAAATTTCTTTTTATATATTTATCATTCTAAAAATAGTAGCTCACACTTACACGGAACTTCAAGGTTTTCAAAGCATTTTGCACAGATCCTTATAATAATACTGCAAGATACTTGTTTTCATCATCCCATTTTTACAAATATGCAAATTGAAGATGAGAAGTTAAGTGAATTGTCCAGGACTACCTCTCCAATAAATATCTGAGGCAGAATTCAGATTCAGATCTTCCTTATTCCATCACTCTCTTATGAGGTACATTCTCTCTATATATTGATTTATCTCTTTGTATTTGTTTTATTTTCCTAGTTGAATGCAATCTTTCTGAAGTTAACATCAACTTTGTTTTTCTCTGTGTTCCCAGGCACCTAGTGAGATGTCTGACACACAGTAGGCACTTAGTAAATACCAACTGAACTGAATTATAAGAATAGGTGTATCCAGAACAATAAACTAATTTTTTTATTCAGTTGGCAGAAAGATGTATCTTCCTGGCTTATCATGGACAGGGAAGGCAGATTTCTCTGGGAAATAACCAGGAAATTTAGGAGAGAGCTATTTGCTGGAGAAAGGAGGTTTCAAAGATAAATATTCCATACTTCAATCAAAGAATTATTTTTTTTAAACTCTCAACTCTGACTTCTTAAAGTTGAAATCCTTTGCTCTGGTTCTTTGTGGCTGGAAGTGGAATGGAATATTGGCAATTATTCAATGAATCCGGGAATGCATTGATGGCTAAGCCAGACAATTCTGGATACAATCCATTCTGGGAGCCTAGACTGATTAATGACCGACATGGTCCCGGTGCATCTGCGCCTCTGCAAGCTGGCTCATCACTTTTTTTTCTTGTTGTTACTTAAGACTCTTCTGTGAGGTCATTTTCAATTAGCTCCACTCCTCTCTTAAAAGAAACAGAGGATTATTAACCTGGAGGATAGGCTCAGATGCTCGTTTATTTTTCTCAATCGATCGTAGAATTAGGACTAGAATAGATCTGAGAGGTGACAGAGTCCAATCATTCTTTTTTTACATGGGGGAAACTGAGGTACAAGAGGGAGGTTATCAATTGCCCCAGACATACAGATAGTTTGTGGCAATGGTGAGTTCTATGACTCCAAATGAAACTCCTTCTCCACTCTGCCCTGATGCAATCTCACACAAACAATGGCACATTGATCATCAGAGTCTCACGTCATTTTTTTATTCTTTTCCTCAGCCACTACTAAGCACCCATTGCATCCCTGAGGATGTTGGTGTGGCCATCTTGAAAGCACATGTGCAACCTGATGTGATGGAAGGCAAACAGGAGCTGGGTCAACCAATGCTAGCTTGCTCCTTAACCAGCCCACCCACGGACAATTGGGGGATACCTCTTCCTCCCTCCAGGGCAACCTTGTGCCTTCCAGCCACACCTCATTATACAGATCGGTTGTTATCATTTAGAAATGGAAAGCTGAAAGTCCCTTCTTATTAATGTTTTAAATAAACAAAGGTTTCTTTTTTAATAGAATCTGAAGGGGACAGTGAGCCTGAGGAGGGAGTGCTGCCTCTGGACTTAGGAAACCTAGATTCAGACTCTGACTGCCACTGACTACACACATGTCATGTTGAGCAAGATATCGACATTCCCTAAATGTCAGTTTCTTCCCTGTAAAACAAGAAAGATGATAGGTGCCCTTCCATCATTGGAAAGAACTGAGTATTTTTCTCAATCAAGATACCAGGGATACAAAGGGCTCTCAAACTGTGCATTCCCTTTGACCCAGCAGTGTCTCTAGTGGGTCTTAATCTTAAAGGAGGAAAAGGGACCCACATGTGCAAAAATGTTTGTGGCAGTCCTTTTTGTGGTGATAAGAAATTGGAAACTGAGTGGATGCCCATCAGTTAGAGAATGGCTGAATAAGTTATGGTATATAAGTGTAATGGAATATTCTTGTTATATAAGAAATGATCAGCAGGATGATTTCAGAAAAGCCTGGAGAGACTTACAGGGAACTGATGCTAAGTGAAATGAGCAGAACAAGGAAATCATTGTACATGGCAACAACAAGACTATATGAGGATCAATTCTGATGGACATGGCTCTCTTCAACAATGAGAAGACTCAGACCAGTTCCAATGATCTTGTGATGAAAAGAGCCATCTGCCTTCAGAGAGAGGACTATGGGAACTGAGTGTGGACCACAACATAGTAGTTTTACTCTTTTTGTTGTTCTTTGCTTGCTTTTTTTTCTCTCTCATTTTTTTTCCTTTTTGATCTATTTTTTCTTGTGTATCATGATAAATGTAGAAACATGTTATCGAGGAATTGCACATGTTTAACACATATTGGATTACTTGCCGTCTAGGGGAAGGGATGGGGGGAAAGGAGGGAAAAATTTGCAACATGAGGTTTTGCAAAGATGAATGTTGAAAATTATCCATGCGTGTTTTGAAAATAAAAAGCTTTAATTAAAAACCATGCCAGAGATATCTGGGAGGATATCTTCAAGACTCCTTGAAGACTCAGCCAGGATCCCCTGGGAGCTGGGGACATTATCCATTTAAACGTGGGAAAGGGGATGTGCATGCACATATGTGTATGTGTATATGTATGTATATATAAATGCATATGTGTGTTTGTGTGTATATATATACATAACATGTTGATATACATATATGTATATTACATCTACACAGAAAGATAGCAATAACTGGTCTTCATCATAATTGGTTTGTGATTTCCTCATTGTGTTAATGCACTAAAAGCATCATTCCATCATTCTGAGAAGGTTTCATGGGCAACCCCAAAATTCCAAAGGTGCCCAAGACACACAAAAGCCAAAGAGACCCATCTCCAGCCCTCAGCCAGGCACAGAGGGTACAAAGTGCAAGGCAGGATCCTTACATCGCTCCAAACTGGCACCAGCTCTGCCATCCTGAAGATGCCTCACAGAGCTTTCTGGGAGCAACAGCTCACAGCCAGTATTCATCAGAGGGTGAATTAAAACCCCAAACTTCCAGGCTCTAGAACCTTCCCCATCCCACAATGCCATTCCTACTCTCTTATCAGGGCCAAGGCACTGAGGCATGGTGGATAGAGCCTGGACTCCAACACTTCCTGGCTGTGTGATCTTGGACAAGTCACCTTCCTTCTCTATAAAATGATTACTCCCAATGTCTCCTTCCATCTAATTCTAAAGTCCTGTGTCTTTAGCATCTTGTGCCATTGGATATGACTCATGTTCAAGGTAACCTGAGAGACTGATTAGCGACTGATGCTTACAGGTTAGTGATAAGGGCAATATAAATTAAAATTAAATGATGTTTTGGCAAATTCAAATTAGCATCCAATTAGGATTTTTTTTTAGTTCTGGAAATATTCAATTCTAGAAATATTTATTTTCCCCTTAGTTGTAAGCACTGAGAGAAGGACATTCAAATTGATCCCACTCTTTAAGGTTTACAAATTACTTTTTCACTAACTCTGTAAGTTAGGAAGTATTATCATCTCCATTTTACAGATGAGAAAATTAAGGCTCAGAGGTTTAATGTCTTGTCTTGGCTCATGTAGCTGGTCAGTGTCAAAGACCAGACTTGAAGTTGAGTCCTTCTAAGCTTCTGCATGCAGATCACTTTCCTTTGCATCGATTTGCTACTCGATGCCCTCAAGAAGCATACCCACCTAACCAGAGAGATGAGACATGGACACCAATAACTAATTCAAGATCAAATCAAATATAAAGACAATCATGTAAGATCAGGGAAGGCTTCATGAAGAAGCAGACTTTGAGGTGACTTTGAAGAATGGGGGCCAATTGGGGGAGGGATGGGAGGGAGGGCATTTCAGGTAAAGGAAAGAATCATGTGCCAGCCTTCTTAACACAGGGCTGATCAGCAACTCTGCTCTATTTCAATGCATTGCTGAAAATGTTCCTTGATAGTGAGCTCTGGCAGAGCAACGGTCTCACCTCTGCCAAGCCAGATCCAGAGGAAATTAAGTATTAAGCAAGAAAGTCCTGTCTTTTCATACCAAGGGACCATGGGAATATTTCTGAAAACTCCTTCTGAGAAGCTTAGGGCTCAGTCTATGTCTGCATTCATGCAACCTTGCAATAGACATGTGACTTTGTTGAATTTTTGAACAAAATCTATTTCAACCTACCCATAATCTGGAGATTTCAGCAACTTCGATGTTAAATCAAAGATCTTATACAATGGAAACAACAAGATTATACAATGATTAATTCTAATGGACATGGTTCTCTTCCACAATGAGATGATTCAGGCCAGCTCCAATGATTTTATGATGAAGAGAGCCATCTACAAGAGAGAAGTGTGGGAACTGAGTGTGGATCACAACATAGTATTTTCACTTTTTGTTGTTGTTTCCTTGCATTTTTTCTCATTTTTTTTCCTTTTTGATCTAATTTTTCTTGTGCAGCATGGGTAGAAATATGTATAGAAGAATTGCATATGTTTAACATATATCGGATTAATTGCCATCTAGGGGAGGGGGTGGGAGGAAGGAGGGAGGAAAATTTGGAACACAAGGTTTTGCAAGAGTCAGTGTTGAAAAATTATCCATACATATGTTTTGACAATAAAAGGTTTTAATAATAAAAAAGATCTTATACAGAACATTAATTTAATTTTCATGAAATCAAAAAATTGGGGGCTGGAAAAAATCTCTGCGATCACTTTGTCCAATCTTTATTTTATAGATGTGGTTCTGAGGCTGTGAGAAAAGAAAGGAGACATCTCCCAAGATCCCCCAGCGAATCAGCTATAGAGCCAGACTAGAATCTGGCTCTCTGAATCTTCTTCTCATACCCCGTCTCTATCACGCCACACTGCCCAGCTCCTGTGACATGAATCCTCCCAACTTCACTCTAGTTCAGATCCCTGGCACTTCTTGCATGAATTTCCCTTATTTCCTCTCTGATAGCAAAATAATTCTATATCATAGGTCTGGCCATGATGGTCCTCAGCTCAAAATCCCTAGTGGTCCCCTCACTCCTCAAAATGATCTAGAATCTCCTCACCATCCCCTGCTCTGACCTGACTCTCACCTATTTCTCCCTTCATGGCCTCCACTTTCCAACCACCTGTTGGCTATATTATATATATATAATCCATGCCTTTGCTCTTGCTACCTCCTGTACCTAGCACACTGCTCCCTCCTCATCTCTACCTTTTTAAGATCTTTAACTTCCTTTAAGGAGGGTTGCCTCATTTTGGGTTAAATCTGGCCCATGAGAACTTTTCTGATCGCTCTAATTATTAGTTCATCCCTCTAAACCCCCCATTATGAAATTATTTCATATTTTCAGTGATGGGATTTTGTAATCCTGAGCAAATCCCTAAATTTCTAGCGTTCTAGGCATTTTATGGACAGAGCAGTCTCTACTGCCACATGAATTAGCAGGGAGATGTTCCTCAGAGGAAGAGTCCCTGAATCAGTGACATCTCAGATCTAATCCCTCTCTTCTTTCCTCTATTTCTTTATCTGTGTATGTACTGTACCCCTCTGGCAGCATGAACTTTGGGGATTTCAGATTCATCGTGACTAGCAAAATTTATTGTATCTAATAAACTACTAATAAGTGTGTTATTTTTTTTATTTGAATAATCCCTACCCACACGGATTAACCACTTGTCTGTGTTATTATCTAACTTTACAAGATTATAATTCATGGGGAATCTCTAGGAAGCTCCCCCACAAACTATGACTGAGGTCCCCCAAAAAGGCCTGTTGCCTTGAATTTGGACTTCTCTCTTGGCCAAAAACTGAGAGATCTGCCCCAGGGAGAAGTAGGATTTGAAAACAGGTCTTCCCAACCCAAGTTCAGCTTTCTCCCCCCTAGAGCCCTTTCTGCCCCTTTACATCCAGATGTTTTTCTTTGAAAGTCATTTCAGTTGGAGCCCCATTTTTAAAGTGCACACTCTCATTACTTTGTGTGCTTTGAGCCACATTATTTAACTCTCTGGCCTTTGCTCTCCTAATCTGTGCCCCTAAAGCAATGGTCCTCTGAATTCTGCACTGAGCAGCCCAGCCCCAAACACGATGGCAATAGAAGCTGATAATTTAAGAGAAGCTCAAGAGCCATGGGATTAGTGAGCTCCTATCCTGAGCCCCAGAATGGGCTGTGTGCCCCCTTCTCAGCATCAGCCCAGATCCACCAACTCTCCCTAGCTACCATCATGCCCCATTGCTCCAGCTCCAGCACCAAGCACTTGTGTGCTGCTAAATGTTTAACAACAAGCTCTCTTGAGGGAAAAACAAAGACAAAAACCAAAACATTTAACACAATTTTGGTTCTACTCTACATCGCTGACATTTTCCCCATCATTTTCTTAAGGCCAGACAAGCAAGAAAATAGTAAATTAAACCTGCTTTGTGGCATTGTAAATGTTCACAAAGAAAGTTTAATTATCAGCTCTGGTGAAGCGATTTGAACTAGCTGCAGCAAACCCCCCTGGGAGGCTGGGACCCAATCCTCTCTCTTCCACTCTCTCCATTCTCCTCTCTCCATGTCCTAAAACAATGTTCCCACCACTTGATCAGTCCCTCTATTAACTCTACTGTGGTTCTGATGATCACAAGGGCCAGTCCCACCCTCGAGCCATTCGCCACATTTTCCTGCTGGTGAAACGGTGGATGGAGCATCGAGCCATGGAGTCCAGGAGAGCTGGTTCAAATTGGGCCCCAAACACTTTAGCTGTGGGACCCTAGGCAAGTCACTGAACCCATTTGCCCAGTTTCCCATCTTTAATTGGAGATCATAATAGCACCTTCCTCTCAAAGTTTTTGTGGGGATCGTAGGAAATAATGCACTCAGCACAGTAGATATTATCTGAAGCTTAGCTATTATTATTACTACTAATCTTCCCCTATGAGAAGGGAAGCTCCTTTAGGGGAGGGATTATTTTGCTTTTTCATCTCCCAGCACTTAGCTGGGATAAATGCTCTTCTCCCTCACGCATTTACTGTTGCTGGGCTGTTTATACACTTGGGCTTTGGATTCTCCAAGCTCCCACTGATCCCCCCTTAACTTGGCCTGAGCCTCCAAAGGAAGAAAACATTTTGGAGCGTATTTTCTTGCACATATCACATTTGTTCTAGAAATGAAAATGATCGGAGGCCCCAGGCTGTGGGCTGGGGAGATGCTCCCATTCCTTCAAGCCTTCATCTTCTTGGGACAGCCCAAATGCACCTTTGGGTGTCAGTCTGGGACGGGGGGACCCAAAGCTGGTTGGACAGATAAATCGTCCGGGGAGCTATGGCTCCTCTCCATCAAGGGCCCTGCCGACAGCATTGGAAATCTTCATCGGAGTTCCTCCTCCAAAGCAAATTGCGGGTTGCCTTTCCCCCTGCTGCTGCCACTGTTACTGCTGGGATTTCGGATCTAGTCTTTCCACTAATTAAGCAGCCATTTCGCCTGTGACACTTTGAAGTCTCCCTCATTACCTGTCCTCTGTTAAGTCAACAAAAGGCTACATCTAAGGCAGCCGGGCACCGGCCAGCACTTTGGGGGCTGCCTAATTAAGTGTAATTACTTTATTTGGTGCCCGGCCTTCATACTTGTAACATTACAACATTGCCTTGTAATAATTTAAATTGCCGGCGTGCTGGGGGACTGTTTGACGCCAGCGTGGAGACGGACCTGCTGTCACTGCGGGCCTGTCCGGCCTGAGGACAGGGGGCGAAAGTCCCGAGTGGGTCATTGGGCCATTTGTGTCTACCTCCTCATTAGCTGCCCTATGGCAGCGCCGGCCAATGGAGTTCTCCTCCTGAGCCGACTGAGCTCATTCTCTCTGTCTGTTTCTGTCTCTCTCCCCCTCCCTCCTTCCTTGTCTCTCTTTTTCTGTTTCTCTCTCCTCTTCTCTCCTTCCCTGTTTCTGTATGTTTGTCTCTTTCCCCTTCCCTCCTTCCTTTTCTGTCTTTGTATGTATTTCTGTCTCCCTCACTCTCTCTTTCCCTCTTAGTTTCTGTCTCTCTCTCCTTCCCTCCTTCTCTCTCTCTCTCTCTGTCTCTCTGTCTCTGTCTCTCTCTGTCTCTCTCTCTCTTTTTCTCTCTCCCCTCCCCCCCTCCTTCCCTGTTTTTCTGTTTCTATCTCTCATCTCTTCCTTCCCTTCCTCTATTTCTGTAGCTTTCTTTCTCTCGCTCTCCCTCCCTCCTTTTCTGTCTCTCTTCATTTTTCTGTCTCTGTCCTCCTCCCCACTTTCCTCTGTCTCTCTCTGTTTCCATCTCTGAGTCTGGCACTTCAATGGACAGGATGTGTACGTGATGGCACAGCCTCCCTAAGATTCACAACAGCCAATCCCAGGTGAGGGGAGTTTCAAAGGCCTTTGGGGGGCACCCATGACATATTTCAGCAGGAGCCTTCCTGTGCAGAAGGTTTTCATCAAGACATAAAGGGCTGTAGATATCGGTGTACATGTGCCTATAGAGATGCAGATGTGGATAAAGCCAAAGCTACAGATTCAGAGAGATGCTCTGAGGTTTACACAGCACTTTATATACACCTCATCTGACTCTCATAACAACACTGGAAGTCAGCTGTATTATTGTCCTTGCTTGACAGAGGTTAAGTGACTTGACCAGGGTCACACAGCCAGGAAGCCATTAACTCCAATCTTCCAGACTCCAAATGCAACACACTAACCACTGCACAATCTGGCTACCAATAGAAGTAGAAAGTAGAGGTAGATTGAAGACGATCAACATGACATCACTGCTTTAGAGGTAGAGTGTATCTGACTGTGGTTGATCAGACCAATAGCAGCTCCGAATGCTCTGCCACAGGTCGGACACACATAGTCCATGTGAACATTTGGGGTGCTTCTCTAATTTTGCACATCTTGCATTTCCTTTGGGCTAATATAATTCTGCTCTACTCATAGAGCACACCCCATTTCTGATAAGGGCACGCCAAGCTGGATAGCCCTAGGCCAGTATCTCCCATGTCTCGCCATCAATTCCAAAGTTTCTCAGAGAGATCTTGAGAGTGTCCTTGAACCGTTTCATCTGGTCTCCCCACGTGTGTTTGTTTGCATGCGTTCTCCATAAAATAATCTTTAAGGAAAGCATTCATTTGACATTTGAACAACATGGCCAACCTAGTAGAGCTCCGCTCTAGTAGAGTCAGAATGCTTGGCGGTTAGTGCCTGGTACCTTAACATACCAGGTAATTAATAAAGAAATCGAGTTAGAGCAAGGGGTATGCTCCAGTCAGCTCTAACTGGCTTATGAAAGCCAATTGTTAAATTTTCAATGTGAGCATTTATGAATCAGAAATCAGCAACTGTTACAAATCAGGGCTTCATTTATTGCTTAGTTGATTGCCTAGACTTAAAAAAGGATTCATAATTCTGACTAATTTAAAATGTACACACATACTTTTATTATTTTTTCTGGAGAGCCTGGTTGTTAAACATTTACCAGCACTCCTTTGATTGATCTATAAACATTACTTGAGTTCATTGGGAAGAAAAGAGAAGGCTCAGAGAATGAAGTCAGTACCAGATTTTAGGTTAATAATATCACTACTGGGGCAGCTAGGTGGCGCAGTGGATAGAGCACCAGTCCTAAAGTCAGGAAGACCTGAGTTCAAATCAGATCTCAGACACTTAACACTTCCTAGTTGTGTGACCTTGGGCAAGTCACTTAACTTCAATTGCCTCAGCAAAAAAAGCAAAATAATAATAATAATAATAATAATAATATAATTACTACTACTACTACTAGTAGTAGTAGTAATAGTTTCACTACTGCTGCTGCTGCTATTACTACTACTACTACTGCTATTACTACTACTATTACTTTAAGATTTGCTGACTGTTTTACAACCATTATATCCAGCATAGCACAGTATCTAGCAGATAATAATCATTTAATAAATGTTTATTGATTGAATTGATCAGATTGTATCTTTTGAGCCCCCAACGCCTTTGGATAAAATAGGGGGAGAATTAGAGACACCAGACACAGACACAATTGTGAATGGGGAAGATAAAGTAGATAGAGATCCAGATACCAAGTCAAGAAGACTTGAATTCAACTCCCCATACCCCTAACAGATGAATAGGTCCTGTATGACCTTTAAGCCCTAATTAGTCTCAGGCAACTTTCTTAAGACTCTAAATTGCAGACTAGTTGCTGATCTGTATTGGGAAAAGAAGTTTCTTCATTGGGAGTTCCCAACCTCATTAAATCACAGGTCCAACCCCCCCAAAAAAAATTGATGTTTACTTTGTTTTAAAGTTCACAAAATATTAACATATTTGTACCTCACAATAATATATTGGTTTAGGCAAAAGGAACTATTATCCCCATTTCACAGAGGAGGAAACAGAGGCTCCTAGGATTTGTTACATATTTTCAAAGCAGCAAGCCACCAGCAAAGGTGGGATTTAAACCCACTCTGTCCATGTTTATCCCTATAAATTGAAACACAGACATAGATATTTACAAAAATAGATGGAGTTATATGCTTAAATAGATAAACTAGATACAGGTATAGACTAAAGTCCAAGTAGAGGTACAGAATTAGTCAACATGACATGGACCTGAGCTGTCAAGCTCACTGAGCACTGGCTATCTAGAATAAGCAAAACTCACTAGGGCAGCCTGAGTCAAATTCTAATTAAACTAAGTTTAACAAAAAAAAATTTTAAATACATGTATTTGTGCTTTCTTAAGTTAGTCGACCTGCTACAATGCTCTCTTTCCATTTGTATTTGGCAGCCCTGGCTAGAGGGCAGAGATGCTTGGAGTCAGGAAGAGCTAGCTTCGGGCTCTCTCATACAAGTGTGAGCTTGGTTAAAATGCTTCACAATTCTCTAAGCTTATAAAAAAAAAAAAAACTCTGCCTCAGAACGGAAGTTCTCCACATAATGAATAATGAATAAAATAATAATGAAAGGCCAGGTCCCCGCTCTCTAGCCCCAGCCCCAATCCTAATCCCACCACAGAGCTGGAGAGAAAGTTCAAGACATTGGGATGTATAATGATCCAAAAAGTAGGGACAGCCAGCATACCCGAAAGTGTAGATATAAATGAAATGGAGCAATAACTGACATTGACCCAGACATCGATGAGCAGGTAGGATTGCACGCAACGTGCTGTTCCCCTAGGCCCTGTAAAAGACTTTCTAGGAAGGCTGATCGCTCAACCCTGAAGCCAGTCTTGCTTTTCCTGTGGACTGAGGCCTGCAGGGGCAGCAAATCTCACCCGTCCTTCATTTCTCAGTTTCTCAGAAGCAAAAGTTTTTCTAAATTACAAGGTCCCTGTAGCCCCTGATGAGTTCTGAGGAAGCTCCTGCCCCACACAGTAGGTGTGATCCAGGCAGAATCTTGACTCGGCCCTGGTGATTAATCATATGGGAAAGCAGGGCTTGCTTCCACTAATAACAGGCTTTGCCTTCGGCCCTTTGTGGGGTAGAAAGAAGAGAGTGAGCATCTTCAAGGAGTGTCAGAGCCTCCCCCTCCCTTCTGTGAATGGTGCCAGCAGGTCTAGAGGCCTGGCAGTTAAAGCTAATAGGAGCCCTTCTGTCTCAAATTGCATTGAAGTCTAAAAAGAAAAAAAAATAACAACTTCTGCCTTGAAAGACAGATAATAGGACAAGGGTGTGAGAGGGAGGGGGGAAATCACCCAAAGAATTAAAAGAGAAGATGGAATTTTAGGAAGTTAGGAGCTGGAATTCCACCCTTCCCAAATGTAAGCCCTTATTCCATCTGTGGAAGTTGGAAGAAGAGCT
This sequence comes from Myrmecobius fasciatus, assembly GCA_023553655.1. Lineage (NCBI taxonomy): Eukaryota > Metazoa > Chordata > Mammalia > Dasyuromorphia > Myrmecobiidae > Myrmecobius > Myrmecobius fasciatus. The sequence goes on along the minus strand of JAJPUD010000375.1, from coordinate 251,116 downwards.
GGATATTGAATCCGCATGGTAGCAGGCTTCGCTTGGACAGTGGATTGGAAAGAACTAAAATCACAGACCCCAGACTTCACTGGCTGCAGAAAGTCTGCCTAAAATCCCCTTGAGGTTGCTGATAGCAACTTAAAAATTTTGTTTTTTTCATTTTCTCAGAGGGAGAGGGAGTTTCATCAAATGGTCTGGCTGCTTCCAAATTCAGGAAACAAACAGCATGTTTTGGGGACCTTAATATTAGAGTTAGGATAATCTTCCTCTTGGACTTGGGGAATTAGAGATCAATATTATCAATGCTGAGCATGAGAAATATACCAATGTGTTTTATATGCATGAATGTCCATTTGAACATTTGCCAACAGGCAAAAAAAAGTTATAGTAGACCAAAGAGGAAAGTCAATTCACTCATTTTCCTATGAAATACATTCAAAGAATGACCTGATCATCAAGAGAGAGATCCAGTCTGGTTCAAACAAACAAAAAATCCAATAAATTTCTCCTAAAATTTTGACACTATTTGTGTTCAACTTAAGAAATTCCAAATTAGTCAAATTAGTCCATCCGAATCAATGAATGTAATGTGCTAAATTAACTTTAGTTAGTTTTCATTAAGTTTTTAAAATTAAATACATGAAAATTTTCATCATCCATATATGTTGGAGCTGCCTACAGCTGGACATCATAATATTCAGGACACCTATGTTGTGCTGTAGCATACAGAGTTCCAAGCCTTCAGTCTGGAAGACTCATCTTTGTGAACTGGCTTCCAGCACTTAATAGCTATGGGACCCTGGGCAAGTCATTTAATCCTGTTTGCCTCAGTTTCTTCATCTGTAAAAAAAAAAACTGGAAAAGGAAAACCACTCCAGTATCTTTGCCAAGAAAACTCCAAATGAGGTCATGAAGAGTTGGATATGACTAGAAAACAAGAAAATCCAATAAAATCATGCTAAACATAGAGAATAAAAAGCAGCCTCAAAGTCAAGAAATTCTGGCATAAGTATCACCTCTGACCATACTGGCAAAATTTGAACTCACATGTTTCTAACTCTGGTCCAGCTGAATTTCTCCCCTTATACCATCCTATATCTATTAGAAAAGACTAGACAATTAATGAGCAGGCATCCAGCACCTGACATGGGCCCTGGTACTGACTGACTGACTGATCTCTCTCCATTTCTTTCTATATGCCTTTGTACAGAATGGTACATAGTAGGTATTTTGTAAATACTGGCTCCTTAATGATGGTGCTTGGCCACAAAGACATTCTCATTAATTTTCCTTCAGTCTTGCTTCCCACTACCACCCTCATAAGTTTAATAATATGTAAGTGCGGCAAATTGGAAAAGATAAAGATGTTGTGTTATAAGGAAAGGTCAGTGCCAGATTACCCACGTGATAATTCACAGATTCATGAAAGTGACATCATCCTTATCCTCATCATGTTTATTAGGGTCATGTAATAATAATCAAAAACTGCATCGTATTCTCAGATGTAGGAAACTACCTATGATATCAAACCTAGGAAGTCATCAAAAAATCCTTAAAGCATCTATGAATAGATTTCAGTGGAGTCTGCCAATCAGGATGAGAAAAAAAACACATTACATCATTATTTTCTCTAACCTCTAACTGAAATTCAACATTTTTAAATTATATAAATCATATTTATTGTGAGGCGGTCCGAAAAGCACACTGCCGAAGAGTTACCAAAAAGCTAATTATCTCTGCTTTAGATCAATCCTTTTATTTTATCAGTAAGAAAACTAAAGTTCAGAGAAGAAGGTAATTTATTCCATTTCCAAGTCAGGAGTAACTTCAGTGAACATTGTACAATTCCCTAATCATTTGACAGAGGAAGGAACAAAGAGATAAATAATTTCTTTTGTGACTTCTTTCTTTTCTCTCTCTCTCTCCCTCTCTTTCTCTTTCCCTTCTTTCCTTCCTTTCTCTGTCACTACATGTCTGTCTGTCTCTCTGTTTATCTGTGTGTGTGTCTGTGTTCTTGTCTCTGCCCTTTCCTCTTGCCAATCTCCTCCTCCCTTTCTGATTTATTCTTCCTTTTGGTGGATCATCATTTATGTCCCACTCCATATTTGTAGATAAACTCTAGAGCTCCATTCTGATACTTGCTGTCTTCTCTTTTTCTCTCCTTTTCTCTTTCCTTTCTCAGGGATCTCACCTCTATGCCACTGACTGCCAAGTTTGCCAATTTCTCTCCTGACATCTAGCATCGCCAAATTTAGCATCACCAAATGCTGATGGTATATTCCACCTGGATAGACTCAATTTTCCAAGCAGTCTTTCAAACTCATCAAGATTAAAAGAAAATTCATTACCTTTCCTCATGAACACAGCTTCTTCATAACTCCCATTTCTTGAATGGCCATCACCAACCTCCCAATATCTTAGCTTTGTAAACTTGGAGTTTATTCAAGGTCATACAACTGGCAAAAGTGGGACAAGAACTTTACATCTCCTGATCTCTTTCCCAGCCTCTTTAACTTATTCAGTAGTTACTGAATGGCTTCTCTTTGGTTACCCAGTTTCTTCAAGACTCAGTTTGAATGACACCTTCTACCTGAAACTTTTCCTAGTGAACCCAGGTAGATGCTAATATCCTCCCTTCCTATTCATTATGTATGTATATATATATATATATATATATATATAAAGATATATATAAAGATATATAGATATATTCAGAGAGAGACAGAAACAGAGATACAAGCAGAGAGAAAGAGAAAGAAACAGAGAGAGAGAGAGAAACAGAGAGTGAGACAGACAGAGAGACAGAGACACACAGAGAGAGACTTACATATGCCTGTGTTAACTCCTGCTTAGGTATGTAGGTTTCTTAAGGAGAGAGAACTGTTTCAATTCAGCCTAAGTATTATGATTATTTAAAAGACTATCTGGTACCTAGAAAACTCATAATAAATGCTGATTGGTTGACTGATTGACCCTATTAGAAATGAAAAACATGTCTTCCATCTCCCAAACCAGGACTCTTTCTATTCCAATATGCATTCAGTTGATGGATATTCAGAGGGACATGTTGGTGATCTTCACATAGAAGATGAGTACATCTCAAAAGCAGGAAAAGGCTTCCCCCCCATAGTATTTTACTTTCCCAAATATTTTCAACATTCATTTCTTTAAGATTTTGAGTTCCAAGTTTTGTCTCCCTTCCTTCCTTACAAAGTTTTCCCCTCCCCAAGACAGAAAGCAATCTGATAGAGATTAAATATGTGCAATACTTTTAAATGTTTTTCCATATTTGTCATGTTGTCAAAGAAAAATCAGACCAAAGTGGGAAAAAACACAAGAAAGAAAAAGAAAACCAAAAAAAAAAAAAAAAAGAAAGAAAGAAAATACTATGCTTTCATTCACATTAAGTCTGTATAGTTCTCTGGATATAGATGGCATTTTCAATCCCAAATCTATTAGAATTGTCTTGGATCACCACATTGCTGAGAAGAGCCAAGTCTATCATAGTTGCTGATCACATAATTTTGCCGTTGCTGTGTACAATGTTCTCCCAGTTCTGTTCACTTCACTCATCAGTTCATGTAACTCTTTCCATGCTTTTCTGAAATTCACCTGCAAGAAAAGCTTTGAAACATACATTTTTTTAAACAACAAAAGTATTTTAAAGGTAATGATAGAAATTCAGAAAGAGTGATCTCGGTAGTTTGAGGTATACAACAGGCACCGTAGCTATAAACTGTATTTATTTTGAAAATATGTTCCTACTAGGGAAAGATTTTTTTTTTCTTACTTTCTCTTTTGTTTGCTTCCTTTCTTCCTTCCCTTCCCTTTCCCTTCCCTTTTCTGTGGATGCTGCTAAGGAAAATTTGCTTGCATGTAAAACTTTTATTTGAAAAGGTTTCCTACTATAAATTAGTTTTTCCCAAGCATTATCCCAAAGGAATTTTTTTAAAGTATGTAAACAATCTAAATGTCTATTGAATTGTCTTCTCTGATCCACCAATTACTTCCTGGCAATAAATTATGCTCTTGATTAGGAATGTTAATTCATTCAAGACACTATAATACTAGCGAGCCCATTAACAAATTAGATGTTTTCCCTAAAGTGCATAGTTTCTCTGAGAGTAAAGTACCCTCTCAAAAATAAATCTGTTTTGTCATCTTTGTAATAAGCAATGGAATGGGAAATCATGAGATCTGGCTCTAGTCCCAATCCTAGTCCCCAGGATCTTGGGCACATCATTTGATCTAGATTTGCCATTACAATTTGCTATGGCAAAGAAGCTATGGTGATCTTGGGTGGTATTTGGAGTGTCCCAGTGTCCCAGAACAAAGTAATAATAATCCTGTTGTCTTCTGCCTGCCCAGGTCAGACATATATGGATTAATATGTTCAGTTCCTGGTGGTACCTTTTAAGAAAGAATGAAAAAACACTTATTAAGCACTTACTCCATACCAAGAACTATGCTAAGAACTGGGATAAAAAATATAAGGAAGCAAACAGATCCTGCTTACGAGGAGTTTACAGTCTTAAGATGGGAAACAAAAGGACAATATAAAGCAATAGTAGCCAGGAGGATTTGGGTTTCCAAAGTAAAAAAGACTATGGTTATGGCCAAAGGGAGTTAGACTGATACATGATTTCCAGTTGTCACAATCCATGCTTCAGTTTACCACCCTTGGCCAAAAGGTACCCTTCTTTACCACTTCCTTTCCAGCTCTGAAACCATCATCAGATCAGTAGTGATAGTCGCAGAATTTAATGATTTTGCCTCTCTTTTTCTTTCTCTCTGTGCCCAGTAAGATGAGTTTGCAAAATGCACAAATGGCAATCAAGTAGATCCTAAAACCCAAACAATATTCAATCGACATCAAGAGATGATTCAGTGGCACGTGCTCTAAGGTCCATTACAGCTCTAATAGTATTTTTCTCTATAAAAACATTATCCATCATCTATAAATCATAAATCCACAAAGTACATCCCTGTAGCCATCCCTCCCTAATATGTGCTGTCTACCTCTTCTAAAACACAATTCCTTGAGGGTAAGGGTCATTGGCATTTTTTTAAACTTTTGTTCATTTTCAATTTATTGAATAAAAGCAGCATTTTCATTGCCTAGTGTGATTTTTTAAAAAGATGCAAAAACTCATTAAATTAAAAAATAATGCATATAACTTGCTATTCTTTTAAAATAGATAATAAAGTTACATACATTTTTTCCTCTTTTTCTTCTTTCCCACCCACTCAAGAAATGGCAAACATTATGTACAATGTGTATGTGTATATGTGTATGTGTGTGTATAAAGATACATATGTATCCAGAGGGAAGGAGGAGAGTGAGAGATAGAGAGAGAGAGAGAGAGAGAGAGAGAGAGAGAGAGAGAGAGAGAGAGGAGAGGGGAAGGGGAGACAGAGACAGAGACAGAGATAGAAATAGACAGAGACAGGCAGAAACAGAGATTCAGAGAGGCACAGACAGAGACAGACAAAGAGAGGAAGACCCAGAGAACCAGAGATGGATGAATGGAAAATCATTTTATGTTACTTCTTTTTGTCTTTCTCTGGATACAGATAATGTTTACCTTCTTATATTCTTTGTAGTTAATTTAAGCATAATGGTCAAGATGGCTTGATTTTTTTTATTCATTCATTCATTCAAAGTTGTTCTTATATTTAGTTTCAACACTTAGCATGGTACTTAGCACAGAGTCAGCTCTTAATAAATGTTAAAAAAATCTTAATAAATTCATATCTGGAATGGAGCTTCTTTGGCCCAATTCTTCAAAAACGCTTGACACCATTCCTAAAGGGTGATCATCCAACTTTCATCTGAAGCCCTCCGGTGAAGGAGAGCTAACTGCCTCAAAGGGAGCCCTGGTGCCTTGGGAAGAGTCTTCATCATTAGGAAGTTTTCCCATAGATCTGGTTTAAATTTGTCTCTATGTATCAAATATCTATTAAATCCCTCCCATGGCTATAGCACTGTCCATTAGGGAGCATAAATGTAGAGAAGTAATAGCCAGGAATATGAAAAAGTCATCCTGTGAAGTTTTCAAGCAAAATTATTTTTCTTGGTGTGGAGTGGAGAAGATCTGAACTCTGTGTTTTAGTTTTCTTGATTATGGTCATAAGAAGTAATTTTGTATAAAAAGAAGGAATTAGTCCCTTCTAAGCAGGTGACCATCATTATTTAAATTCACCCAAGAATGACTTGTTCCTAAAGGTTTTTCTAATTATTATCCAAAGCTATAACTGAATATGTGGATTTGTTTACGTGATTGGTTGTTTCAAAAACACAACCTATTGCTTTTGCAAGTATTCCTCAGCGTTCCTCGACTCAATTTGTAATGGATGATATACAGTGGATTTGAGACAATTAGCTTGAGTGAGCAGAATTAATTGTCCCAACTTCATTTCTTGCCCCAGCTTTTTCTTAAGTATATGTGACAGAGGATATCTTAGTTCCTTGATATAAACAAAGGCTTCCAAACAAGTGGAGCTTTCTGAACATGAAGAGGATCCCTAAGGAGACAGAGGTTAACCTCTCTTTGAAGATGGAAGCAAGGCTGAAAAAGTACTTATTAGGTATATTGCAAAGGGGTTCTTGTTCAGGGATGGATATTACTAGTTGTCTCTATCAATTCGGACACTAATTTTGTAGGCTGTGGAGCATGAAGTAAGGCATTTTGAGTAATGGACCACTGATTCCATGATGTGTGTGTCCAATCATTTCCTTGCAAAGACTTACCTGTTTTTCTTGAAGAAGTAATGCTCCATCCATGCTGTGGAGTGAAAAGAACACTGAATTCAGTTTCCAAGGATCTGATTTCTAATACCAATCTGTCACTTACTCTCTGTGTGACTTTGACTCATCTTCCTTATCTGAAAAACAAGATGTCTAAGGTCCCTCCAGGTTCTAAATGTTCTGATTCTACATAATTCATTTGTGCTTCCCAGTCAACAATGGGCTGAAAACAATATATAATCTATACTAAAGAAGTATAGTATAGTATAGGTTATAGTATATTAGTATAGTATTTTAAATTATTAGTATAGTATATTTAGTAAAGAACAGGGACTGCTGAATAAAATTAGGTAGTCAGGGAAGGCTTCACAGAAGAGGCAGGATTTAAGTTGAATTTCTCATCATAGATTGGATTTAGATAAGTGAATGGAAATGCATTAGAGGCTAAGTAATCAGCCTAAAAATGGCAAGGATGTAGCAATGAGCAACAAGGAAGAGCTAGCCTTCCCTATCTTGGAGTGAATATTAGGGGGCAGTGAGAAATAAATTTGGAAATATAGGATGAGAGTCAGAGCATGAAACGTTGACAACTCTGCAGAATTCAGATTCATTATAAACAAATAGGGAGCCACTGAAAACTCTGGAGCAAAGGAAGGCCATAATGAAAGCAAAAATAATCAAAATGAGAACCCTTGCCTTTCATTGAATTGTTGCATGGAATGAAATTTTTCATGTTTTCTATATGAACTTGAAACTGAACCATAACCTAAGGGTTTAATGAGGTAGAATCTTGTCATCTTTTCTCTTAGGCTGTTTTTTTTTTTGTCCTGTGGTCATGTTTTTGCCACTTAGTTGACCACAAGTCCTGGTTCCATGTTTGGACAACGAAACATTAGCGATCAGGATCAGATGACTAGAACACATCCCATCCAGACGAAGGAGACAATCGGAACTCAGAACGTACAATTCGAGCATCATCTAAGGCAGATGAAATGAAGTGGCACAATGATCCACATAATTGAATCACTGTAAACACAACCTATGTTGCTGGAATCAGGAATTATGCGGATAATTGCCTCAACTCTCCATCTTCCCTTGCCTTAAGGTCACAGGTTTCCTTTCCCATCATGCTGGCTGCTCTCCACAGTGATCAGCAATCAGTGAAAACCCGATTATCACCCTTCCTAACCTTCCGGTGCCTTCAGTAATGAAGTCAACAAATTAGCTGGAGGCTCCAGGGCGGAAGCCCATTGGTAGACTGTGGTTAAGACACACATTTTGGCATTTTCCCCCAAGCTGTTTTTTTTTTTTTGAAGGAAGCTTTGATAAGAAACATATGATCTCAATTACCATGAGCCCTGTGTGGTTTCCGTGTTCAGAGCCCCTAGTTCAACACTAGAAGGCAGAGGGCCTGGACTGTAGCTTTCATGTGCTGCTGAGTGGTCTACAGCCAGTCCATTCCCATTTTTCATTTTGTTGTTTGCCATCAAGAGAAAAGGCTTAAATCACTCTGAATATTCCTTGGCAGCAGGGATGCAGATTCCACTGTACAAGTAGGGAACATTTTTTTCCTTCTTCCTCAAGGGTCCTTTGATAATATTCAAGCCCATGGGCTATGACACTTTCTTGAAAACAATTTATCATAACATATAACAGAAAATATTGGTTTGGATACCCTTTTAACCAAGAACTCCTGAGGATAAAGGAGAACAAGTTATACATCAAAATTACTTCATTTCCTACATGTGCACAACCCAGACCAAAAGGAAGTTTTTAACATCAAAGATATTAGTTCTATTTTTCTGGAACACTTTGCCCTATAAAAGGAAGTCAGAAGACATTTTGATTATCATAAACTTCATTCATATGAGAAGCAGCAGGGTAGAACACGGGATGGAAGAAAACATTAAGTAAGAATGAGAAAGGAATCAATAGGCCAGAATTCAGTAAACGCAAGAACATAAACTATCTGGGGAAGGGCTCACTATAAAACAAAAAATGGATGTTGGTTTGGCAGAAAGTAGAGGTAGCTGAATGGCTGATGCCTTATAGCCCCCTGCAAAGTTTCAAATAGACATGAGACCTAAATAGAAAATGTATATCATTTAAATACATATTCCTATGTATATGACACATATACATGTGATATACATATTATATGTGCACATGTATGTATGTATAATTATGTGCGTGTACATATATATGTATATTGAAGAAATAACTCTTCACAGCATGGCTAACAGGCAAATCCTTAATAAAACAAGGGGAAGGGGACTAGGAACTCTATCCACTATTTCACCAAGGTGTCTTTGGTGGGGTCCTATTGAACAATATATATTTTCCTCATTTTACACATTCTCTTTTAAGTAAATTATCAATTATGTGTGATATCATGTAAGTAATAATAAAATAGCTTGAGGAATTATGGAGGAATTGAGGAATCTCAGAGGAATTATGGGCTTCTCTGCATTATTCATTTGAAAAACTAAATTTAAAAGTCTATAAGTAGCCAGGGGACTAGTATATACAATTACTTGCAATCAGAAAAATGATAACCACTATTACAGTCTGTAGTCTACACTTGAAAGTGATCTCATTACATTACTTCATTCTCTTACCCCAGAAAGTAGTCAGTGGAGGTACTTTAAAGTTGAAAAAAACTCTGTCGCAGAGAAGTGATTGTCTCAGATTGAACAGAAATTAGTGGAAGATTGGTAACTTGGTCTTAGGTCTGGAATTTTCTAGTCCAGAAACGCTTTCAAAGAAGGCTTATCCACATGTGCAGAAATATTTGTGGCAGCCCTTTTTGTAGTGGCTAGAAACTGGAAACGGAATGGATGCCCATCAACTGGAGAATGGCTGAATAAGTTATGGTTTATGAATGTCATGGAATATTATTGTTCTGTGAGAAACGACCAGCAGGATGATTTCAGAGAGGCCTGGAGAGACTTGCATGAACTGATACTAAGTACAGTGAACAGAACCAGGAGAACATTATACACGACAACAAGAAGACTATATGATGATCAGTTCTGATGGACATGGCTCTCTTCAACAATTAAATGTTTCAAATAACTTCCAATTGTTCAGTGAAGAAAGCCATATGCACCCAGAGAGAGGGATGTGAAATGTGGACCACAACATAACATTTTCATGCTCTCAATTGATGTTTGCTTGCATTGTTTCCCTTCTCAGATTTTTTTTTCTTGTAGATCTGACTTTTCTTGCACAGCAAGATAACTGTAAAAATATGTATACACATTCAATTTGTCAAGGATTTTAACATAATTAACATGTAGTAGACATCTTGCCATCTAGGGGAGGGGTGAGGACTGGGGGGGATTTGTAACAGAAAGCTTTGCAAGGTCAATGTTGAAAAATTACCTGTACATATGTTTTGCAAATAAAAAGCTTTAATTTTTTTTTAAAAAAAAAGGCTTATACAAGGGAATGTAGCAAATGAGAGATTCCAAGTCCAAAATGAACTCTCTGCATTTGAGAAACATATATTGTACTGGGGGAAAGGAGGAGGATGACAGTGTGTCTCCATGTAAGGAGACACAAACTATATACAAAGCAGCCATAAAATTTTGGGGAAAGTACAAGGAGCTGGAGGAGTACCAGAGGTTTGTGGAGAAGGTTGTGTCAGAGCTGACTCTTTAAAGAAACTGGGGAGTCCAAGAGGCAGAGATGAGGAGAGAGAGCACCCCAAGCTGTTACTGTTCTAACCTAGATCCCCTGACCCTTCTCATGTCTTCCCTATAAACCTCCCCTCTGATTTTGATTCCATTGCACATTGTACCTCCCCCAGGTAAAGCTCATTGCTTGAAATCTCTTCTTTACAGAGACTCTTCAATATGAGAAGCAATGGACTCTTGTGCAGGCTTCCCTTTCCAGAGAGCTGCCTTCTCCAGCCAACTTGGTGGCTCATCTGTTTGGTTTAGATCCCTTGGCAAAAGACCTTCTGGCAGTTGCCTAAATCCTTCCTCTCCCCCTCCACCCCAATATCTTTTTGTGTATTGTCTTCTCCCTTTAAATTGTTAGCTGCTTGAGGGCAGAAACTGTCTTTTTTTATCTCTATCTCCTATGTTTAGCAATGTGCCCAGCAGAGAGTAGGTTTATTTACTGTTGACATGATGTTGGGCCAGTCCCTTTACTTTCCTGGTTTCCTCATTTAGAAAATGAAGCCTCTGAAGTCCCTTCCAGCTCTAGAGTTGGAACAATAAGATCTATTTAAGCAAAGAAATCAGATTCAAGGTGGCAGCCCATCCCATTCCCCCCACTTCCCTCCTAGAACCAGGAAGGAAGGCAGACATGAGGAGGATCATTCTCCACTTATCCCCTCCCTAAGAAGAGATGTAGATGGAGGCAGAGAGTTTCTTCAATAACATGTTTGGGCACCAGCCTCCGCCACTAGGAAGAAAGCAGGAGATATCCTTCCTAACCTCCATAGATATTGTCATACCCATACATACACAGCAAAGAAAATGAAATTGAGCTCTGATAATGGACAGTTTTCAGCTTAAATACAATTGGAAAAAAAAATTTAACCTTAGTCCTATATCTGTGTGTGTGAGTCTCTGTCTCCTCCCTTCCCTCCCGCTCTTGCCCTCCAGCCTGAAAATCTTTCCTTCTTGCTAGATTGTGGGGAGGGTTTTCATGTGAATGCCCACAATTTGTATTCACCTGGGACAACTTACAAGCTCCAGGATCACCTCCATGCCGCCAGAGGGCACCATATAAGAATTTTCATTCTCACTTTCTCCTCTCCAACTTTAATACCCTTTGTCTCTTACTAAAAAGTAGAGAAAAAAAATGTGTGGAAAATTAAAAGAAAATAATGAAGACAATTTATAAATCAAATGTCTTTTATTGGCATATCATAAAATCACAGATCATCCACTTCTAGATGGGGGAAGTGAAGTGCCCAATCTTACACAGGGAGGAAATGGGATCTGAATCCAGGCCTTCTGTTTCCCAGCACGTTGCCTACTCTTCCACGCCACTTTGCCTAATAGGACATGTGCTATGTGAATTACATGGTGAGGATAATATAAAGTAGGCTACATTTTGAATTACAGATCCTGGGTTCAAATCTCAGTTCAGCCAGTTCCTATTATGCATTCTGTGTATTCTGAAATCAATCCCTTCATCCCCTGGGATATTAGTTTCTTCCTTTTCCCAAAGAAGAGGCTGGCCAAAATGACTTCTGAAATTCCTTTAGCTCTGGTTCTGAGATGCACAGATTCTATCATCCTCTCCAGCACTAAACTGTGATTCTATGACAATACAAACATGGGACAAGCACAACACAGTTCATCACTTGGGATCTAGCTCAAGGGGAAGATTTTTTTGGCCATGGTAGTCTTTCAAAAGTTAATTACTAAGAAGCTAAAATTTGCTTTTGTGCAAGAGTCCACTAATATCAAATGCATGAATTTTATGAATTAAAAACCATGTTTCCCCTCTAATGAAATTATTTCCAAAAAAAACCAGCTCTCTTAAGGAAAATTTCCTCAATAGCACATCCAATGAGGTTCTTGACAGTGAGTCCTTCAATATGGCCAAGTGGAAGCAAATATGGTGTAAATTAAAAATATTGATGTTGAATGGAATTTAAGGTCTGTTCGGGGAAGGAAATACCTCTGTCTTAAGCGTGGCATAATTACAATGACAATATGCCAGAGAACAACCAGTAGAGGGAGTGAACAGATTAAAAATCAAATAAATATTAAGGAACCTTTAAAAAATAAATATATCATTTATCTCTTATCTGCCATGTTTAACTAGGGAAAGTTAGGCCCTTCATATACTATACATAGATATCCAGATGTTGCATACACATCTGTTTGGAAATAAAATTCTATAAATAGAGCAACTAAATTGCAATCATATGTTCCATGTAACTTCTTGCTAATGGAACTGCAAGGCATATGATTGCATATGAATGAAGAAGAAGAACAGAAGCATAACTGTGACAGTGTGGCTGCAATGATGTTGAAGAAGGCTCCTCTTCCTTTGTGCTCGATTCCAGAAACCAGCATCTCCATGCTTTAGGTCTCGTAGTCACCCACTAGCTTTGACCAACTGGGGGAAAAGCTAAACTTTGAAAGAGAAAGGGATATAGGGACACTAGTGGTATCAAAGGTCAAGGTATCAATCAATGATTCAAACAAAAGGCATTTATTAAACACCTGGTGTTAACACTAGAGGAATTTTTAAATATGATCAAAACCTGGGCACTCATAGCCTACTATCCACACCCACCCCCAAAAAACTGGCCTAGTTCACAACATAAAATAAAAGTTGTATTTGAGAGAAGAGCAGAAGTCAAAATCAGAGTATAGATAAAGTTAAAGACAAGTCAAAAAAAAGTAGAGGGTAAATTATTTTGAATTATATGACTAAATGCGAGTCACTCAGAAAGGGGTTGAGAATGCAAAGACCAAAATGAAACACTTTTGCCCTAAACAAATTTAGATTCCCTCTGAGGAGAGAATATATACCAGTTAAATTCAAGAAAGAAAGGGGAATGGCCAGGATGTCCCCATGTGCAGTAGTCTATGAAGGATGATGCTTCCTTCAAAATGAAATAAGTCCAGTTGCTGTTAGCTCCAGCTAGAACTCTGCCACTGTTGAATACACCTTGGTCAAATCTGAGAGTTGTGGAAAGGTCAACTCCCTCGTGAATACAGTTTTATTAATATATTTTAGCCTCAAAAATTGGGAACTGTGTCTACATATGGTTTTATCCTATTGTGAGTCTACTTCCTTCATGTCTCTTCCTACTCTCTGTTTCAGCCACAAAAGTGATTTTCCTAAGCACAGGTCTGATCATGTCATTCCCCAACTAAATAATTTTTACCTGGCCTCTCTAACCTTTCCAAGTCTGCTTGTACCTCACTCCTCAACATGCACTCTTCCATTCAATAATACCAGCCTCCTGGCTACCACTTAACAAGACACTCTATCTCACAGCTCTGGGATTTTCTCCGGTAGTGTCCCATACCTGAAATACTCTCTCTTCTCATCTCTCCCTATGAGTTTCCTTGGCTTCCTTTAAGTTCCAATTTAAATTCCAGCTTCTATAGGCAGTCTTTCTTTAATCCCCTTAATTATATATATACATGTATATATACATATATATATATATATATATATATATAATTTTCCCCACTAAATTGTGAGCTACTTTAAAGCAGAGACCATCTTTTGCCTGTTTTTGTATTTCTTAGTAGAGTACATGATACATAGTAGGTATTTAATAAATGTTAACTGATTGATTTATTAATCAAATTAACTTCAAATTCCACATATTAAACATGTATTGGATTACTTGCCATCTAAGAGGAAGTGGGAGGAAGGGAGAGAGAAAAAAAAATGGAACACCCTTTTGCAAGGGTGAATGTTGAAAACTATCTATGCATGTATTTTGAAAATAAAAAGGTATAAAATTTAAAAAAAGAAAAGATGATTATGTTAAAAAAATTAATTTCAGTTCTTCCAGAACTACATAACAAAAAATAAACAAGAATGTTGGAACAGTATAGACTGCTCATCCAGATAAATTATCTTCAAGCTTCCACTAGTAGCCTAAGTGTTCCAGACAACCACTGACTGGATGAGCCAGGTATTGTGGCTTTGTGGAGATGATCACAGAAAGAGGGATGTCCTTCAGGGGAATTAAAATGGAGAAACATCTCCCTCAATTGTCTCTCCAAAGAAGGGAAATGTCCTATTTATTTCAAGAAAACAGAATAATCCAGTTTGGAAGCCTATTTTTGTGGTCCCAATACTTCCAAAAATGCATGATTTCAATGCTTGGGAATTTCAGAAGATTACATCCTTAGACATCAAATCCAACTCCCTTCTATTCATTTCACAAGTGACAAAATTGGGTCCCTGGGAAGTTAACAAAAAACCCTGTGAAGGGTCATAGTTGAACAGGACTTTTCTGACAAAATATCCAATGTTCTATTCATTAGACCTTGATGCTTCTCTCAAAGCCATAGTATTTCAGCCAGGATACTTCTAATAAAGCAAATCACAGCTTCCCATATGTCTTATTAGACTAGAGAACCACACAAGGGGAATAGCATTAAGGAACGCTGGCCCTAGATGGAGATCACTTCATCCAATTTCATATTTTCATAAAGAAATTGCTGTCCAAGAACTTGCAAGAAGTTACTTACCCGAGATCATACAAACTGTAAGTGACTTTTCTGTCTCTCTAACCATTTTCTACTGGTCTCACGTTCCTGTGAGTTTAAATTGAGTTGTATCACCTATTTCTGCTTGCAGCTTTTTAACTATCTCCTGATGAAAGAGAATAAGGATATTCATGTAGATGAGCCTCCTCCATCCACTTCCTTCCCTAACAGTTATGTTTTCAACAGTTCTGAAGGCTTTGAAATTGAGACATCTAGGAGAATCATCCTAGATGAAGGAAGAGGACAGAATTCTGTCCCTTGACCAGCTGTCTCTTCTCTGAGTCTCCTCTACTTTGATGCTCTTACAAGGTAAGGTTTTAGAGCCAGAAAGGAGCTTAGAGATCACCCATTTGAATCCTCTCCTTTTAGAAAGGAGGAAATCAAGGCACATGTATAGGATGTAATTCTGAAAGTTCACACAACTGGTAAGGAACAGTTGGATTTCAATCAAGGCTTTCTCCCCCCAAATCCATTCTCCACCCCACCATGTTCAGGCTACCTTTCAGAGTGCACATCCAAGTGGCTGACAAATTCAATATCCCCCAACTGATGGGCATCCCCATCATTTCCAGTTCTTTATTCCTCCTTTCCTGACAAGTCTTTCCCAATTAGACTGTGATCTTTCTGAAGACAAGGACTTTTTTGCCTCTATATGTATCCTCAGCACTTAGCTCAGTGACAGACATATAGTAGGCATTTAATAAATGTTGATTGATTGTATTAAGCCTAAATTTTCCTCTTTACAAATTCCACTATACTGGAAGTCAGTGATCATTTAAGTCTGAGTAATTTTTTTTCAAGCTAAACATTCCTAGTTTACTGATATTTAAATGTCAGAAACATGAAGTTCATCATTTTCTTGATGGGCCTCTTCTGGACACTGCCCAGTATATCAAAGGCCTTCCTAACTGTGAGCCCCAGACCTGACACATTTCTCCAGGTAGGATCTCACCAGGAGCTACCTCCTCATGCCTGGAAACTCCACTTGTCTATATGGGAAAAAAAAATTTTTTTCTTGTCTGCCATATCAAAATATTGCCTTATATTGAGTTTGCCAAAAACCTCAAATCAAATTTTGTCCAGATGAATTGATTACCCACATCTTCTATATCTTGCATCTGTGAAGTAGATTGTTTATTTTTTAATTTTTTTTCTTATTTATTCTTAGAAAAACTCATCTTATTTAGCACAGTGTACTAGACTCGATACTTTTTTGAATTCTGACTGCTCCTCTGCATGTTAGTTCTCCCTTCCAAAATTGTGTAATCTATTAATCTGATAAATTTGCCTTCTATATTTATGTCATAATATTAAATGATCCAGGATTGATTAAGTCCAGGTCTCATGGACACTCCATTGGACACCTCTTTCCAAACTGATATCAACGGATTAATGACCACCCTTTGTGTCCTTCCATTTAACCAGTTGTAAATGCATCTGCATTATGTCCTAATCCACTTGAAGCAATCTATACCTTTTGATCAATCAGCTACAGCAAAGTAAAGGGTATTTTTCAAATATTATTTGGGAAAGAAGAAAAGTCCCAAAGTTTGACCTGCATGCAACCTTCTTCACTGCCCGATTTTCAACCTTGGTCCCAGCCCTCAAATCAGGATGTTTCCTCTGCTCTGCAAATTGACTTTTGAGGGGAGATGAAGTGGAGACTCTCAGTTTGTTTCCTGTTATGTTTCTGCTAAGACATAATAATAGCCCATTTGCTCCTGCGGCTCTATGGTCTAGTGAGAATTTTTCTTATCAATCTTCTAGGGAAAAAATCATACAAGAGTTTGTTTTTCCAATAATTATGAGGGAATTCAACATCCTACATTCTCACAGATAGCAGGAAATAAACCCCTTGGCCACAATCCTAATCACTAATCTTCAGATTCCTTAAAAGCACTATTATTTTAACTACCATCACCCTAACACCACCCCCCAAAAAAAGGCTAGTTGTAGAAATCTCAGGAAATACAGGAGAATCATACAGGAGAACTGCCATTGAAAATGGACGGCAGAGTAAAGTCTCAGGACAATTGATTAAGGCATGATGGAATTATGTTCACAACCTAGTTTTTTACTTTTCAACTTTGTTCATAACTCAATGAATATTTGTAAAGGAATCATTTCCTTCACAATATGAATTTTTTTAAAGAAATACTATTATTCCCATAGACACCTGGCTACCACACAGATACCCAGGCACATAGCTGGGACAATCAGTTGTAGTTCAACTATATAAAGATAAAAGAAAGTGGAGAATTGAATCAAAAATATAATTGATTCAGATTTTTAAAAAATTTATTGTTTCCAAAAAAAGACATGGGAGGGGTCTCTAACTTGATTCCTCTATGCTGATGGGAAGGAGAGTTAAATGAATAAAATCTCCCCTAGAAAGAGTCCAACATTGAACATATAAATGAAAAGTTAAAATTTCCATAAGGATTAGTACCAGTTTGCAAAGATCAGGTTTTGGATCAGGTCATAACTAGAACATAGGGCCACAACAAGATATGACAATGAGGGCTTTGCTCCAAAGTCCCAGAATTTGAAGAGCACTATTGAAGAGTACCCAATGGCCATACTACAGGTGAACTTATCTCTACCTGCTTCCTTCCATCTTCGGCAAAACAAGTGCCACTGTGGGTCCACTTTTCCCCTTTAATGACTGTAGCCCATTGAACTTGCTCCATCTCTCTATGCAGTCCCAAGCACAAAAAAAATTCCTAACTATGCTTCTTCAGGTAAATGAAAATGTTGATTAACTTTATATGCTTCATGTCATGAAGAATTCATTAGTAATCATGTTTATATCTTTAAGTACCCAAGAATATAAGTAATCTGAGTCAGGTGAAAAAGGTATCAAAAAGAATTAGTCCCATAGCATCTCCCAACTTATCTTGTACGTCAACTCCAAATGGGTTAATTATGATCAAAAAATGTCCATTCATTCTATAAGTGTTAAATGGCTCCTTGTCTCCCTAACTAACCCAGCACCTCCTGCAACTCCACACTATTTGTCCTGTGTCCTTATGGGATCTATAATCCCATACCCCTTTCCAGCTACTCACTTGTATCTGAGCCCTTAGAGACAATGCTAAACTATATGAACTGAATTCTCAGTGACACGTACTCTCATCCCATCAGGTCCCCCACATCCCATTGATTCTGGCTGTCATTGTTCCAATCCCTTTCTTTGTCTTTTACTGCCCAATCTCTTTTATTTCATTACCCTCAACTCACCCCATTCTTAAGCCACCCCTTCTTCTGTTGTCTTCTCTGGAATGGCTGTTCCATAAGTAACAAGCATGATTTCATCTTAAAATCTTTTCTATTCCCCTTCCTTCCATCTTCTTACACTCACTGAGATGTGGCTCCCCACCCATGACACAGCCTCTCTGGCCACCTTTTCTAGCACTCGTTGCACTTCTATTCATATCCATAATTCACTTATCACAATGGGAGAGTTGGAATTCTCTTCACTTGCCATTGTCACTTCTAGGATCTCTCTCAACTACCATTACTACTCCTAGGAAGTTCATTTAATCCATATTTGTTACCCAATAAAAATTTTGAGAGCTGCTATCTATTGACATCCAGGATACTCTTTCCTCAAATAAGTCTCTGTATCCCAGACTCTCTCTCTTTCTCAACTCCTGCCTTCATACAAGGCCACTTCAACCTTCATATTTCTTCATACTAGGGGACTTCAAAGACATATTGATTCTATATTTTCTCAAACAGTCCCAAGCTCACTAACCTCCCAATTCCTCAACTCCCTCATTTTTCATGACCTACTCTTGCTATATACTTTGATCTTGCCATGACCCACAAAAGTTCCCCTTCTATTTTCATGAACTAGGGAATTTTTTATGTGATCATAATCTGTTGTCATTCCATCTCTCCCTGTTTTATAACAGCAAGCTTTGTTCTTCATTATCACAGTGATTTCTAATCCCATCATCCCTAGTTCTTCCCCAGATGCTCCCCTGCCCTGGCTATACTCTTCCCCCTTCCTCACAAAGGGAGAGTACTTGGAGAATCAGTTCAACTCTACACTATCCTTATCTCTCAAAATCTTTGGGCCTTCATTTTATTGAAGACATAGACTTGCTAAGCCTCAGCTCACATTATTCCCTATGACCTCTTCTCCTAGTCACATGCTACTTAATAAAGCCAGAGAAAATCATGAAACAGTACAGACTGGGTTCACTAAAAATGTGTTCCATATTTTCAACTGGGTTCTCATTACAACAAAAGCACCCTTTTATACCTCCCCAATCATTTCACTCCCCCACTCACCAAAGCACCTTTCCCAAACCTGCCATGGCTTGACCCTTACCCTCTCTCCTAGCTGAAAATCTCATCTCAAGTTTCAACTGAAAATATTGAGGCCATTCTAAGAGAGTTCCATATTCTCCTCTCCTCATCTCACAACATTCAGACGCCTTCAACCACTATCCTCTCCTTCGCTTCTGTCACACATAATAAAGCTGTCCTTCCCTTTGCCAAGGCAAACCCTTCTACACGAACACATGAGCCCGCTACATGTTTTCATCTCCAGCAGAATGTTCCTTCTACAATCTCCACTCTCTCATTAATCATCTCTCTCTTTTCCTGTCTACTGGCTGCATCCCTACAGCCTGTAAATTTTCCTGTGTTTTTCCATCCTCCAAAAAATATCTCTCACTCACTATCTATTCCCACTAACTGTCATCCTATATCTCTCCTCCTGTTTGTGGTCAAACTCCTTAAAAAGTCTGTCTATAATCAGTATCCCTATTTTCTTTCCTTTTCTTCCCTTTCCTTGCAGTTTAGCTTTCAACTTCATCATTTAACTGAATCCACACTCTCCAAAGTTACCAAATGTTTCTGAATTTCCAAATCTAATAACCTTTTCTCAATCTTTATCCCTCTCTGTGATCCTTGATGATGTCAAGTACTCTCTTCTTATTTCTTCTCTCATCCATATTTTTTTTTGTTTTCTTTCCAAACAGTACCCTCTACTGCTTCACCTCTTGTCTGTTTCACCCCTCATATGTCCAACCGCTTCTTCTCAGGGTCCTTTGCTAGATCATCACCCAGGTCACATCTATTAATGAGAAATGTCTCCCAACCCTCTTTTATGTGCTCTGGGGAGTGGGTCAGAGAACTAGGAGAGGGCAGTGTCAGAAAAACCTGGAGAAAAGAGAGTCTCAAGAAGAAGAAGGTGATTGAAAGCATTAAAGGCTGCACAGAAATAAAAAATAAAAACAGGAGATATGAAGGGAAGAATAGATTTGTCCAACAAGAGTTCATTGTTACTTTTGGAAAAAGAACAAGGACTTGTATGTTTGTTCACATTTCTTTGTATTTCCAACATTGCCTCTCATATTACAGAGGCTGAATAAATAAATGCTTAAATCCTGGAGATACAAAGAAAAAAAAAGTCCCTTTATCCAAGAAGTATACGTCTCCACTTCCAAGAAACAATTTGTATAATAGATTTTTTTAAAATTGGGACAAACAGTAGAAAGGGATCTGTGATTTCATTAGTTTAGGGAATTACCAGGAAGGAAATTCCCTCTACTAAAGGCAGCTCAGACTAATAATTATCCTGAAATTTTAGTCTTAGAGACTCTCCTGGGGAAACCAAATTAAATGAATTTCCTTGGAGTCACATAGCTACTATATGTCAGAGCAAGGACTGGAACTTAGGTCTTCCATAAGCTGAGATTAGCTCATTATTCACTAAGTCAAATTATAAAAATATAAAGTAATTTTGAGGTAGAGTAGATTATAGCACTACCATTTGGAAGGATCAATAAAGTCTTTTGTAGGAAAACCATCTTCCATTGGCATGGAGAGGGAGGGATCCAGAGAGGGCTTGGTCTACACAAAAACAAATAATATGTAAGGGAAACAGGAAGTATGGTGATTTGAATAGATTGCTGGGTACATTATTCACATACAAAAATCACATCACTCTGAAAAGGAAAGTTAGAACCAAAGAGAAAGGCTTTCATGCCAAAGGGGGAGTTTGCCTTTACTGTGGAGGCGATAGGGAGTCACGAAAGCCTCTTGAGAAGAGGAGGACAGATGTGCATGAAGGATTCTGGCTATGGTATCAAGGATAAATTTGAAAAAGAAGCAACAGTGGATGGCAAGACCGAAGAAAAGACTGAAACCAGAGGAAAGGAGAATAAAAGAGAAGCCCATGACTTCATGCTCAGTTGTATTGTGATTGATCAAATCCTTTTTCCTAAGGGACCAGGATGGGACAGAACAAGGCCACATCCACTTGACACAGAATTTATTCTTCAGTTATGATCAAAGATTAAATAAACTCCATCTCTAACCATGTAACAACAACCTTACAAACTGTTCACACTTGTGGACAGCGAAGTGAATTCATGAAGACTCTCAGCTTGAATCAATATTTCTCAATCACACCATCCAACTCAGGGGCAAAACTCTCTTATGGCTTCAATTTTTCACAGATTTCTTTTTCTCTTGATCAAAGAAAAACACAAAGAACTACCCATATCTCAGCCAATATCTCTAATAAACCACTCTCTACTGAGTTGTTTTCATTTTCCCCCAAACCTAATTATAATGATTAACCATACAATGTGGTTTACATGGTGGTAGGAGAACTGAAGAGCAAACATCAACACTCAGCAAATTCATGAAAATCCAATCAGAAACTTATTGAACTAACACCAACAAAGCGATATTTAGCACAGAAGGCTGTCTGCTGGCATTTGCAGCTTAACCATTCATTTTCATAATTGCTGCAAAATATTAAAAGATCTGGTTTAAATATGAGGTGTGTAATCTGCTCCTCATTTAAGGTTAGCTTCAAACGAAAATAACTAATATCTACAACTACAAGAACATCTCTCTATATATTTTATTGTCATTATTCAGTCATTTTAGTTACATCCAACTCTTCCTGACCCCACTGGGAGTTTTCTGGGCAAATATACTTGATTGGTTTGTCATTTTCTTCTTCTGCTTATTTTAAAGATGAGGAAACTGAGGCAAACGGGGTTAAGAAATTTACCCAGGATCATACAGCTTGTTAGTGTCTGAGGCCAGATTTGACTCTAGTGCCAGCACTCTATATACTATATCCAAAGTATTTGCCAGGGCTTCTTTTTTTCCTATTTTATTTTTCCAAATAGATGTAAAGATAGTTTTCAACATTCATTTGTGTAAAATTTTGTGTTTTAAATTTTTCTACCTCCTTTTCCTAACTCTCCCCTCCCCAAGACAGCAAGCAATCTGATATAGGTTAAACATGTGCAAGCTTTTTAAACATATTTCCATATTTCTCATGTTATACAAGAAAAATCAGGCCAAAAGGGGGGAAAACCACAAGAAAGAATCAGAGGAAAGAAAAGTGATAATATCTGTGCTTTGATCCACATTCAATCTCCACAGTTCTCTCTCTAGATTGCATGGCATTTTCCATTCCAAGTCTCTTGGAAATGTCTTGGATCACCACATTACTGAAAAGAGCCAACATAATCTTCTTGTTGCCGTTCATAATGTTCTCTTGGTTCTGCTCACTTCACTTAGAATTAGTTCATGTAGATCTTTCCAGGCTTTTCTGAAATTAGCCTGATCCTCATTTTTTATGGAACAATAATATTCCATTGCATTCATACACCATAACTTATTCAGCCATTCCCCAATTGAGGGGCAGCCACTCAATTTCCAATTCTTTTTCACTAAAGAAAGGGCTGCTAATCCATACCAGGGATTCATAGACTTTTTCCACACATGACCCCTTTTTGCCTAGTATATATACTGGGTATATAGGTATATAAAAGAGGCATACAAATCAAGCATTTACTGATTATAAATCATAAAGTACTTTATTTTAAAAACAATTCTTCAGTATATACATAATTTAACCAGTTATTAAAGATGAATGCAAATTTACATACAAATGAGATTGATGAGCTTGTTTATTTATACACAAAGAATTAAATCTTGGCAGAATATTTGATTCCTTTTACTGTTATCACATTTTTATGAGCTCTCCCCACATTCAGTTAAGAACTACTTTAATTTAAGAACTACTGACTTGGAATGCAAAGACTAAAGGCTGTTTATGTTTGAATCACAACAATATTTTCAGACTCTTCCCTCAGCCTTCTGGCAGAGTTAATCTAAAAATAAGCAGAAACTCAGGCATAAAAGGGCAGAACTAGCAAAATTATATAGAAAATAAGAAATAGTGGTTGCAAAGAAGGAACTTTAGGATTAAGGAAAAGAAAAACTTTGTAACAATCAGATAACTCAAATAGAACAAGCTATTTGGAGAGATGGAGGTTACTTCCTCACCTGAGAGTTTCCTAAAGGGGCTAGTTGACAAGGATGTTGCAGTAGGGAGTCTCATTCAAGTATAAGATGGACTTTGTCAAAAGTCCTTCCCAACAATAAAATTCTATTGCCTTGTGAAAAGTGTCCCCATCATTGCCATTCTCATCAAAATTTAAATATTATCGTCTACAAAAACAACAACAACAGGGTGTAGAGTTGTTGATCCAGATTCTTGGGGCCACTAGTTGGTATAGTGCAGAGTTCTGGGTCTAGAGTCAAGCTTCCAATCTGGCCTCAGGGACTTACCAGTGATAGGACCCTGGATAACTCATTTAATCCTGTTTCATCTTCTTTCTTTAAGGATTTTTAAAAACTGAAACCAAAAAGAGAGGAAGGATTTTGTTCCAGGTCAACAGGAAGGAAATGGAAAAGGCAGAAGCTGACCCCTTTAAGCACGCTACTCCTTCTACAATTTCCCCTTCCTTTCTATCCTAGATTTCATTGATGCTGTCCATATTGTACTATTTATTTATTTTTATTTAATATTTAACATTTTAAAATGCTTAGTATTATTTTAATATATTAATAACATATATAATATTATTATATTTATTCACTAGATAGATACTACACATGTAAATATAAATGCTTATATAATTGTACAAAATTTCCCCTGACAGGAAATAAACTTGTTGAGCATAAGGATTTTCAACTGAATTCTCAGATTCTACAAAAATACACAGCATACAGTAGGCACTTAATAAATGCCTGTTGCCTGATTGGTTGCTAAATTATCATTTTTTTAAAGAGAGCATATTTGCTGCAACTTTCTCCAGTGAGATGCAAGCCACATGTCTGTTTGTCATGGAGCTAAGATGATCTGAAGGAGTCATCTGAGAAGATGGAGGATGGGCTAAGGAAATATGGACTCCGGGGAACAAAATGGTCAGAGCAAATTTGAGGGGATGGGTAGGAGGAGCCTGTGAAGGACAGTCTGTCATAGTTGGATGGCAGCAGCATTGGGAAAGGAAACAGCCTGGAAGTTTGGTTCATGCTCCTGTCCCTTGGCCAATTCTTACTTGTGAGAGAAGGGGCTGAGAAGGTTAACTAGGGAGGAGCAGAGAGGGATGATGGTTGGCCGGAAGAGTCAGGTATCATGCTGCCAAAGCCTGGGAGTAGTGCTCCAGGTCCAGATAAGGAAGCAGGGTCGGGACTGTGTTCTGGAAGTCCAGAGGTAATGGGTTGGAAGATCAGATGTCAGCACCCTGGGACAAATCTAAGCCTAGTTCCCTCTTCGATCTTTACAAATCCAAATATGATTTTGTATGATCCTCACAATTCCCCTGTGGGATAGATGCTATTATCCCATTTTACAGATGGGAAACTGAGGGAGATATAGGTCAAAGGACTTGGTCAAGGTCAGCCATGTAAGAAGTATCTGAAGTCTCATTTAAGGTCAGGCCTTTGTGACTCCAGACCCCAGCCTCTGTGTACTGCGCCACGTAGTGATAACTTCTTGCCCACTCATTTGCCCAAGAGAGTGTGCAAGATGTGTCAAAGGACCCATATGACTGTGGGCGCCTGACTGTGATAAATCTGCCAGGGAGATGACATAGAGACTTGAAACACGAATGATTCTGCACTGGGTCACTGTTAGAACTGGGACTAACAACCGAAAATAAAGAATGGGCATATTTCACACATTTCCTTGGCTTCTTTATCAAGAAGAAAAATAGAATCCCCAGATGAAATCATTTGGGCTGCAAGAGCAGAATAACAGAGAATTTGTGGCCTCTTAAAAACCTAATCCTAAACACTTCAAGTCTTTGAAAACTGACAAAAGGAGGGCTGGCTTTTTTTTTCTTTTCTGGGTAATAGCATTTCAGGGTTGTGGAGTCAAAGCAGCTGCTGGTAATGATTTATGAAATGAAAAATTCCTGCCCACCCAGTTCTCAGACAGGGATGCGCCATCCCTACTGTGCTCTGCTCTTGGCAGGCCTTGGAGTTCAGATGTTGCCAGGATCCCAGAGCACAAAGAGGAACCAGCTAGAAAAAGCAGCACATTCCTATGCCTGTCTCCTGTGAGTGTGTCACTGTGTGTGTTTGTGTGTGTGTGCACACACATGTACTAAATACACAGACCCACCCGTATTAAATACGGAGCCAATCATGCAAGCATATTTACCCATCGAACAATCATTTCTTTTTCCGTTGGCCTCTATCTTCCTTGCCTTTCTATGGCTGATGCCCAAAGGACTGGCTAATGTCATTTAAACTGTCCTCCCTCCCCTACGAGCCATTCAAGCCTCCTCCCACTCCTACCCTCCACCCTGCAAATAAATAAAATCAGTAAATCCTATCCAGGTGGTTGAATGAGCCATTTTGCAAATAGCCCTTCATTAGAAGTGAGCAATCCTGCTGGAAGACAAGTTCGTTAAGCACTGATTTTTTTTCTCTCACTAGATTATTTTTACTTTGGAGAGGGAGCCAGGACGGATCCACGATTGTCAAACATATGGTTGCTGTGTTTGTTTGTCGGGCAGAACTGAAGTTTTGTGAACAATCTGGCTGAAATGTTGAATGAACAGTCTATACAGGGCAGTGCTGGTATCAAAGTCAGGTAGATCTGGGTCAGAACACTACCTCTCACACTTACCAGCCATTTTAACTTTGGTACATCCTCATTATCATATAAGAGATACTTAAAAGTATAGTTGGGGGACCAGGGTACTATAGTGAATAGAGTGCTATGGCTGGAGTAAGAAAGTCGAGTTCATTTTTGACCCCAGAGACTTCCTAAGCTGTGTGACCCTGGGCAAGTCATTTGACCCGTTTGCCTCAGTTTCACTATCTTTAAACAGGAATCATAATAGCACCTACCTCCCAGGATTGTGGTAAAGCTCAAATAAAAGCATAATTGTAAAGTGCCATAACAATTGGCACAAAGTATTATGTACTTATTACTATTGCTATTACTATTGTTTTCCCTTAAGTTGGGCTCGAGAGATAATGCATATAGGTGCTGTGTAAATGTCCCAGAATCATAGAATCTCAGAGCTGGAAGAGAAGACTTCAACAACAGTCTGGTTCAACCCATCCTTGAGAGAGAATCCCCATTGCAACCCCTCATCTTCATCCAGCTTGACTTGGAGACGTCCAGCAAGTGGACTGCCCACCCACTTCCGGCCCTTCTGTGGGATGGCTCATATTTGTTCAAAGCTTTGCTCACATCAAGCCTAGATTTATTTCTTTTTGATGTCGACTGAGTCCGCCATTTCTCTGGCAGGAGGAGGATGCCACATTTCATCTTTTTATTACACAAGCAAGAGTTCTAAAATCTTTCAAAGCCATTTGTCTTTCTGGTATCGATGTCATTTCTAAACTGTTCTTCTCACTTCATTCTGTGTCAAATCATAGAGGGATTCCCAGTTTCCTAAATAACCCTCCATTTCATCATTTCCATGCCTGTTGATTGCAGCAAATGGCACAATAATATTCTATTACATTCATATGTCATAATCTGTTTAGTCATGTCTCAGTAGATGGATACCTCCTTCATTTCCAGTTACTTCCTACAACTAAAAGAATTTCTATAAACATTTTTGGTGCATAGGGGCTTTTTTTTCCTTTCTTTTATTTCCTTGGGGTATAGACACCTCGTTGTGGTGTCATTTCATCAAAGAATATTCACAAGTAAATTACTTTTAAGAAATATTTCCAAATAGCTTTCCTGAATGGCTGAACCAATTCAGTTTCACCACAGTTCACTAGTAGAACTGTTTTCCCAGTCTTTCCAAGTCTTTTTTGCTTTGGTCAACTTTGCCAATCTAATGGCAAAGTTTCTTTAATTTGCATGTCTCTAATAATTAATGATTTGAAGCATTTTTTCATACTTTTTGAAACCTTATATTTCTTCAAAGACTTTTTATTCCTGTCCTCTGACCCATTTTTTTTATTGGAGAATAGCAGAGTTTACACTGTAGCAGGGAATAAGACATATACATGTAGAGGTGTAATGACACAAAACTGGTGGTGAGCTCAGGGAGTCTAGTTTGGGAGTTCTCAGGCTCTACCTCTTCTCCCTCCTCTCAAGAGGAACATAGCTTTGGCCTGACAGGGACTAGATTAAGTCTCCTCTAAGATGGAGGGATCAGGCTCTTTTTGATGTCCTCTGGCTCTTTTCATCCCACCTTGGAGCTTCAGGAGAACCACTTAATGCTAATGTTTGGATCCTATTTAGTGTCTACCCTAAAAAGGGAGCAGAAAAGTCATAGATCAGGCATGGTACAGCTATTTATTTTCTCCAATGAAAAGACATGGTTTAAACACAAGTTAATGTTAACAGACTTAAACATGAAGTAATTATTATAAATACTTCCCCAAGAGATTGATAACTGAAAACATTAAAACATGAAACAGTGAGGTTCTTGAATACATATTCTATTCTTTCCCACTCTCCCTATCCTTCAGATAATTCTCTCTCACTCTCTATCTTCTGGTAAGCCAGGCCACAAGTGGCTTTGCTCATCTTCCTTACTGGGTGACAAGAGTCAAATAATTTGTTCTCTGTAGGACAAGAAAAAAAGACTTTGGGTCAGTTAACTTCAGAAGGCTCTTTCAGGTCTCAGTTCTATGATTCCTTGATACATGAATGTAGAAGAAATCATTAGTTTCAATGCCAAAAACTTGAAGATTTTTTTTACTTTCCTATTAACAGCATTTTTCTTCCCCTATAAAAATCTGCATTTTTACTTTAAATTCTCTGAAATCACAAGTGTGAGAATGAAAGAAAATTAGTGAGCAGAGGGAAGCTATTCAGCAACAAATTCATGTGAGCAGTGAGAGATTGGAAAGTTCCAGGTAGATCCTGCCTCCCTGATCTTGAGCTCAGCCCAGCATCTTGCTGGATGGGAGGGTAGACACTCATCCTAATTAATTCACATGGCTTCAAAGGATCAATGTACTCTTAATTTGGGCTGTAATCCCAACTATTTAGGATTCAGCCTCTTTATTGGATCTATGCCAGTGCCTAAAGCAGCTCAGAGCAAGTTTGCAGATAGTAAATGACTTAACTAAGACCAGAACAATGGTTCCCAACCCACAATGTTCTTGATCTGTTCCATTCTGGGAGACATTTGACCAAAGTCAGATAACAATGACTAATGCCCTTCACCCTGCAGACCCCCAATACCTCAGCTCACTTTGGAGGATGGTGTGGAAATGAGCCAAGAGAAAATTAATGTCAGTCCTTCATAGGATTTATTTTTAAAACAATTTGTCCTTTATTTTACTTCTAGATTAATATAAATTATCTGATTTTACAAATCAGAAGTTGGAGAACCAAATTTGGAGGAGAGCTATGGAGAAAACCTGTCTTTTGACATGGTAGAAGTTCTAAAGAATCAGAGTGAATATAATGCAATAAAAATAGTACATATGAATACTCCTTCCTAAATGTTGCCCATCAAAGTCGATCTCTGCCATTTACACCTAGTGTGACTTTGGATAAGTCACTTCTCTGAGAAATATGGGAAGATTTCTCATCTTCCTCATCAGTAAATAAGAGGGTAGAATTAGATAAATTGTTAAGTCCCTTCCAGCTCACAATATGGACCAACCCATTTCTTGCTCTGATCCAACATGTCTATGATGTCCTTCGTGCAGCTTCTCTGGAGCAAGTCTTCATTATATATTGCATCTCACTCCTATCCAGAATGTACTTTTGCCCCATTTCAATCCAAGAAGCAAAGAATCATTCAATCATGCATTCAATAAAGTGATGTACTATGTACTAAAGAATGAGCCATGTGCTCAACACTGGGTTGGTGCTAGTAAAGTTAAAATCAAAATGAAAGTCTCCCAGACTCGAGGATTTACATCCAATCATCATTCCATGGAGATATTGAGTTGATTAGACCACTGGGGGCTGAGTTTAAGTATCAGATCAAGTTGCTGAAGATTTATCTTTCCCCAAGTGAAAATTCAAAATAGGTTTGTTCACCATATTGTTTGCATCTTGAATTGCTGGCAAAACAATTGTTAATATTAAAATGCAATTCAGGTCAATAACCAAAAAAATCTTGATTCACTGCTGATGCCCTTCTCATTTTTTTTAAAGCACAAAGACTGAATTTTCCTTTTGGTGTTTCAAGGCTATAAACACGTGGCTTTTTTTTTTCTTGTGGCTCAATCTTAAAATGAAAACCACATGGCTATAAGCAAGAACTACTAAGAAAAGTAATTTTCATATGATAAATTATAGGAATCAAAAACTATCTGCATTAACTTAGAGATGCAGAATGGTGTTAAAAACTCCAGCCCTGCCATTTGCTAAGGTCTTGATTTCCTCATCTGGAAAAAGGGGGGCTCTGTTATTTGGCTCTTATCCATGTTTTAAATATGATTTCATATCAGCTCCACACACACGTACACACACACATACACACATACATATATATGTATATATTTATATATGTGCACATATATATATATATACACACATATACACACACACATAGCCCTACTCTCTCTTCCTCTTTCCCTCACCCTCCCTTTCTCTCTGTATTTCCCTTGCTCCCTCCTTTCCTCCAACTCTCCCTACCTGTCTCTCTCTCTCCTACTCTCTCTGTCTCTCTCCTTCTTCTTTCTCTCTCTGTTTCTCTCCCTCTTCTTTCTCTCTGTCTCTCTCCTTCCTCTCTCTGTCTCTCTCTATCTCTCTCCCTCTCTCTGTCTCTGTCTCTCTGTGTGTCTCTGCCTCTGTCTCTCTTTGTCTCTCTATCTCTCCTTCCTTCCCTCATTCCATGTTCCATCCATGGAGGCTTACTTATTTCTTGTTTTTACTCATATATGTCATCTATCTTCTACTATCATGACTATTGGACCAAACCCCATACCTGGAAAGTCTCCCTTCTCACCTCCATCTCCACTCCAGGCTCAGGTTCAGCTCGGTGTTACCTTCTACACAATCCTTCCCTGATCCCCTTGTTATTCCCTAATTACTCTGCAAACTTTTTGCAATTATTTATCTGTGTATCTGTGAACATTCATTATCGCATAAGATCCTTGAGGGCAGAGACTGCATTCATGGCGGCCTTATTCCCCAAATCTAGCACAGGACCAGTCAGTGGGAGAATGTTTGTTTAGTAAATGGAATACCTAGATCACTAATGTGAAGAAAATGATTTTAAACTTTACACAAGGTTCCTTGAATATCAGAGACCTTTCCATATTCTCAGAGCCTCCCAAACACTGAGCTAGCTCTGGCAATGTGTGCATCAACTTCATTATCAATGTATATACCCCTAGAAAATAGACTGCCAAGGCAAGCAAAATTATCCACATCCATTCTCCCATTTGTGGCAACCAATGGTTCCACTCAGTGATTCCAATGAGTCCCACATTTGTAGAAAAAGGAGGCATTTAACAGACCATGAAGTCTAAAATAATCTTAACACTTTCCAACACTGAAAGTCAGCAACTCTCTGAAATGATATACAATGAAAAAGACAATCACTACCACAGCAAACAAGATGTAGAAAGAAAACCATCATGAAGCAGAGATTTTGTGATTATAATGATTATGCTAGGTGTGGGAGAAAAGATGTGAAAAAATGAAAGCCGTCAGTCCCTGTCAACATGCTGATCAGTTTTGCTGAACTGTTAGGGTTTTTTATTCTTTGGGATTTTTTGTAAATAAATGTTATGTGCAAATAATAGGTACAAATAAAACTTTTTTAAGTAGAAAAAACACAATTATTACTGGAAAGACAATAACATTGGATTATACCTTCAAGGTCTAGTTGGGCACACCTGGTCATGAAACTCCATGAATATCCCATGTTCTAGAATGGAGAAAGAGTTGATGAAATAGGAGCTAAAATGGATAGTTTCATCTCGAATGTTCTCTTCAACCTTAGGAAAAGGAAAAGGGAAGCTAAGAATTTGGAGAATGCAATCAAAGACTCATCTTGAAGCAGAGGACTAAGAGATTGCTGTTACTCCATGCCCAAAGGGAAGGGGCAGCAAGATGTTCCCAGCAGCCTCCTCTCTGTGTGCCAGAAGGAAAGGACAGAAAGTGAGGTAAAGAGCAAATATTGTAGAGTACAAGTCTCTTCAAGCCATACCTTCACTGTTTTGTGTATTCCAACAGGAACCAAATCTACGGCTCAGCTCCTTCCTTCCCCGATTCCTGCCATGAGATGTCAAGGAATATTGGACATTCCCCCCAGTGAAAAAGTTATTTAGTCATGAAGGCAGCCTGACCCCGTGACATACTGCAGACCACAGGACTAAATCAAGAGGAACTCACACCAGCTTATAATGCAAAGTCATCCCTGCCATTCTATTACCTGCTAGGGAAACATTCCTATACCAGTCCCTCTCCATCCTAAGAGCCAGAAATATCAGTTGACATTGATGACATTAGCAAAGTGGGTGAAGCTGGGAACAGCTCAGCATAATGGGTGATCAAAGACTCATGTAAAGGAGAATGATAAATAGATGAAAACTATGAGAAATTTTACTCTGACTTGAGTGTAAGAAATAGTGCCAAAGCTGATAGAAGCTCATAAATGATTAGAAAAGGAGCTGTCATATAGCAAGAATAAGAAGTAAGAGAGAAATAGTATGAGAGCTACCAAGGTGCCTTATTAAATATTAATGAAACCAGAGTAGCATGCTTTGTGGAGTATTCATAAGGGAAAAAAATATGACTGAAAGATGCTCTCAATGGGACAGTATATATAGATGGATTATGAGATTAACTAAGGGAGGGAAGACCTCTGAGATGATAAATGCCTGAAAGCATTCGATTAATTATTCACTAAGTATTTATTAAATGCATACCAAGTGTTTGCCAGATCATTTACCAGGTGTTGCTATACAAAGACAATAATGAAATAGTACACGCCCTTAGGAAGTTCAGTCTCTTAAAGTAAGGGAGCATAAATCACATAGAAACCATCTCTAACACAATCTCAACTCCCAGTCTCAGCTGTCAATTCACATCAACGAGCACTTGCCTACACTGGGGAACCAAAGAAAGGCAAAAATAGTCCCTGTGCCCAAGGATCTCACATTGTAATGGGGAAGGTAACATGCAATAGCTAAGTACAACAAGGCATGTACAGGATAGGGTCTCATGAGGAAGGCTCTGAGAAGGAGGAGGACTGGGAAGCTTCTTGGAAAAGGTGAGGTTTTAGCTGAGAGCTGAGACTTGAAGAAACCATGAAGTAGAGATGCATCTCAGACACAGGGGACAGCCAGTGAAAATCCACACCAAGTTGAGAGAGGGACAGTCGTGTGCAAAGAACAACAAGGAGACGGGTGTTGCTTCATAGCAGAGTACTGGGAGGGGAGGGGTGGAGAATGATCCCAGAACCCCGCCCCCGGGGGGGGGGGGCCATGATTAGGGTATGAAGAGCTTTAGAAGCTAAACTGGAGCTTTTATGTTTGATCATGAAGGAGGGAGTCACTGAAGCTAAGC
Source organism: Myrmecobius fasciatus (assembly GCA_023553655.1). Taxonomy (NCBI): domain Eukaryota; kingdom Metazoa; phylum Chordata; class Mammalia; order Dasyuromorphia; family Myrmecobiidae; genus Myrmecobius; species Myrmecobius fasciatus. The sequence continues at coordinate 218,373 of JAJPUD010000375.1, read as the reverse complement.
CAAGAGGGAAATGACATGGTTCAAGTTAGGTTTAAAAAGATCACTTTGGCAACTGAGTGGAGAATGGCCTGGAGTGAGGAGAGACTTTTAAGCGAGTGATTGAACAAAAAACTATTGGTATAATTCAGGGATGAAGTGCTAAGGACCTGCACCAGACTGGTAGCAGAATCAAAGAAGAAAAAGGAATAGATATAGATATATGAGATATTAAAAAGGCAGAGAGTAGCAACATATTGTCTATTGGGGATGGCAGGTAAGAGAGAGTAAAGAATTGATCATGATAGTAAACCCATGAGACTGGATGATTGGGAGGATGGTGGTACCTTTGACAATAATAGGGAAGGAAAAAGAAGGGGAGGTATGGAGGAAAGAATTAATGTGTTTGGGATCTGTTGAATATAGGATATTCTCAGCACATTTAGCTTGAGATATCCAATGGGCAATTGGAGAGGAGAACAGGCAGGTCAGGAGAGAGGTTAAGACTGGATTAAAAAGTTGTCTCATTCAAACACCTGTATCTATTAGCAAATTAAATATGATCTCTTCTCTCGGCTGCCAGAAATAGATGCATACTAAATTTGATCCCAGGAAGGGACATTGAATATTCATTCATGTGTAGTCGTGAAAATATTTCTAATTTGTTTCAATGCTTAACACAGAACTTGGGACTCAGTAGATGCTTAACTCATCCTTGTCAGTTGACTGACTGAAGAGCTAATTCAGCTTTGATCCATTTTTAAACTATTGATTATTTCAGATAACATCAAGGTATCTTCCAACCATATGCTGAAATCATTCAAGAATCCTTCCAAAATATGACAATAGAAATACCCTGTTTAATGACCTTCTGGCAATAAATATTAGTGGAGGCACTAAATAAGATGTGTACTTGCCAGAGGTAACTCCCTCTGATGGAGATAAGCAAAAGGTTTCTTGGATGACATGGCAAAGTCCTGATTCTCTTTGTGGATGATACTGTGTTAATTACATTAAGCTCCATAATTTTTTTTTTTTGCAAGCGTACATTTGGTATCTGAACAACATGACCAGCCCAATGGAGGCACTCTCTGCAGTAGAGTTGGAATGCTCAGCAGTTTAGTTCAAGAAAGGACCTCAATGTCTGGTATTTTTTCCTGCCAGATGAGCTTCAGAATCTTTCTAAGACAATTCAAATATAAGTAATCTAGTTTCCTGGCACGGTGCTAGGAGACTGTCCAAGTTTCCCCAAAAAATTATTTTGTGGAGAACTCACTTAGGGCAAGCGCTCACAAAGTAGTCAGAAAAAGCAATATAAGGACACTAAAGGTTTCTCTTAAGAACTTTAGAATTGATTGTATGACATGGGAGACACTGGAACAGGACCGTCCAGCATATGTGCTCTCATGAGGGAAGGTGCTGTGCTCTATGAGCAAAGCAGAATTGAAGTAGTCCAAAGGAAACACAAGTGGCCCAAAATCAGAGTCCACCCCAAATGTTCATAGGGATTATGTGTGTCCTATCTGTGGCAGAGCACACCAAGCTTAGATTGGTCCAATTGGTCATAGTCAGACACACTATAACTCAACTCTAACATAGTGATGTCATTTTGGTCATCCTCAAAAACGCAGGACAACAACCAACCAACTAAGCCCCATGATACTGCAAAGTATTCTCAGAGAGATGTTTAAGGAGTTTGGCCTGTCTGTCCACACAGGAAAGACCAAAGGGATGAAGAATTTCTATTTGCTAGGTTTCACTATGCAGTTCTATGAATATGGTTAAAAAGCTTATTGAATCATATACAAATCTGGTACAGATTATATTAGATGGACAATGAGTTAGAGTTGAAGAGAAGGAGAAGAACAGGTTTTTGGAAAACAACAAAGCTCTGTTACTGACTCTGAGCTTTCCATGAAATCCAAAGGCCATGTTTTCAATACTAGCATTCTACCTATGCTATTCAATTTTAGTGAGTCATAGAATACCACTCTCTCAAAGGATTAAAAATAGGAGGCAATGGAAGAGCATAGAATTAAGTATGAACAGGATACAACATATTATTGGTGAGGAACTCTGAAGAACAGGAGGCAGCATCAAGGAGATAAGAAGCTAGTCGCATGCAAGACTAGTGGAAAATAGGCGATGGCCTGAATACTCCACTTTGCAATATCGAGGGGGGAAGGCTGGCCACCAACAAAGTGGCTCCACATCCTGTCACTAGCTTGGACAACAGTCACATTGAACACACAAGCGTGGATGGGTTAAAGAAATGACAGTTCTATCTGAGGATTTAACCAAGCCTCCAATAGTGCAGATTATCAAATCAGGGTCCAAGTCAATAAATGAAACATGATGTTGCTATGATGTGGGATATTTTCTTCATCTTTCTTACTTGTGCTCAGAAAATCTGACAGAGATTGGGGGGAGACAGGAATATGACCTCAACTTTCCTCATCTGTGGAGACTTCCTGGACATCATCACAGAATTGCCTAATGTGGAAATTTATGTGAGTCTTTGTTGCTGGAGGATAACACAGGTCACACTTAAAAGCCAAATCTTAGGTGAAGCAACACTGGAAAACCTGAATCCCCTGGAACATTGCTTCTGAAAGTCACTATTTGGACATCTGGCTCACCACTTCAAAAAGTGACTATTAAATGCTCACTGGCTTACCTCACTGTTGCAACAGTGAGAGAATTGATCTGCAAAGCTACTTGGAATTTCTGCAATTTGAGAAAATCTGAGGCAAGTCTTCTCACTTAAAAGAAAAAAAAAGATGGGCTGAACAGATTAGAATAGTAGAACAAGGCAAAGGAGACTGCTCTCCCCAGCCCAATTTAATGGGAACTGTGCACAGAAATCAAAAGAGCAGCATAAGCCGGAGTTGCCCAAACCATGGAGAGTTTTGCCTTCAAAGGTTTGCAATTGGTAGTCACAAGTCTACCTTCTGATCTCATTAACCCTTATATGAGCAACCAGAATAATATGTAATACTTCTGGCAGACAGGTAATTTGTCCATCAGCTTGAAGAAAGCACAACTACTATGATCATGACAGTTCCTAATTCTATGTCAGGCTAGAGTTTGCAGAGTACTTCACACACAAGAATCATGAGAAGTTGGAAGTCTTATTTTTGGCTAAGGTACACCTATCATGGATAGCCCCTCTCCACATGGATGCAGACTGACCAGTCATTTGAAAGGCTCAGAAAGTTACCCGGAGTCCCAGAATATTTTCTTTCTTGCCCAGGATCATGAGATTAGGAGTTTGAGGGGGAATTTGAATTCAGATCTTCCTGAGGACAAGAGTAGACTATACTCTCTCTCAGCTGGAAATATTATTATCCTTCTTTTTCCAGACAAGAAGAGAGGGTAAGTAAATTGCTTATGGTAGTATAGATGGTATCAGAAGTGAAGTTGGAAAGCAGGTCTTTGTTACTTCTAGGCCACTAAGCTGAGAAAATTGCCTAGAATGTAGCTTATTGGTGGTACTTATTGTTCATCCCATGAAGAACCTTCCCGAATGATGAGATCCTTCAAAACTTTGAGGGAGATAAAATTTCACTAAGCTGGGAACTTCTTCCACCATTACACACCATTGCCCATCCACACCTTCTCGTCCCCAGCAAAGCTACTCCATATCAGAAAACCTCCCTAAAGGCTCCATTCAAGGCCAAGACCTTTCTTCTGGCCCTTTGAATATAACATGGGCAACATGGTGGCAAGAGGGAGACCTCAGAACTCAAGAGGTTCATGAATGAAGAGAAGAAATATAGACAGAGATAACAAGTGATCTCTAATTAGTGAGTATAAGTGAACATGAATTTCTAAAATGGCAAGTTGGGCAATGCCCTAAGGAATTATAGTTTGGCTTTCCTCCTGGAGTGTTTTGAAATAAATGCTCATCATATTGAACTGAATTTGGGAATTGAAATTGAGAAAGGACATTCTGAAGACTCTTATTTCAGCAGAAAGAAAAATGTCCCCCAAGGAATTAGAAGAAGTGCAGAAGAAGAACTAGAAATATAAATGATGTAAACAAGAAAATATAGGCTCAAGACTAATTTCAATCATTAATTTTATAATTATTAATTAATTATTTTTAAAATTTAATAACAATTATAAAATTTTTGAGTTGGAGATAAGAGAGATCATTGAGCTCAATCTTTTACATGATATGACATCTCTGCAGGATAATAATCTCTTTGAACACTTCTAATGATAGGGAACTGATTATGTCAGGAGGCAGCAACCCATTCAATTTCTGGTTTTAATTGTTAGAAAGTTCCTCCCTATAATAAACTTCACCTCTCTTATAACTAGAAGCAGCCCCAGGCTACCTCATTCTGCCCTAGAAAGATACACACAATATCATAAATCTCTCTTCCACATAACAACTTGTCAAACATTTGAGGAGTTATCATGGCCCACCCAGATTCCTTGTCACACTAAATGGCCCAGTCCCTTCCATATTCAGTTATGCATTATAATTTTCAGGTTTCTCACTATCCCAATTTGTTGAATTTGTTCACATCCAATTGAATTTAAGCCCCATGCTGCCCCCGACTTCCCAGAATTGACCAGAGCATCTCAGGTGTAGTCTAAACAACACTGAATGGAAACCAATGCAATTCAACAGTTTCTAAGTACCGGAGGTGGCTCCTGCCAGAGACAGCACAGTACAGGATTGGTCTCAGGTTCAAAAAAGATCTTGATTCTGCTAAATGGTGGCTATAAAACTACATAAGTCATTCCACTTCCAATAGAATAAAGGAATAGAATATGCTTTTATGAAGTGCCTACTATATTCTAGGCAGTGAACTAAATAGTTTCAGAAATACTATCTCATTTCATCCTCACAACAACCTTGATGCTATTAATATTCCCATTTTACAGTTCAGAAAACCAAGGCAGAGTTAGGTGACTTGCCCTGAGCCACACAATGAATGAGAGTCTGAGGCCAGATCTAACTCAGTTCTTCTTGATTCTGGGCCTAGAGCTCTCTGCCACCCGCCAGATGTTTCAGGTAGCCCCCCAAAATGCCATCTCACTTGTAAACAAATACGACAGTGAGATCAAGTAGAATGGGAGCTGAAAAATAGAGTACATTATTGACCCGGAGAATACCACTAATGTTCTAGAAGAAAGCAGTTTCAGCAAAATGCTACAATTGAGGCCAGATTGCAAGATGTGAGAAGGTGAAAAGGCAAAGGTGTCAATAAAAATGGATCCTCTGCCCATCCCTTCTGCCTGACTTCCCTGTTTCTGTCCAAAAGAATCACCACCCCAGACAACCCAGACCACAGCTTTGGGTCCTCTTCACTCCCACCCTCCCCCCAAAGTCAATCAGTCACCAGCCCATGGCCAGTCTAGCTCCACAATGTTCCAGCAACCATCTGTCACCTTCTCCCCCCACCAAACTAGTATGAACCCTCCTCTCCTCTGACCAGGAAATACCTCAGTAGCCTCCCAATTCACCTCCCTACCTCCACTTTCTCCCAGGTCAAATCCATCCTCCACACAGCAGCCAAGATGTTCTCTTGAATGCCCAGGTTGGTCTGCCATATGTGGATTGCTGCAGAAGCTTCGGCATCCCTCCTGCTTATAAGGTAGGATACAAGCTCTTCCCTTTGCCATTTAAAGGATTCCAGAACCTATCTTTTCAAGCTGATTTCAGGTCCCCACTCCTAAATTAGTGTCTCTCCTAATTGCCCCTGCTTAGTTAGCTTCAAGCTTATTTCCAGTGCTAGCGATTATACAAAGCATTTCTTGATTCCCCTTTTTCCCCAAATAGCCAGAAAAGGCAAAATGAAAGACCCTAGCACCTTCCAATGAATCAGAACTGGATTGGCTTTAATCACCAGAAATAACATTAAAGTGGAAGCATTGAGAACCACGAAGTTCTGGCCATCTGACCTGTGGCTGAAACCTATTTGTGTTTATTCCATTAAAGTATCAATAGGCAATAGTTAATAATCATTTATTAAGCACCTACTGTTTCAGGCATAGTGCCAAGCACTAGGGATTCAAAGAAAGTCATAAAACAATCCATATTCTCAAGGAGCTTACAATTTAATGGATGACACAACACGTTAAAAAAAAATAAAAGTTGGAAGGGAGAAGGGGTGGAATAAGAGTGGGGGAGGGGACAGGATGAAGTCCTGGAGCCAGATGGGAAATGATCTGAGAAGCTGGGATCTACAGAGCTGGTTCCATCTTGGGGAACAAAGAATTTCTGGACATCCTGAATTTCAGGAGGTCAGCAGTGGAAAATGATGAGGTGAACTCCAAGTTCCCTCTTTAAGTGAAAAAGGATTTGGGAGGAGCTCTCCAATGTCCAACTTCCACACTGCAACCAGAGACAGGACAGACTCTTTGTGACTTCCTGGAGGAGAAAGTCTGCCTCCTCACTTTTCTTTTAGAAACCAGCAGCACTTGGCACAGTGCTAGGTTCTTAAATAGGGCATATATATATATATATATATATATATATATCATTATATCATTATATATATAGGGTACTTAGGTTGCTTAAATTAATCAATCATTTTCTTTTCTTTCTTTTTCTCCCTCCCTTGCTCCTTCCCTCTTCCCCTTCTATTTCTCTGTTTCTCTGTCTCTCTCTCTGTCTCTGTCTCTCTGTCTCTCCTTCCCTTCCTTTTTTCTTCCCTCTCTCTTTCCCTCCCTTTTCTTTCCTCCCTCTCTCCCCCCTGCTACCTTCCTCCTTCCCTTCCTGTTAGTTCCCTCCCTCCCTCCCTCCTCCTCCTCCCTTTTTCTTCTTTTTCTTCTCTCTCTGTCTCTGTCTGTCTCACTGTCTCTCTTTCTCTCTCTGTCTCTCTTTGCCTCTGTCTCTCTGTGTCTCTGTCTCTGTGTCTCTTTGTGTCTTTCTGTCTTTGTCTTTCTGTCTCTGTCTCTGTCTCTCTCTTTCTCTTTCTCTCTCTCTCTCCCACTCACTCTCTCTTTTCTTTCTTTCTTTCCCACCAGACTGTAGGACTTCTAGACTCCCTTAGGACCTATGAAGCACAGGATGGAGCACCAGAGGGGAAGTGAGGAAGCTGGTGTCATTTCTAAAGACAGTCTTTTAAGTCATACTATGTCCAGCTACCTCTTGCATTTATAGTAATAGTATCAGCATCTATAAAACACTGTGAAGTTTGCAAAACACTTCACAAATATCCCACTTTATTCTTACAACAACCTTGGTAAATAAATGTTACGTCTCCATTTTACAAATGAGGAAACTGAGGCACCACTTAAACAATTTGCCCCGGGTCATAGCTAGCAAGTGTTTGAGTCAAGCCTTCTTGATCGAACTGAATCAAAACTCATGAAATTGTTCCCCCCAAATTTCCCTTTCTTGTTAAGATCACTACAACTTTTTAGGCACCTGGGTTCAGCCTTCAGTCTCATCTCTGACTGCTCCCTCTCCGTGGCCCTGGTTTCAATCAGTCACTGATTCTTGCCCATCCTACCTCCACACCATCTCGATGCCCTTTTGTTCCACTCACACAACCACAGCCTCAGTTCAGGCCTTCATCACATCTGGCCTGAACTATCCTAATCACCCCACCACTGGCCTTTGGGCTCCAGACTCTCCCAGCACTAATTCCTCCTCCCCACACATGCCAAAATAAGCTTCCTGAGGCACAGGCCTGACCGTGCCCCTGCCCTCTTCAGAAAGCTCCAATGATGGCTCTTCATTGTTTTGTATAATAACACAGGACTTCCTAGGCTGGGCATTTGGAAGCCTCCACAATCTGGCTCCCCCGGAGCCTTCCAGCATCATTTCACATTGCTCCCCTTCATGCACTCTGCATTCCAGCCAAATTGGACTAATAGCTGCTTCCTGAAACTGACATACTATCTCCGGCCTCTGGGCATTTGCATTTCCCCATGCCTGGAAAGCACTCCCTCCTCCTTATACTTATTTGCCTTCAAGACTCAGCTCATGTGCCAGACTGACCAACCTTATTTCCTTTTTCTGACAGAGTAAGGAGGTTGGTGGATGGAGAGAATGTTAGAGAGACACAAAATATCCTGCGATTTCAGTCACGCGCCAGGCCCGGAGCCGCCATCCCAAGCTGGTGTCTGAGTGGCCAACCGCAGCTTGGTATGTGGTCAGCACCTGGTGCCACAAAGACGTGTCTTTGTCACTGGACGCTCAGAGTTTTGATCAGTGACTCGGGGGAAGCCATAAATCACAGGCTTGTCGGAAGTACGATGACACAAAACTAAAAGACTAATGAAAAACAATCAGGAATCCTTCCCCTCCTCCCCCCAAAAAATTCCCAGAGCTCTAGAAAGAAACATCTAATGAGATTAAATGTAATAGGGATAAATCTAAAGTCCTGCCAATGGGTCCTCATCAATAAGACTTCTAGTGATGTAGTAGATAGAGCCCTGGGCACAGATTCTGGTAGATCTAACTTCAAGCCAAGTTTCAGCCACCTGCTTGCTACCTGTGGGATCCTGGACAAGTCACTTAATCACTGCTTACCTCAGTTTCCTTCCTTGTAAAAAATGAATATAATAATGATAATTTTTCAAATGAGATTATATTTTTGAAGCTATTAGTGCTTATTAAATTCTTGTTTCTAGACATTATGAAATGCAAAATAAATATTTTTGATTATATTAAAAAGGTTTTGTACAAACAAAATCAATGCAGCCAAAATTAGAAGGGAAGCAGAAAACTGGGGGGGGGGAGTTTTATTCAAGGGTTCTGATAAAAGCCTCATTTCTAAAATATATAGAGAATTGACTCAAATTTATAAGAATACAAGTCATTCTCCAATTGATAAATGGTCAAAGGATATGAATATACAATTTTCAGATGAAGGTAAAACCATTTCTAGTCATATGAAAAAATGCTCTCAATTACTCTTGATTAGAGAAATGCAAATTAAAGCAACTCTGAGGCACCACTTCATACCTCTTAGATTGGCTAAAATGGCAGGAAAAGATAATGATGAATGTTGGAGGGGATGTGGGAAAATTGGGATACATTGTTGATGGAGTTGTGAACTGATCTAACCATTCTGGAGAGCAATTTGGAACTATCCCAAAGAACTATCAAACTGTGCATACAGGATAAATGTAGAAATATGCATAGAAAAATTGCACCTGTTTAACATATATTGGATTACTTGCTGTCTAGGGGAGGAAGTGGGGGGAAGAAAGGGAAAAAAATTGGAACACAAAAGTTTTGCAAGGATGAATGAATCTTTGCATATATTTTGAAAATTAAAAAAATTATTAAAAATAAACTATAGGTAATTGCAGGTTTGTATGAAATAAAATCCTTTAAAAAAATAAATAACTGGATAGGTAAGGAGATAAATAAATAAATAAGTTCTTGTTTCTGTTCTTCCTAAAACATTAAGGTATGGCTAGTGAAATGTTCTAGTGAGAAAGAACCCACTAACTTCTAGGGCAGCCCATTTGCTTTTTGGGAGAGTACTAATAATCAGAGTTCTTCCTGCCTTTAAGCCTAAGTTTTCCTGTTTACAACTTCCTCTCATTTCTTCTGGTTTTGTCTTTGGGAACCAAATAGAACCAGTCTGATCTTGGTCCCACAGGGCCAACTCTTCAGAGACTTAAAGACTGTTGTCCTGCCTTCTCCTCTCCTGATTAAACATCCCAGTTCCTTCAACTGATCTGCATGAGACATGGCCTCCAGATCAGTCAGGTCCTAGCTGCCCTCCTTGGAAGCAGCAGCTTCTCAATGCCCTTCAAATGCCGTACCCAGAATTGATTGACCTTTGGCTCATAGTGATACTGCAAAGCTCTAAACACACAGAATCTTTTTTTCAGATGAAATGTTGTCTAGCCCCTCATCCCCCATTTTACACTCAAGAATTTTGCTTTTTTGTTTTGTTTTTGAAACCAAAGTTAGGGCTACATTTTCATTAGCTTGAATCTCAGTTTATGAAGAGTAATCAAATGTCTGTTTCCACCCATCCCAAGTCAATTAAATAAATATTTATTAAGAGCATGTTATGTACTAGGTTCTATGTTAGGTAAGAGAATTCAAAAACAAAAATGAATCCGCCTCTGTCCTCAAGGAACTTGGAGGAAAATCAATCAAAAATCAAACAAAAAGTGTTTATTATGGTATCAATAATGTGCCAGTGTTGTGCTGGATACTGGGGAATACAAAGAAAACAATCCCTGCCCTCACAGAACTTAGTAAGGACAACAACATGTCCCCAGCTAAGTCATTATGAAAAATGTATAAAGTAAATAGTAAATCCAACCTTGCTATTATGCCAGTGGAGAGATTCTACAAGTTTATCAAGATAGTTGATTCATGTGCTTAAAAATCTTCATTCTAATCCCAGTCACAGGTTCTTGACTATAAACACCACCCCACCCTCCAATAGCCTATTTATAAGACAAACCTTTTCCCCTCCTGATTTTGTGCAATTACATAGGATCTTGGACAGGACTAGATTTGGAATCAGAGGGCCTGAGTTCAAATTTTAGTGCAGCCACTTGAGATCTGCTAACCTTGGCTTCTTAGGAGCTCCATTTCCTCATGTAATGTGTGATGGGAAATGTAGAGGAGTAAAATAGATCAGCTTTAAGGTGTCTCCCAGTTCTAAATCTATCACTATATGAGCCCATAAAAATGTGAATTACTCTTTTCAGGTAAAATTTTAACTCCCATGGCTAAAAAGACTCTGGAAGGGGCAGCTAGGTGGTGCAGTGGAAAGAGCACCAGCCCTGAAGTCAGGTTTAAATCTGGCCTCAGACACTTAAAACTTACACTAACTAGTTGTATGATCCTGAGCAAGTCACTTAATCTGAATTGCCTCAGCTGGGGGGGAGGGAGGAGAGATGTTGGACTTCACATCTAGTATACTCTTCCAAAAAAATATCTTTTCAAAGCATCTACCTTTGAAAATGACATTTTTCACCTAGAAAGTAATGTTGATTTAATGATTCCAAAAAATGGAGTTTGGGAAAATACCAAGAATAATTTCCTCTTTGAGATGAAGCTATTTCCCCGAAAGGCATTGAGTACAAGTGGACTTGGCACCTTAGATATTCAGATTTCTTTAAAATGGCTTTATTCCTCAATCTCTTGGGTGGGTTAAAGCAAAGACTGAGAGTGGAAAAACTTCACCTGGAATCCCTTTTTCACAAAGAACTTCTGACTAGCTTGATGCTGGTCTGGCTGAAAGGCGCCTCACTACACAGTTCCCTTTATGGAATACTATATACTGAGACCCTGAAAATTGTGGAAAGGAGGTGAGCAAGTCTTCAGAGGTGCCCGGGGGGAAAAATAATATTTTTCTTATGGATTCAATTGGTGTTTTTCATTCAGTCTTTCTTTTTAATTCAAACCATTTATTCAAACTCTATAATAGAGAAGTAAGCTAGGATAGGAATTTTAAAGTCACCAAGACCCTATTCCCCCAATTTTTTTCTCTGAAATGAAGCTATGATTCCATTGGCATAGGGAACTCTATCACTAAGGACTGGTATCAGTTCGGAAATTTGTAATCTAGGGAGTAGTGTGGAGCACTAAGAGTGTAAATGACTTGGCCAGAGTCACCACATAGACAGTATGGGAACAAGCAAACAACAACAACAGAAGATTTGTTTTGATCCATATTCATTCAGTCTTTCTCTGAATGCAGATGGCTCTCTCCATCACAAGTCTATTGGAATCACCTTGAATCACCTCATTGTTGAAAAGAGCCCAGTCCATCACACTTATCACATAATCTTGTGACTGCTGTAGACAATTTTCTCTTGGTTCTACTCACTTCACTCAGCATAATTTCAGAGAAGTCTCTCCAGGCCTTTCTGAAATCATCCTGCTGATCATTTCTTATAGAACAATAATATTCCATTATTCTTCTATAATTTGTTCAGCCATTCCCCAACTGATGAGCATCCACTTGGTTTCCAGTTCCTTGCCACTACAAAATGGGCTGCCGCAAACATTTTGGCACATGTGGTTTCTTTATATGAATGCTTTGTTTAAATCAAGATGGCTTAAGTTTGTGAGGAATAATATCATGCTTCTGGTACATTCACAATCCATACTGAATTGAAACAAATATTAAATATACTGGGGTTTATATATGTTAATGGCTCTCTGATCTTGTCTACACTGACATTTCCTTCAATGATTCAGATTACCACCCATCCATGCCTTGGCATCCTGAGTGAATTTAGTCTATGTCCAAACATGATCCCAGGATGTCAATGGAGATGACATCCTTCAGGTGTCCCTGGTTCTGTTTTTTGATCAAACATTTCACATCACTTAAATATCACTTCTGGCAAAATCCATAGAATCTGTGACTTACAAAGAGAGAGGTTATTTAAATGTTCTGTACATCATGTCCCTTCCCTGTCCTTCAAATCAGCCTCTTTCCCAAAATCGATAATTATAGCACAGGCCCTTAATTCCAAGGCACTGATGGCAATTACAAGTATTACAGCTTCATACGCTTATATGCTGTGGGAAGCACAAATAACAGCATTTACTGAAAAAACTTTTTGTCTCCCCAATGCAAAGTCATATGTGAATTCTAGCTGGATTTTCGGTGAACAGAGGAAATCATACAACCCAATACTTATTTATGGATGTTCTTGACACAAGAAATAAATGAAAGGCTTGGATGACCACTTGCCCAGCATGCTATGGAGGGGATTTTCAGTCGGGTACAAGATGAATTTGACTTTGATTTATTCCCTTCCACTTTGGCGATTTTATGGTTAGACTGTTTCCAAAGGTCACACACATGTTTTTAGAGGCTCAACAATTGTTTCCGAAAAGCGATTCAGATGATTGAATGGTACACTTGAGTTCTAAGAGGTTTAACCACGAGGGGGCACTGCTGGCCAGCTAACCGACTTCTATGACAAGGACCCAAGTCCTTGGATGTCCCCCCAGTCACCTCTGCCCCCAGCTGAAGTCAGAGAGCAATGAGGGGGATGCGGGCTCTCTGAGGATCTTGGATGACTGGTGATCTCAAGCTCTCATTAATCATCCCTAAGAGTTCTGCTTCTCTAGGTCCTGTAAGTGTAGTCGATTGATTGACTGACTGGCATGAGAGCATGGCATACCCAGAATTCTCAGCTTAGCTCCCAGGCATCCTCCCCAATCTGTGCAGAGTTTGAATAGGCTTGAAGATGAAGACCAGGGCAGGGTCATGTGTACAGTGTTGCACTTGTCACCATAGACTCAAAAGAAATTTATCCCAATAATTCAAAATAGCCATTGCCTGGGTCATGCACCTGGACTTCTCCCAGATATAGGAGACCCCAAATATTCATTCAATGGAGGCATTCTAGGCCAAAATTCAGGTGTTTAGTTCATACTCTGGGCATTTGAAAAAGGCCTTTCCCTTCCCCTACACAACACCCCAAAGCAACAGTATCTGGTCTTTGGGGCAAGTGGGATCTGAGTCCCCAGATGATCTCCATCTCCTCAATAGCAGCCACTGAGTTCTTTGACCTTCCCCACCAGCTTCTATCAACTGGCTGCTCTGCTGTTCTCCAGTGCTCTGCCCATGAATAATGGCTATGGGGTAAGGAGCAACTCTTTCCCTTCCTGCATCTTCTTCCCTTCCCCCTTCAGACTTGAGTGCTGGTCACACTCTGGGTCACTTGCAAACCCCATCTTTTGATCCCTTTCCTTTCTAAAAAGACAGTCAACTTGGAAGTTTTATGGGTAGGCCTTACAAGCAGCACAGGCCCAACCAGGAGCACTAACTACATAACCCCTACATAAAATCAAAACCAAAAAAAAAAAATCCACGTTAAGTGATAATTTAATCATGGAATTCACACACATGTTCACAAATAAGTTTGAGCGTTTTGGAAAACTACAAGAGGTTCCAGAGTCAAAGGGTTCTAATCCATCCTCTGATGCTTCCTGGACCTCAATTTCTTTATCTCACATCTGAAAGGAGTCAAACTAGATAGCTTCTAAAGACTTTGAATTATTAAAACCCTTTTCCTCGAAAAAAAAGGCAGAAATTTTGTTTCTGATAATAGAATTATGAAATAATGATCTCATGAGTTATTCATTTTCCTGACAATTCATGCATCATTAAATAAACTTTTATTTTTGGGGAGCTTCCATTCTTAAAGTAACTGGCTGAACTTAAATGCTCTTCATATGTGGATCACTAAGATAAACTAGAAATGTTTACTGGCTAATCAACCTTTTTCAGACACATAATGCATACTCAGATTCATTTTTTTTATCAAATATTCTTTAAGAGCTTATTTGTGAAGAAAACTATATCAGGTTTGGGGAAAGATTCAAAGTTTAGATAAAATTCTTGGACCTCACAAGGCTCATATTCTAGTAGCGGAATAAAATACCCAGAAATGAGAGGCAGTAATAAAAAATATCATTTAAATCAATTAACATTTGATAAGCACCTACTATGGGCCAAAGACTGAATGTATCTGAGAACCACCACCAGGATATTTCTCACAGGGAGATCAAGGAAAGGTTCCTGGAAGACATGGCATTGAGTTGAACTTTATCAGTATTATCTAATGGGCAAAGAAGGGTGGTCTAGCCATAAAGCCCCAAGCAAAAACCCAAAGAGAGGAAGAGTAAAATATTTATTTCAGGGAATAAACAAAGTCATCTTTTTTGGCTGAAATGGAGAGTGCCTAGAGGGAAGTAACAAGAAGTGAGGCTCCCATATAACAGGAGGCTATGTATTATGGATCTCCATTTTCCTGAATATACATTTTTTTTCAGTGATGAAATTTCTTGGAAATGATGTACAATGGGGCCAGTGGAAAATCTAAAATTACGCTAAATTTTGGCAAGCTAATTCCAGCTCCCACTTTGGAGCTTACCCTATGTCTATAAGAGGCTCCCTCCTAAAATCTTCTTCCTTTGACATACAAAATGTTTAGCAAAAACATTTTCTGCTCCTCTTCATTTGTTACTGATTGCTCCCTTTTCGAGTTCCTTTGCATTACTCTGTATCTGTTTTGTTTTTCTCATGCCCATATACGTTGTATCCTCCTGGTACAATGTAAACTTCTCAAGGGTAGAGATGGCTCCAATCTTTGTACCAAGTTTCTGGTATCGTGTCTATACATAAGAGAATTCATTTAAATTAAGTGAGATACCACAGGTAAGGCACTTTGCGAACTTTGACGTACCATGAAAATAATGGTTGTTCTTATTAGCCTAAGTAACACTAAATTATAGTTGACTGGTAATGTTGGTTTGGAATTTCCTGACTATTTGACTGAATTAACCATTTCCTGGGGCATTAGGCAGACACCCAGTCTCAGTCATTGCCTGATGGCTCAGGAAATTTGATTATAGAAGATCTAAATGGAATGTCAGATGGATTCATCAGAAGAAGAGTAATCTATGAGTTTAACGGTTCTGAGAAGTGCCATGAAATCCATTCTTAGTGACTCAAAAAGCTGAGCTCATAATGATTCAAAGGATTGTAAATAACAAAACCAGATTTCATTAATTGCCTCTTTGTTTTCTAGAATGGGACAAAATGTAGTTAGAAAACAAATATGAAAAGAAATTGAAGCAATCCTTGAATCAATTTGGGAATTTTTTTCTGCAATTCATAATGATATAATGTTAAATTATCTCTGATTGCATCTTTCTTGATCTTTCTTTTCTTTAATGATCAAAAAGGTATATCACCCTAAATGAAGCACCTTTCAGGCTATTTTAGTTACTTGAGTCTTTATATGTATTCTCTTTCTTGCTCCATTTCTTCTCTTTCTATGCTATCATCTCCAATTTGGCTTAGATTACAAAACATGACTTAGAGTTGTTACATAGCTTTAACAGTATACAAATGAAGCGCTGCTAATTTAATAAGGAAGGAAAAGTCGGACCTATGAGCTTAGCCTTGAAAGCAATCCCTCCACAAGTATATCTTTAAAATCAGAAATTATGTATGAATCATGCCAACTCTGTGATTTCCCTGTACTCCCTTTATCCTCTCTTATTTCTACCTTTTAACTCTATGATTTTCCTGTATTCCTTTCTTCCTCTGATTTCTGTCTTTTAACTCTGTGATTTCCCTGTACTCCCTTCATCCTCCCTGATTTCTACCTTTTAACTCTGTGATTTCCCTGTATTCCCTTCATCCTCTCTGATTTCTACCTTTTAACTCTATGATTTCCCTGTATTCCTTTTGTCCTCTCTTATTTCTACCTTTTTCATTCTTTAGTCAAACAACATTTATTGACCAAAGCCTATGATGGCAACAAGTTGTTGGGGGGAAGGGTCCTGACTTCCATCTGATAAAAATGCTCTATGCTAACTAGAGATCTCTAGGGCTTTAATCTAGATAAATCAAACAAAAATGTGTGTATAAGTGTATAGACATATACAGGCAGGCTGTATCACATATAATGTGTTACACACATGTGTATTGGCTTCTGTGTGTAGAGATGTATGATTATACACACGTGTATATAATATGCATACATACAGTATATTTGGTAGCTAAAATGCTCCATACATTTATGTCCTGTGTAACAAATACTGTATTGTCTGCTACACATTTGCATGCATATATGTACAACATAAATATGAAGTTGAGAAATACAAATATATACAAAGAAGTTGGATACCAGGGAATTTGGGGAGGACACTAGCCAGTGGGGTGGTAGGAAAGGCTTCGTTGAGGTTCAAAGGCATTAGAATGAAATAGGAAGCACCGTGATAGAGAAACAAAGAGAAATCTGGTGTGGTTGATTGTCATATTCACCAGGGAGAGTCCTATCCAACGAAGTGAGAAACCTGGACTGGGACCAGATTGTCTTGAAAGCCATTGGTGTTGCCTGATTAGAGGCCCATGGTCAGATCTAGGCTAAGGAAAATTACTTTAACAGCTTGGTATAGGATGGATGAATGTTAGATCAGCAAGCATTTATTAGTCACTTTCTGTGTGCAAGTCACTCTGTTAAGCAATGGGATTGCTCTTGTAATTGTCTGTCCTTCATTGTCAAAGAGGGTCATGACATCAGGGAGGTGATGCTATAAAATGCAAGTGAATTGGATTTAAGTGAAGAAAGGATGAGCAAGGTCACCTGCTTCACTTTGCCCTTCAAAGCCATCTGGGTCCAGTGACAAGATACAGATTAAGATGACTAGAGATAGCCCCAGATGAAATGGGAGACCTTGTTCTTTTTAAACTTTTTAAACTAAGATCTTTAATAAGTCTCAGTTTGTCTGAGGCAACACCCATTCAGTGATCAAGGCTAGGGAACAATAAAGGCAAAGAATGGTCTCTCACCTAGTCAAAAACAATCCAAATAAATGAATGAATGAATGAATGAATCTGGGAGGGGAAGACTATCAATGGGAATATAAATATAAACAAAAAGTCCATCCCTGTCTTCAAGGAGCTTACATTCTAATAGAGAAAATATATTACAAAGGGATTTAAAAGATAGGAGAGAGGGAGGGAGGGAAAAAGAGAGGGAAAGAGTGAGAGGAAAGGGAAGGAGAAACCAAGAAGGAGGAGAGGCAGAAGAAGAGGAATTGTTAGCAAAAACATTAAAAATGCCAATTGCAAATTCACTTAAAAGTATATCATACGCTTTGTTTTTCCCCTCCCAAAGTGCTAATTGTTAAATATTTACTATTCCTCCATGGTCACAGCCTGGTGGCAAAGTCTGGCCTGTTCATTTTTGGATGAGGAGCACAGCAGGGTTGGCCTGGTCGTGCCATCAAAATGGAAGTCGAGTAGTTTCATCAATGAGAGGAGGGGGCTGAAGGACTGAAGGGATCTCCCAGGCTGAGAAGCCTCAGGGAAGGACCAAAGATGGCCAGGTCTTCTTTCATGGAAGACCACAGGACAGGAGAGATCTTCCAGGGTGAGAAGGCCTGGAGGTGGAGGTCTGGAAGTGGAGGCTATACACTCAACCAAGGGGAGACCCTCAGCGGTGACTGGAGCTGGCTCACACTGGGTCACAAAAGCAGACTGTGAGCACCAACATCTTCAAAATGAGAGAATGCTACAAATCAGGGGATCTAGATTGGGTCTCCAAATGATGGCCTTCAAGCCAAATGCAGCCCACCTTTAGTTTCTGAATGGCCCACAAGAGAAGAATAGCTTTTACATGTTTGAAAAACAACTTGGTTGATTTTAATATGCAAAAACCATTTCTTGCTTGTCAGCTGTGGCTCCTAGGTTATAGTTTGCTGATCACTGGTCTACACTTAAAAAAAGTGATAGCAAATTCATTCTAAAGTGTGATGTGTTTACATTTTGTTTTTCACCCCATTCAAGAACCAATCTTAGGGATGCTTTTGCTTGGGGCTCACCTGAGCTACCAATGCAAAGAGAGCTGCAAACTAAGGGAATTGTGTGAGAATTCTATAAAGGGAGCAAGGACTTTTCAGACAGAAGTCAGGAGAACCCTTTTTCACTTGTACTATTACAGACATGTCTTATCACCCATGTAGTTGATGTTTGAATCTATGCTACCCAGGGTCCCCATGAAGTTTCCCTGGAATTGCTTCATATCGAATGTTCTTTCCATGCTGTTATGTAAACCCCATTGATAAAAATTAATGGAGACAACTGGTGATTAGACACCCCATTCCTTCAAGATTACCCCTAGAACCCAGAGAGAAGAAATGACCCAACCCGGGAGGGTGAGTGCAGCCCAGAGCTCAAGCTAAAGAAAGAAATCAAGAATGGTTAGCCTGGAGAAGACAAGCCTTCATGAGGATATAATTACTATTCTCTCTTATTTGAAGGAAGATCACAGAAAAGAAAAACTAGTCTTGTCCTGCTTGGCCTTAGAAGGCAAAAATTGATAAAATTAGTAGAATATTCAAAGGAACAAAGTCAGGTTTGAGAGGAAAATTTAGAGGGATCATGAAGCAGAATGGACTTGCTGAAGAGAAAATAGCTAGCCCTTCCTAAGGTCTCTGAACAAAAGTAAATTACCAATCAATCAATGCTCCTCATTTGTCTGAGCCATTGTACTGGGCACTGGGAGACAAAGACAGAAAAGAGACTCCCTGCTCTTGAGGAGTTTATAATGTCAATATAAATAAGTAAAATATATAATGTGCATATAAATATATATGAAATAAACAGAAGATGCTGAAGAGAGGGCATGAAGAGTTCGAAGCAGGATCAGAAAAGACTTTGGGTGGGGAGCTTTGAATCTGACTTTTAAAAAAAATGGAATCACAGCATAGCATTTTCACTCTTTGTTGCTGTTTGTTTACATTTTATTTTGCTTCTCTTTTTTTTTCTTTGTGTCACGATAATTGCATAAATATTATGTCTATATTGAATTTAACATATATTTCTACCATGTTTAACCTAGAGTGGACTACTTGCCATCTAGGGGAGAGTGTGGGAAAAGGGGGGGAATTGGAACACAGGATTTTGCAAGGTATAATGTTTAAGAATTGTCCACTGTTTTGAAAAATAAAAAGCTTTAATAAAAATAAAATAAAGAAAATGGAGGCTTCTGAGAGACGTGGAAAATGAGGAAGAGCACTTCTGGAATATAGGACAGCCTGAGACTATTGAGTCTGGGAGGCAACTTTGCCTGGAAAGAAGGGAACTATCATGAAATCATTTAGGAAACAACTCTCAGTTAAACTTCTGGTTTAAAAGATCCAGTTCTCTGAGGGAAAACATAACCTGAGCAGATCTGCATTTCTTTCTAGTGACGTCCATCACATTCATCTAAAAAGCATCAATCTAGGAAATATCTTAGTCAGAAGAATGGCTCTGAATTTCCTTTTCATTTATTTTCTCCTAAGTGACAGAGAATGTGCCACAGTTAGATTCTGGGAAGACCCTGGAACTAGATAAAACAGCCTCATTAAACACTGAATCACTGTTGAAGAGCACTCACTCAGAAACCAAGAGACATCACAGCTTCCTTCAAATCCACCACAACATTTTTTCAAACCATCTCATAAAACAGGGACAAACGAAAAAGTAGGGAAAAGGAGGCGGACCGATGGGGGACAAAGCAGAGACAATATCTGCCTGAAACTGGCTCAGAAGAGAAACGGGAGTTTACATGTGTGCACGCACACACACACACACACACACACACACACTGCTGCAGTTTAGACTCTGTACTCTAGGAGCTACATGGTGAGGGATGATACCTCAAGCAGAATCATTGAGGGCACACGTGGATTTACTGAATGTAAGGATAATACAAAAAAATACACCTCCAAAATCTCTTCTTATTTCTCTCTGGTCCTAATGGAAAATCTTAAATCCACTGGCTTCTCAAACTTCCCTAGAGTCTTTGGCCTGGATCCCTCCTGAGCCCCGATCCCCCTCTGCCTTCTTGGAGTACCGGCTGTACCTATACATAGAGTCAACTCAAGTACCACTGTTCTCATCTTTTGGCCACATGCAGAGGTTTGGGCCAATCCTCCTTTGACCTCAGTGATGTGGTCATTCCTTTCTAGTACTGCAGATCACAGCTCATCTTCCCCTCGCTATTCAGTGTAAGTTTTATTAACATCCTCCAGAAGCTCGCCAAGACAGCAAGTGCTCCCAGGAGACCTTTGAGGCCTGTGCCTTTGGCATAATTCCTGTGGGACATGGAAGCATATAAACTGTCCTTTTCCTTCAATGTATCCAAGACACGGCTGTTTCCTGGCCTTCCATGGCTTTTTTTCCCCTTCCACTTTTTGGATGATATTCTTTATTATACTTGTGCTGTGCATTTTCTGGTTTAGAAAGTGTTTCAGCCTCCCTCCTCCTGCATCATTTCCCTTGCCTAGTGGTGATTTTCAGTTTCAGAGCTTCAGGGAGCAGGGGGATTTGTGGTGCACAGTAACCACACAACACTAGTGGAACACTTTGGGTGTTTAAAAAGGTGAGTGGAGTTGTATATACTAGGTTCTTAATAAATGTTTACTCGTGTTTGGAAATAGAGAATAGATAGCATATGAGTTAAATGGCATGTTACCATGCTATAAAAAAACATAAATATGAGGAACTCAGAGAGGGCTTGGGTTGCTCTTTTTTTTAATCAATAGTATTTTCCAAAATACATGTAAAGATAGGTTTTTTTTGGTAAAACTTTTGCTCTAAATTTTTCTTTCTCCCTCCCTTAGCTGCTCCCCTCTTCTTCAAGACAGTAAGCAATCTGATATAGATTAAATATGTATAATACTTTTAAACATATTTCTGCATTTATCATGTTATACAAGAAAAATCAGACAAAAGGGGAAAATACTGTGCTTTGATCCACATTCAATCACCATAATTCTCTGGATGTAATCGGCATTTTCCATCCCAACTCTATTAAAATTGCCTTGAATCACTGCATTATTGAGAGGAGCCATGTCTATTACAGCTGATCATCACATACTTTTGTTATTGCTGTGTACAATGGGTCTCCTGAATATTGCTCTGTAAAAAAATGATAAGCAGGCTGATTTCAGAAAAAGCTGAAGAGATCTACATGCACTGATGCTGAATGAATTGAACAAAAATATTCCATTATTGTAATATACCATAACTTATTCAGTCATTCTTGGGAAGCTTTTTATAAATTAATGGGTGGTGAAATAAGCAGGACCAGAAGAGCAATCTACACAGTGTCTATAATTACTAAAGGAGAAGAAAACACTTCTATGTAATTATCAAAATCAACCTTGGTTCTAATGAACAGATAATAAAATACATTTCCTTATAGTTAGTAGCAGCATGAAGAGTTAAGGGGAGCAGAATATCACATATACCAGCAGACAGGCAGAGCACTCACTGTTTTTGCTAAACTTTTTTCTTTTTTTTTTGTATGAGAAACTTTAATTTTGGAATGAAAGTTATCCCAAAATGCCTGTAGACCACTAAAAAAAAACTAAAATAAAGCTAATTCTAAAAAAAGAAAATATGTTTACCAAATAAACTAGTAACTATATATTTTCCTAACATATCTGTGCTGATGTTGTATCAGCTGCCTCAAACCAGCCAAGTGATACATAGGGTTAAACCCCACAGGCCTGTCTTGCTTCTCAAAACTTTAGACACCGTATCAATATGCTTTGCTAATTGAAAGCATTCTCTCCACAAACTTCAATAAATTTGTGTATTTCATTTGTGCAACAAAAACATGTTTTTGCTTTTACAAATTGAATTACGGTGTTCTTTCTGAGACCACGTATCTAGGAGAGAAGTGATTTTTGACTAGAGATCCAATGAGTGAAATGACTAATAACATGGCAGTCAGGAATGCTGCAGCAATCAAAGGCAATATTAAGATAAAAGTGTCCAGAACTAGAGAGGTGATCTCACTGTACTGTCCCCTGGTCAAACCACAGCTGGACTGCTGTGTTCACAGCTGGGCATCAGAAGTCAGGAAATGGCTCTAAGAGACTAAAGTGCATCCAGCCAAGGGCAATCTTGAAGTTGATTTCATATGAGGATCAGCTAAAAAAACTGAGGTGCTTATCCTGAAAAAATAGAATATTTAGAATGGAAAATAGAATTCACTTTATGTATTTGAAGCATGTAATACAGGGATTTAGACTTATTCTCCTTGACTTCAGGGGGAAAAAAAGAATCCACAAGGATTCCCATTTCTCAGAGCTTTTTAAAAGGAACCTCAATGACCATCAAGCTCAACCCAAACTAAAAGATGTCATGGATACACATCTGATAATGGATCTGGGAAGCCCCATTCCATTTGAGGCTCTGTTGATTTGAAGTCTCTACCTTATACCACACCTACGTCAGCTTCTTGACAACCTCTCCCCCTTGGTCCCAAAACCATCCGCAGACTCCTAATAGAAAAGATCTAACTCCTTCTCGTGGCAGTCTTCCAAATATTCTTCAGAGGGTTTTCATGGCACTGATGAAGCTTACCATCATCAGGCTCAAGATGCCTAGTTCCTTCCACACATTATCTTACTAGTTCATTATTTTAGTTATCCTCACTAGCATTCTCTTGTGTTTCTCAAAGATCTTCCTCAAATATAGTGCTCAGAAATTAAAACAATGCTCCCTGCTCTACCAAGGCTACATGTGGTGGAACGATCACCCCTTTATTCATGAACTCCCTGCTTCTCCTAATCAAGCCCATCCAGCTCATGTTAAGCCTTCTGTCCAGTAAAAGCAAGATGGGATAGCATCCCAATATTGTACTTATATTGGTTTTTGGAAGAGACTTTCCATTTATCCCCATTCGATTCCATTTTATTCAATTGAGCCCACTGTTCTCAACTTTCAAAATCCTTCTGAAGTTTTGGGATTCATGTAAATATCTCGGCTTTGGATCATCTGCAAATTGTATAAGTAGTCAGCCTATGCTGTTACTTTAGCCTTTAATAAAAATTAACTAGCACAGGGCCATGCAGAATTTCAAGGGATTCTGCTCTGGTGATTTCCTTCCAAGTAGAAATCAAACCATTAATGATGACTGCCTAATGAATCTGCCTAGTAAGTCAATTTCAAATCTATCTGGTTATTACTGTTGAACTCACATTTTCCCATCTTTTCTACAAAAATAATGTAATATTTTATCACATGGCAAACTACATGTAGCTATAGCGTCTTCTGATCTACTAGTTTACTTATTTAAATACAATTGAATTTTAATTACAGGACCTGATTTGATATTGATACCTAATTAAAGTTTAATTAAATAAAATTAATTTTTAATTAAATCAAGTTCATGATTAATTTAAATAATTAAATTAAATAGATGCAAATATACATATATAGAGATAAATAGATTTGAAATTATTGTTGTTCAATCATTCAGCTGTGTCTAATTCTTTGTGACTTCATATGGGGTGTTCTTGGCAAAGGTATTGTGATGGTTTGTCATTTCCTTCTCCAATGGATTAGAAAAATAGACATTAAATGACTTGCCTGGGGTCATATAGATAGTAAGCTTCTGAGATCACATTTGAACTCGTCTTCCTGATTCTAGACCTAGTACCTCAACCACTCTGCCAGCTAATTCTAGATATAAAGTTGCAAAGTCAAATTTAATACTTCCTAGTTGGGTGACCCTGGGCAAGTCACTTAACCCAATTGCCTCAAGGGAAAAAAAAGAAAGAAAAGTAGATGCTACTGTCATCCCCATTATGCAGTTGATCAAAATGAGGCAAACAAATTAAGTGATTTGCTCAGTATCCTCGGATAGTAAGCATCTGAGTCTAGATTTGAATGAAAGGAATAAAGGGCATAAAAATGTTGATTCTCCTGAGGAATAAGGTGCTGACATGAGATACTTGAATTCCATTTCTCTGGAATTTTATGAGAACATTATCCTTTGGACTTTAGGAAAGGCCTGTCTCAATTGGGCAGAGATGGCACAGGGAGGTCCAGAGTGGGATTGCCCAGTACAGGATTCAAACAAGAGACTCTCAGCCAAACTACTGCAGCACTCCAGGTTCAGAAGGCCAGATCAGCAGTGAGACCTCCAACACAACCAGAGAATGCAAATTGTGAATCCCTAACCCCCAGCACAACAGGCAGGACTTGACCAGGCTACTCAGCCTAGAAGGAAGTCCACACGACCAACCCCAGGGCAGTCAATAGCTTGGGACAATCTCCCTCATACCTTAGCAGCAGACATCAACCTTTAAAAATTAGGGGAAAAAAAACTAAAAAGAAAAAGACCTCTGATCACAGAGAGCTACTATGGAGGCAGGAAAGATCAGAATACAAGTCAAAAGAGGACAACAAAGGCAGACTGCCTGCTGATGAAGTCTCAGGATGGGGATATGAACTGGTTTCAGCTCACAAAGCTCTCTTGGAAGTATTCCAAAAGGACCTCAAAAGAGAAAAAAAGAAGAAGAAAAATGGGGAAAAGAAATGAGAGCTTTGCAAGCGAATTATGAAAGTTTTTCGGGGGGAAAGCCAATATGTTGGAAAAGGAAGCCCAGAAATTGACTGGAGAAAACTCCTTAAAAATAAATTAGATGAAATGGGGAAAATATATATATTAGAGAATATTATCCTTTGGAATTGTAAATATTTCAGAAAATGAATCAAGTTGTCTGAGAAACTTTACAATTTCTTTTCTCTTTTTTTGCATTAGGAAAAAATGGCTATAAACTACTTTGAGATTTCACTGGGATATATAAGTAAAGGTGGGCAAAGGTAGAGTAAGTACAACTTGGGGAGGGAGTACCACAGGATGTTATCAAATGATAGACAAGTTGCATTTTGTTCAGCTGTTAAGTCATCCATATTTCATTCAAAAATAGTAACTAATTTATCTAACAGGTAAATGTGATGCATCTGAAGATAAATTGATTTTTATAAAGTATCTGAAGACACTAAATCTTGAGAGGTTCTAGTTTGTGTTACTGGAAAGAATATCTACATCTAAGATGATGATAATGGTAATAGTAATAACAATAATTATTTCCCATCTCTTTTCAGAAATAAGTTTAAACTCAAACTATCTTTAATAAGGAAGGATATATGAGGATCTTTTTATAGGGGAATCTTGATGCCCTCTTCTTCTTAAAGAAAAAAAGATCAAGGAAAAAATTCAGTAGCCCAGAGCCACCTCTAATGAGAAGCATTTACTCCTCCTCATTTCCAACCTAATTACTCACCTCAATGAGATGATTTCATATTTACCTCTCTAGGACCACCCTGTTTTTCTCTAACAGAATATGAGCTTCTTGAGGACAGGGACTGGTTTATCTTACTGCCTTTCTATTTTCATTACCCAGCTCAATAATTTGCATATCTGCAGATACTTAAAACTTTATTTTTCTGCTGCTGTTTGTTGAAATAAATGATGAGGATTTTTTTAATGTCATAAAAGCTTTAAAAAATGAAAACCAGGGCCCAAGAAGGACAAGGCTAGAAGGTTTTCACTTCCCATGAATCTTTTAAGAAGGTGAGGAGGAAGGAAGCACTGCCCAGTCCACATTCTTTCAGGAGGCTTAGTAGCCCTAGTTGCTTTCCCATTTGGCTTTTGCCCTCTGAGCTCAGACTGGAGGAGCCCACCTCACCCACTGAGCAGATACAGTGTACTTAGACCTATTTTTTAGCAGCTGCGTCCATGAGCATAGCCATTCCACCCCAACTCCCATACTGACACCTTAAGGCATTGGCAGAAGGAAAGCATTGATTGAGTATGGCTTTGATGAATTATTGTAATTTGTATTTCATTAAAGGGAACAGAGAACAAAGTTCAGCCCAGAAGCTCTGAATTAAAACTCTTCAATCTCAAAGTGTCGACTTTCCCTTTTACTTAAAGGAAAAGTCAAAGGAATGAAGGGATGAATTATCTGAACAATCATCATGACTTCTAGGACTCAGTGACATACATATTCAGGTCCAAAATAACACAAAACTATACAGCTGGAATTTAGCATGATTATCATCTCTAAAAACAAAGTGATTTTTCTAAGAATCTTTCAAATATTACTAAATAGGGTGTTTTAATTTATGAAATAAAACAAGTATTTCCATCACATAGTACAATAAAAAAGATGATTGTACATACAACTGTGAAACATATACAACGTGCTACTTCTTTCAAATATATATCATCATGTAAATTCTCTTTTTTCTTCCCTTCCCCTGTCCCATCCTAGATATAGCTATCATTACACACAAATTGGAGTGTACATATGTGTATGGATAGCATTTTACCCAGCCCCCTCATTTCATAGATTAAAAAAAAAAACTACAGCTCAGAAGGGAAAAATAAATGGGTGAAAGTTACTCAAAGAGTATAACTGGAAAAGAGACTCAAATCAGCTCTGACACTAAGCTCAATGTTCTGGCTCCCATACTCCACTGTTTCACTTACTTTTGTGCCCAAGCTTTCATAAATGCAATTTCTGAAACCAATTAATTTCATTAAAAATAATTTCATGCTATTTGGAGCTTACATTGAATAAATGAATCAATATCAGCTGGAAAATGAAATCTTCATTATTGCTTTTTAATTATTAACATTTGACTTTGCCATTGTTGTAGTTTTAAATATTACTGTAAGCCTAATACCATAGTTCATACTTAAGATGAATCAGGAAAGCAACAGGAACTCAGGAAGAGACCTGACTTGAGTTCAAATCTCAGCCTAGTAACTCTATGCCTCAGTTCTCACATCTGTTTTATCTTATTTTTTAAGCGAGTTAGAGCTGGAAGAGCCAGCCTGCCAGGGCCCTGCTAGCTCTCACTCCAGGATTCTGAGCCTAATAATAACAAATATTTCCATCACTTCTTAAGTTGGGCCAAACACTCGACACATCATCTCATCTGATCCTTACCAGAGTCTGAAAAAAGGAGTGGGCCCAAAGCTGCTGCAGAAGAATGGAAAGAAGGCCAGGAGCCCGAACTTGTCATTTGTGAGCTGGCTAACGTTCCAGAAGTCCATTAAGCCCTCCCAGATTCATTCTCCTTCTCTGTGGAGTGTGTGGAAGAATGTTTGTATGTACACATATATTTGTATGTATGTTTGTCTACTGTATGTGTATACTCATGCATATATGCCTAGAGATAATGCACTTTTATATATACACATCTACAGAGATTGTGCATGTGAATGTATATGCATGTGATACGTATGTTATGTATATGTTTTAATAAATAGACCTCTGACTTCATGTATCTAGGGAGTTCCTGGGGGTACCTAGGGAGTACTCTTTCTAGTAATTCAAATAAAAATCAATCCCCCACCTGTGGTCATTTGTTCATGGTCCCCAAGCTCAGGGTTTCCATCACCCAAGCCACCAAAGCTTCATCAGAGGCTCATCAGTGTGCACCTGGGAAGGAGCCCAGATATCATCTCTTCTGATCGTCTCCTTTTTAGATGGGGAAACTGAGGAGCAGGGAGGTTAAAGGACTTGTCTCAAGTCACATAAATGGCGAATGATAATGCAGAGATTTGAACCCAAGTTCTCTGATTTCAGACCCAGCGTCCCTACCACCAGAATGCTTCTTTGTGTTTTAGCAGATCTCCCACTGCCTCCAGGGTCATCCCCAGCCTTCTGATCTGGATCTGGCCACTGGATTCAGATGGCTCCTGTAGGGAAAGTGAGGCAGGTGACCTTGCACAGCCCTCCCTCACTTGAACCCAATTCACTTGCAAGTCCTGGTATCACCTCCCTGAGGTCATGGTCTTTTTCAAGAAAGAAGAGCAAAGTTGAAGAAAGAACATGTCCAAGCAGCTAGAAGGTCATTCAGGAGTGGCTTGCTTTCGACACATCCAGGCTCGGTGACTCTCAGTTGTTCAGTTGTTTCTTATCCTTGTGACCCAGTAGGATTGGGGTGTTCTGGAAGATCCTGAAGTTCCTTCCCCAGGGGGCTAAGGCAAACAAGAGTAAGTGACTTGCACAGAGCCATAGCTAGCAAGTGTCCGAGGCTAGGCCCTGTGTTCTAACTGCTGAGCTCCCCAGCTCTCTCAGGGCTCTCTGATGCAGAGAAGGCATGCAGCTGAATTAGTGGAGGGAGTTTCCTCATTCAGGAGCAGCTGCCTAAAAGGGACAAAACCCCCACTGCAGGCCCTTTCTGCTAAGCATTATCGACATTCAAGTGATTCTGGAAAATAAACATCTTTTTGTTTTTTCTGCTGCTGCCAAAGAACTACTTAGAACAACAAGGAGAGTCCTGGTTCTCTTAAAAGCTTCCCCATAAAACACAAGAATCATGAGGTGTGGCTCAAACACTCTTTCCTGAGTTCAATACCCTCTTACTGAGGAAGCCTGTTTATAGTATGCACAGTGTCACCATATTTGTAGTGTGTTAAAAGCTTGAATTGGCTTAAATCTGCACAAAGGCTTCTGGGAATCCCGTACAGGTACTGGATTATAACTGAAAAGACTCACAAAAGCAAAAACCTGGGCAGACCTGCTGATGAAATGCTTCCACGTATCCCAGGGACTGTCCCATCCAACACATTATCTAAGGAGCATCATCAACAACTGAGAAGCAGCCCCCCAGCTAACTCTTAAAGCTCCTGCAGGTTAAGGACACACAACTGGAGGCAGGCCCTGGGAAAGGGCTTCCCATGAAGCCTGCCTCTCCCCATCCTCCATGCCTTTACTGTGCAGGGTTTCAGGGCAATCAGTCAGGCCCATCATTTCCGGGGAAGTGATTTCCATTTTGCGACCCTCTGCAAGCTATGATAATTATGGTGATTTGTAAACTTGTTAATGCCACAAGCAGGAACTTTTCACGGTCAGAGCTAAAGGGACCTCACTGCTAAGTTCTGCTCTATCTTTAGGAAGGAGAGAAGTGGGCGGGGAGGTGGGAGAAGGCATCATTAGGCAGCCACGACCCCACTTACTCTGTCCTGGGGTAATTTGGAAGTTGGCACACCCAGGACATTCCGGAGAGCCATCAGCAAAAGGCTTTTGTTGGTTAAAAATATCTTTTTTTTGAGGTACATCTGAAAGATAGATGTAGCAAGACAAGAACTGAGGGAACATTTGGGGGGGAAGAAGGTAGTACATCTGTAGGAATGATGGAGTCGGCTATTGGTCAGGAAGATCTCCATGAAGAGCGAGGGAGACATCAGAACTAGCACCCCAGAGTGGGCCCTCAGCATTGCCCACTTAGAACTGCCACAGCCCCTGATTAAATCCCCACTTCTGGCTTCTCCATTTTTTTTTTTGCTAAGCAATTGGGTTTAAGTGACTTGCCCAGGGTGACCCAGATAGGAAGTGTTAAGTGTCTAAGGCCAGATTTGAACTCAGGTCCTCCTGACTTCAGGGCTGGTGTTCTATCCACTGCAACACCTACCTGCCCCTAGCCTCTCCATTCTTCATCACAAGTGGAATCATGTCACTGCTGCTCAAGCAAAGATGGCTGTTCCCGAATGCCTTTGAAGGCCTTCATCATCTGACTCCAGTGTGCCCTTGAAGGACCATCACACACCATCCCGCTGTTCCACCGACTGATCTGCCCTTCCCTGCACTTGGGATTTCATTGCCTGGATCCAAGTCCCAGACATTCCCTCCTCATCTCCCTTTAGATAATCCAAGCTCCTTCCAAAACTAAGATCCCATATGAAAGCTATAGAAAGGTTACCCTTCAAGCTGCTAGTGACCTCCAAAAGATAATGTTTTTTGGATTAGCGTTGTGGATACATTTCATATTTATTTTTTTAATATGTGTTCTTCCCCCCCTCAATAGAATGCAAGCTTCTTGAGGTTAAGTTTTATTTTTTTTGCATTGCATTTCCAGCTCCAAGCAGAGTCTAGTGCAGAGTAGTCAAATGGGTGGGTGGGTGGGAGGTGAGGAAAGGCAGAGGGGAGGGAAAGAGAGGGAAGGGGAAGGAGGAAAAGAGAAATGAAGGAGGGGGAGAAGGGGAAGAAGGAGGGAAGAGAAAATAGGAGAGGGGAAGAAGGGAGGGAGAGGAGAAAGAGTGAGAGCCCTTCTATTTTGCCTACAATCCCAGCAGCTTCAATAGATTTCCTAAGACCATCTCTAAGCACATAATTCTCTGATTAATTCAGCTCTAACCCTTGAAATCTTATATTTCCAACTGTCTACTGGATATATTGAACTGGATGTCTTATAGATCCCTTAAACAGGGCTTTTCCAAAACTGGATTTGTGATCTTTTCAGCAAATCTGCCCCAGCTTCCATCACCTTCCTAAGTTCCCTGTCACCATTGAGGGCACCTCCCTCCTGCTAGCCCAGGCTCAGAGCCTGAGAATCCATCTTTTGTATCATCCTCAGCTCCTCAGCCTCTCCCACTGCTCATGGTTGCCAACATGCTGCCAAATGCTTTCCATGTTGCCTTTTTAGAACATCACTTGTACATGCTGACACTGCGCCCACCTTGGTTCAAGTTTTCCTCATCTCATGCTCTGACTTCAGGGTCTCCTGCTTGCTCTTCCTTCTTCAAGTCTTTCCCCTCTCCAGTCCATCCTCTCAGCTGTCCAGCACATATCATCCCTCCATACAACAAAGTCCACTTTTACCTCCAAGATGATGCTCCATTTGGCCTTGAAAGCTTCCTCAGTCTAGCTCCTTCCCAACTTTCCAAGCTTCTTTTCCTTGCCTCCGCTGGTTATCTCTAGGTTGTTTTGCACAGAGCTTTTGCCACTTCTTTAGGTAAGAAAGTAAGGAACATTTTCCCCCTTTATAAACCCTGATACTTGGGGAAATGCCCAGTAATTCAGTCGTGTCTGATTCTTTGTGACCCAGTGGACCAAAGGGGTCGATCAAATCATGGAGGTTTCTTTGCAAAGATACTGGAATGATTTGCCACTTGCTTCTCCTATTTTGGTTGCTGTTGTTGCCATTCCTGTTATATTTGTTGCATATTATTCAGGCAGGGGTTAAGAGACTTGTCCAGAGTCCCACAGCTAGAAAGCAAATGATATCAGATTTGAACTTTGAACTTTCTGACTCCCCACTAGCCCTATCCGTGGTGCTACCCATCTATTCTATAAGCACATAGTAAGTGCTTGATAATTAAATTGACTGTTCTCCAGGCCAAACATACTCAATTCCTTCACCAATCCTGTGGGTGCTCTCCTTGTTCTTCAGCTTATCACCAATCTTCCTAAGATATAATATCCCAAATTGAACCCAATGTTCCTGATGGGGTTTGGCCAGTGCATAATACTGCATCTCCATCACTTCCCTCATCCCAGATACTATACTGTAATAAGTCAGCCTAAGATTCAGGGGCCTTCACAGCCTTTATGTCACCCTGAATGGCTATGATCCTTCCACCTTGTCCTTGTGAAGTTAATTTTTTGCACCCAAATGTAAAATTTGATCCGGTGACATTTCATCTTAAAAGATTCAACCCAATATTCTCCTTTGACAAGATTGTTTTTGGATATCAACTGTCAACCAGAGTTCTAATTATTCCCCCAGCTTTTTGTCATCTGTAAATGTGATTCTGACATCTCAAGCTTGATTCAAATAGGGATTTAAAATATCTAACAGCACAGGACAGTCTGCTTCTGATCTGCAAATGCTGAACCCCTCTTAGTAACCAAAAGATCCAGTTTACTTTTCCAAAGTATAAATTAGCAAAAAGGAAGTTTAACACAATGACTTTCAAAGATCTAGGATGTCATGAGTTTGAGTTCCATTTATCTGAAACAGTTATAGATCTAACTAAAGCTCTCTACAGCTGAGGAAGAACCTTCAAGAATTTTAGTAGCTTCATACTTCTCAAATTAGACAGAAAAAGAGGATGATAATTGTTGGACAGGATGTGGGAAAACTAAGATACTAATGCATTGTTGGTAGAGTTTGTGAACTGATCCAACCATTCTGGAAAGCAATTTGGAACTATACCCAAAAGGCTGTTAAACTGTGCATGCCCTTTGATCCAGTAGTTTTGCTACTGATGCTATATCCCAAAGAGATGATAAAAAAAGAAAAAGAGCCCGATGTGCAAAAATATGTATGCTTATTTGTTTGCTTTTTCTTTCTCTTTTTTTCCCTTTTGATCATTTTTCTTGTTCAAACATGACAAGGAAATATATATTAAAAGGATTACACATATTTAACCTATGTGAGAATGGTTGCTGTCTCAGAGAGGGGGAAGATAATGGAGGTAGGAAGAAAAATTTAGAACACAAAATCTTATAAAATTAATATTGAAAACTATCTTTACATGTATTTGAAGAAATAAAATATTATTGAGGGAAAAAAAGAATTTTAGTGGTTATCCAAATTCATTCATTGCCTGATGTAGGGCCTCCCTGATCTTAGCTAGCCTATTTCTTGTATATTCCCATCTAAGCCCTTCTCCAAGGCCTTCAAAAACCTAGATGTCTTCCATATCATACTTTCACATTGTAAGAAGCTGAACCTTAATGGAAAATGTAATGAATGAGGACAGTGGAAATTCTATGAACCAGAAAAGATAAAGAAGTTGAAAATTGCAGATAAAAATATCTATGTTATTAAAGAGAATTTATCAGGCAGCTTAAGGTCTTCCTTTACTGAATGGTGACTCTCTCCTCAGAGAGGGATCCCCACCCCCAACCACTGTAATGATTCCTGCTATACTTCACTTGGACTCTATGAAATCATCTTCCTCCTTACTGGCCACATATCTCCTTCAACCTCTTTCCTTTCTAGCTCTCCTTTCTTCAGTTCTCCCCCAATTTAATGATAGCAATTATTATTATTACTATTATTACATTTTATTATATATAATTATATATTATGTTCCAATTGTTATTACTATTATTAATGGTAATTAATATTATATTGTAATTCATTTCAGTTGTATCTGATGCTTTGTGACCCCATTTGGGGTTTTCTTAGCAAAGAAACTGAAATAGTTTACCATTTCCTTCTGCAACTCATTTTACAGATGAGGAAACTATAGCAAATAAAGTAAAGTTACTTGCCTAAGGTCACATAGCTAGTAAACATCTGAGGCCAGATTTGAACTCAGGAAAATGAGTCTTCCTGAATCCAGATCTAGCATTCTATCTACTGGCTGCTATTGCATTTGTATAGCACTTTAAATTTTCTCAAGTATTTTTTTTTTGTTATTTCGTTTGATCTTCACCACAACCCCAAGAAACAGGTGCTATTATCAATCCTCATTTTTTAGATAAGTAAACTGAAACTGAAAGAGGCTAAGTGGCTTGCCCAGGATCACACAGCAGGTAAGTATGAGAAGCAGAACTGAAACTCTAGTTTTCATGATCTCCCTCCATAATATACACATAGAGCAGAACACAAGCTCTTTACTCGGGTGTATCTGAATTCTCATTGCTTAGCTTAAGGCCCAGAATCTAGGAAGTACTGAATAAATGCATTTATCTAGCAAAGAGAGAATATCAGAATTATTATTAATAATAATCATATTATAATAGTTTGAGATCTGAGTTATTAAAATTATATGATGGAATGTAATATTTAATAATTATACATAGTATAATTATGATTTTATATACTATGTATGTAAATATATATACTATGTATAGAAATATATATATTGTTGATTATTTTTAAGTGCTCAAAATGAATGCAATCATGATTTTAAAAAAAAAGGGGGAATAAGTCTTCTGGGGAAAAATATTTAAGGGTTTGATATGTAAGATATATTTTTAAAAACATAACATAAATAGTTCCCCTCAATAGTTGTCAAAGTATGTGAATAAATAGTTCTCCAAAAAAAGAACAGCAAATTATTATTTAACTATAATAAAAGAAATACAAATCAAAATAACTCTGAGGTTTTATCTCACATGCCGCCAATGGGTAAAGATAACTAAGATGGAAATAATCATTATTGATGAGGTTGTATAAAAAATATAACAAATGCACTACTGAGAGAGCTATGGGCTCTAGGATGCAAAATTATTAAAATTAAGTAACATCTATAATTCACCATCACTTCTAAAATAAAATCTATGCATTTCACACTGGCATTTAAAGCCCTACACCATCTAACTCCTTTCAAATATTGCATCCCATACTCCTCTTCAGGACTTTCAGTCAAACCTCTCCCCAGAGACAACATTCCAACTCCAACTTCCATGAATTTGCCTATATGAGTTATTTGTACCTGACCTGTAGTGGAAACTTCCAAATTCAGTAGCTACATTCAGACATAATATATCTCAATCCTGACATAGTGATGTCACTTTGGTCTTCTCTAAATATGAAAATTAATAACCATTCTGATAAAGGCCTCATTTCTAAAATATATAGAGAACTGACTCAAATATATAAGAATTCAAGCCATTCTCCAATTGATAAATGGTCAAAAGATATGAACAGACAATTTTCAGATGAAGAAATTGAAACTATTTCTAGTCACATGAAAAGGTGCTCCAAATCACTATTGATCAGAGAAATGCAAATTAAGACAACTCTGAGATACCACTACAGACCTGTCAGATTGGCTAAGATGACAGGAAAAGATAATGATGAATGTTGGAGGGTATGTGGGAAAACTGGGACACTGATACATTGTTGGTGGAGCTGTGAACAGATCCAACCATTCTGGAGAGGAATCTGGAACTATGCTCAAAAAGTTATCAAACTGTGCATACCCTTTGACCCAGCAGTGTTTCTACTGGGCCTATATCCCAAAGAGATTTTAAAGGAGGGAAAGGGACCCACATGTGCAAAAATGTTTGTGGCAGCCCTTTTTGTAGTGGCAAGAAACTGGAAATTGAAAGGATGCCCATCAATTGGAGAGTGGCTGAATAAATTATGGTATATGAATGTCATGGAATATTATTGCTCTGTGAGAAATGACCAACAGGATGATTTCAGAGAGGACTGGAGAGACTTGCATGAACTGATGCTGAGCAAAATCAGCAGAATCAGGAGAACATTATACACAGCAACAAGACTATACGATGATCAATTCTGATGGACATGGTTCTCTTCAGCAATGATGTGATTCAAATCAGTTCCTATTTTTCAGCGATGAAGATAGTCATATACATCCAGAGAGGGGCCTGAGGGAACTGAGTGTGAACCACAACACAGAATTTTAACACTTTCTATGAATATTTCCCTGCATTTTGTTTTCCTTTTTAGGTTGTTTTTTTTTTTTCCTCTCTTTCTAGATCTGATGTTTCTTGTGCAGTAAGATAACTGTATAGATATGTATACATATATTGGATTTGTCATATAATTTATCATATTTAGCATGTATTAGATTACCTGTCATCTAGAGGTGGGGGTGGGGGAAGGAGGAGAAAAGCTTGGAACAAAAAAAATAAGTTTTGCAAAGGTCAGTGTAGAAAAATCACTCATATTTTTGTAAATAAAAAGCTTTTAATAATAAAAAAATTAACAAAATAAAAAAATTAATAACCATTCCTAGCACTTAACATAGGGTCCAGAATAATATAATTTCACAAATATTTATGGAAATAAATTGAATTTTAAAGTAAAAAGACAACAGAGGTCAAATTTCTACTACAATCTTCCATCGTCACTCTTCAGTGGGCTCAAATGCAAGAGTCACAGTCAGAAAATCCTGGGTTCTTATTCTGCTTCAGACGTTTATTTGTTCTTTGACCTTTGGCCAATTATGTAACAATAACAAGAATAGCTGGGACAGCTGCTGTTCCTATTCTCAATTTACAGAGGAGAAAATGAAGCAAAGAGGGATTGGGATTAAGTGACTCCCCAGGGTCACACAGCCAGTAAATATCTGAAAGTAGATTTAAACAGCACTTTATCCACTGGGCCATGTAGCAACATCAGAAAATTTTAACATCTCTGATTCTCGATTGCCTCCTATGGAAAAAGGGGATTATAATAGCACTGATTTCTGGGATGCTTATGATGTTCCAATGTGATAAAGCATGCAAAATACTTTTTTTTGAGGCAACCAGGGTTAAATGAGTTGCTCAGGGTCACACAGCTAGTAGTGGCAAGTGTCTGAGGCTGCATATAAATGTTTTTCAACCCTTATAGAACTATATAAATATGAATCATCATCAAATACATTTGTGCATCTTATGGATAAATCAAAATTGATGGTTGCAATTTACCAGACTGAGGAGTAGATACATTTCCTTTTAGGGTGGGGGGAAAAGCTGAACTTTTCCAAAAGAACTAATGAGTTAGAAGAAGAAGAACAGAAGAAGAAGAAGAAAAGAAGGAGGAGAAGGAGAAGGAGAAGGAGAAGGAGAAGGAGAAGGAGAAGGAGAAGGAGAAGGAGAAGAAGGAGAAGGAGAAGGAGAAGAAGAAGGAGAAGGAGAAGGAGAAGGAGAAGGAGAAGGAGAAGGAGAAGGAGAAGGAGAAGGAGAAGGAGAAGGAGAGAAGAGGAGGAAGAGGAGGAGAAGGAAAAGAAGAAAAAGAAAAGAGACAGCAATGGAGACAGAGACAGAATCTGAGAAGAGCAAGAGAGACAAAGACAGAGACAGACAGAAAATCTGAGAAGAGAGAGAGACAGAGAGAGAGAGAGAGAGAGAGACAGAGAGAGAGACAGAGAGACAGAGAGACAGAGAATGACAGAGACAGAGACACAGAGACAGACAGAATCTGAGAGGAGAGGCAGAGAGAGGGAGAGAAAGTACATCTATCAACAGTCAGCGGAGCCCCGGACGTGCTTAGAGTTTCTCCATTCCCGCACACACGCCACCTCCCGATATAATTAATCGAGCCCAGATGTTCTCTGTATCAGCAAGACTTGTAGCAATGTCTATTTCAAGTTAAATGGAATAATTGAAGCCAGAGCATCACAGCCTTTATGAAGTAAATCAAAGTCCATCACAGTCATAAAAAAGGCAGACAAGGGAAAGCATGAATGGGAAAGATCCATTATGAAAAGGAAAAGCAAAACACTTTGATTAAAATTTATCATCTCACACAACACTGATAGAAATCAATTGGTAACCGCTCAGAGCCCTGACGCCAGAACTAGGAACGTGCCTGACTGTAAATTAGGCCGGGGTCAAGGTTTGTTGTTGTTGTTGTTCCTTAGGATAATGACCTTTCTCAACATGACAGCTCATAGAAAACAATTCCTCATCCGGATCACCGTGGGCCTCCAGTGCAGAAACTCCAGCTAATGACATGAGACATGGGCCCACGGTACAATCATGTTGCTAACATCAGGCCCCAGACAGAGGTATTAACAAATCAAGGCTAAATTAATGATTGATGGTAGGAAACAGAGACAAGGTTTTTAAAAGTAAACTGAAACAGGAAAGAATATGTGATTAGAAAAACTCAAAGCAGACCATAAGCCATGTAAATTAATAAATATAGACACTCCAGTACCTACCCAGGGAAGGCTGTGCACCAACACAGAAAGGGTCCCAGACCCATACCGTGGCACCCAAGACTCATTCTAGGGCACTGCCAGAGGGACGGGTGACAACTGGCACCTAATACCGAAGGAGAAGGAGACTAGGGGATAGTGCCCTGTGCAGATAGGGAGGCTTGCTTCAGTATGCTGAGAAAAGTTAAAGTTTAGAGGTATCCAGCAGTGTTAGTAGTGTGGCTCAGATCCCAAACTCAGGATAGATTCTCAGATGGAGCATCCAGTCCAATACTCGGAGAATAAGTATAGCAAAAAACCTAGACCAAGGTCAAGTTTACAATTATGATACTCTGAAGCAACAGAGGTTTCCAGCTTGCTGACAGAGCCAGTCTTAGAGCATCTACTCTCATTCACACTCAAATCCAGGTCAGATACTAATAGAGTTCAGACCAGAGCAGGGCAGTAATCAGTTTGTTCCCTGGATCGGATCTCTTTGAGGGCACTGAAAGCTTGCATGTCCCCATCCTGTCTCTGAGACCAGTACTC
Organism: Myrmecobius fasciatus; assembly: GCA_023553655.1. Lineage (NCBI taxonomy): Eukaryota > Metazoa > Chordata > Mammalia > Dasyuromorphia > Myrmecobiidae > Myrmecobius > Myrmecobius fasciatus. The sequence continues at coordinate 180,216 of JAJPUD010000375.1, read as the reverse complement.
AACGTCCCCTAGAAAGTACTAATAGGACTAGACTAAACATCCCCTATAGAAGGACCACAGAGCCCAGCCAAACATCAAATTCAAAGTCACAAAATAAACTGCAAAGAGTGGGCCAACTAAAAAGCAAAGCCACAATAACAATGGCAGGGACTCTCAAGTCAGAAATGCAAAAGAAGAGAATGATGGTAATGTCTATAATAAAACCTTTGAGAATAACACAGTTTGGGCACAAATTCAAGTTGAATTCATGAAAGAGGGAGAGGTTTTTTAAAAGAGTTTCTAAAATGAGAGAAAATTTTAAGAAATGAGAGCTATGGGGGAAAAATTGAAATGGGAATTAACACTTGTTATGACATACCAAAGCAACCAGCTTCTTGAAAATTCAAATTCAAACAATGTCCATAGACTGAAAAAAAAAGAAGAAAATGTAAAGTATCTCTAGGTAAAAATAACTCACTGGGAAAACATGTCAAGGAGAAAACAAACAGAGAATGACTCGTCTACCTGAACTAAAAGAAGAATCAAGACATCCTGTTTCAAGAAATCATAAAATAAAACTGCTTAGTTGCTTAGAAATAGAGGGATTAAGCAGAAATAGGAAAAAAAAATCACCAGTTACCCTCTGAAAGAAACCCTGAAATGAAACTTCCTAGGCATATCATGACCAAATCCAGAGCTTTCAAGTCCAAGAAAAAATACTTCAATCAGCCAGAAAGAAAGAATTCGAGTACCAAGGAACCACAGACAAAAATCACAGACAATTTAGCAGCCACCACTATAAAACATCAGAGAACTTGCAATACAATATTCCAGAAGGCAAAGAATATGAGCTTACAGACAATAAAACTTACCCAGAAAAACTGAGTATAATCGTAAAAATTGGAGGAAAAAATGAAACTTTAATGAAATAGAAGGCTTCCAATCAAAGCTTCCTGATGAAAAGACCAGAGCTACAGAAAATCTTTGAATTTCAAACACAGAAATTCAAGAAAGATATAATGAAAAAATAAATTTAAAAAGGACTAAACAAAGATAAAATGTTTAAATTCAAATATGAGGGAGCCATGTATTCCCTCTGATTTTAACATCATCAGGATTCATAGAGGGAGTTCAATTAAACAATATCTGGAAATAGTTCTGTTATAACTTAATCTTAAGAAAAGAATAGAAAGAAAAGGAAAAGGAAAAGGGAAAACATTAAGGAAGTTTGTCTTACATAACCAGTATGTACAAATAGATATCTATATAAGGAAGGAAAAGGGATGGATGACACTCAAATCTCTTTCTTAACTGTACTAGTCAAAAGAAGGAAGAAGACATGGATACAAAAATTCATTTTAGTCAAGAAAATAATAGGAAAATGGGAAAAAGAAGGTAAACTGATAGGAGACAGATTAAAGGGAAGACGTATCCTAAGCAAAACCAACTCTAAGGATGTACAAAAATATTGTGATAATATTTTTGATGTGGTAAAGAATGGGAATTTGAAAAGGTATTTATAAATAATTTTATTTATTAATATGGGTTTTAATGTTGATAGGAATAGAATTTATTAGATATAAAAATAGACTGAAAATAACTTGAGGCAAGAAAATTAAGGGAAAAGGATCATCTTTGTTTTGTTTAGGTCTGGATCTATAATTTCATCAAGTATAAGAACTCTATGTATGTTAATTCCTTTCACCAACACAGACAGACAACTCATCCACGGCTCATCTTGACTTAGGGTTCTAAAGAGTCTTCAGGCGCTGATAGCATTAGGTGACTTTTTCATGGGCATCCAGCAAAGTGAGTCTGAGAGCAAGGGTTTGAATCCAGTTCTTCCTATCTATAAAGTGAGCCCTTTATCTCTAACAGTATGCTGCCTTTATTTTATTTACTACTTCAACTGGCCAAATTGGGCTTTTAAAGACCAATTAATGACGAAAAAGGTACAGAGAAAATTGTAGGTATTACAAGGAGAAATAAATTATTATTTTTAAGTAAAATTCAAATATTTAAAATGTACATGAAGTTAAATATATACATTCATTATATATACATATATATGTACATACATATATATGTATATATAATGTGGTCAGAAATTTTTGTAGCAAATGATTAATAAAGAAAGCTCCTTATCAGACAGATGGATAATCTTTTCCAAGGCCTCCTTATGATACAAAGATGTCCTGGGTTCTTGAAGGCAGATATTTAGGCAGGTTTTACCAAACTGGAAAGGTTTTGTACATGGACTAGTTGATGGCTCAGGAATTTGTTGTGCAAGGACAATAACAAAAATTTTAATAAATGTTTGTTGAATTAATAAAAGTCATGCTATCTACTATCTTAAAGGTGTCTAAGAAAGAAAAGGGGGATCAATGTCCAAGAAAATCTTTAGATGTTAATAGAAAAAATAAGCTTAAAATTTATAGTGAAATGCTGTACACAATGATATATCCTACCTCTTTATAACATTTTTAATGTTCATCAGAAGTAGTTTATAGCATTAAGCTATTGTGAACATTATTCTGGAAGGGATTCTCTTTCGAGATTTCAAATCTCACTGGAACAAAAGTTCTAAGAGTGACAACTTGATCTAGACTAGCAGCCCTGCTTCCAGCCCAATCCCCAAAGCCATCATCCCAAGAACCAACTCCTATCCCAGTCTGCTTCTACAGGTGCTAATGGAAATGCAAATTCTTGATGTTAAAGATGTTGGCCACGTCAGATGATTCAAAATCAGAGAAGATTCATTATCAGCTGCTTTGCTTCTGCTCCAGTAGGCAAGATGATAGTCCATGGTAAGGACTAAACAAAGAGGAGCCATGTCACTTGGCGGGAAAGTTGCCAAGTCTACCATTGCATATCACAGCTTAAGATCCCATTAGGCCAGGATGCTAAAGAAGGAAGGACTGCTGCCTGAAAAGGAAGGTTCATTGGGGCTGGCCATCTGTTGTGCCAAAAGGTTTATGTTGTTCAGAGAATGAAAGTGAGACCCAAGGAAGTGAAGAAGAAGGAATGCTGGCTTTTGGGAAGGCACATTTCCATGATGCAGATGGGATCCTGCCCTGTGCTCCCTCTTGCTAAGTAGGAAGATAGCAGAGGTGTCTGTGTGTTACTGCCCTGGATTGTTGTTATACTTTGGCAGTTCTTGATTCTAACCATTTTTATTCCTCTCCAAACCACTGTCCAGACTTCCTCTCTCCAAACCCTAGAGACATCTTCATTCTGGAAGCTCCTTCCAGTCTTGGAACTGCCAATGACTCTGCTGGCTCTCCCTCTGACTGGATGCCTCCTCCCAAAGCCTACTCTTAGGGAGAGAGCCTGGCATAGCCAGATCTCCTTCCTTTCCAGACTGCAAAATGGTCTTTCTCTAACATTAACATCCATTGCTTGAAACTTTTCCCCCTCTCACCTTTTCCACTTTCTGCTATGTTTTCTTCCCCTGTTAGCATGCAAGCTCCTCAAGGGCAGGACTGTCTCTTGCTGAAATATATTTGCATTTCTAGAGTTTAGTTCAATGTCTAGCATATAGTAGACATCTGACACATGCTTATTTACTGATTTACTGACTGGTAAAGGCTGGATTTTATTAGAATGCCTCTCCAATACAGCACCACTTCTGAGACTATGCATTGGAATCCTAAAGACATGCTTTGAGAACCCACATATAACATCAGTCATCAGTGAATGAGAGCAGGAAAAAATTTAATGTCTGACTTAGTTGTGGGATGAAAAAAGATAGGAAGGAAGGAAGAAAAGAAGGAAGGATAAGAAAAAAAAGAATGAAAAGAAAGGGATAGAAAGAAGAGAAAGAAGAAAGAAACAAAGAAAGAGAAAAAGAAAGAAAAGGAAGGAAGGAAGAAAAAGAGGAAGGAAGGAAGAAAAAAAGAAAGAGAAGCAAAGAAACAGAAAGAAAGAAAGAAAAGGAAGGAAGAAAAAGGAAGAAAGAAAAGAAAGAGAAAGAAAGAAAAATAAACAAAGAAACAGAAAGAAAAAGAAAGAAAGAAAGAGAAAGAAAGAAAGAAAGAAAGAAAGAAAGAAAGAAAGAAAGAAAGA